>JAJKFI010000047.1:4250776-4356134 GCA_029204185.1 Lerista edwardsae
TAGATCTGCCTCTAGCAGGTGCCTGCCATTATTCTCCTTTTCTCAGATGTTCCTTTCCATTTTTTTTGTGTGCCTGCTGCTGCCTGTACAGGCATCCCTTGGCATCCATGGGGGAATATGTTCCCGCCCCCCTTAAGGGGAGAACCTTATCTCTATGGCTCCCAATCTTTATATTCATAACAGTGGTGCAAAATGGCTCTTGCTTTAACCAAGCAAGCAGGCAGGTGGGGCTAAAAGGAACATTTACTCCCCCTTCTAGCTTGCCTGCCTGCTTATCTGTTAATAGGCATACAGTAATCGTAAGAAGCTGTGTGCCTGCTTGCTTGGTTGGAGTAAGAGCCATTTCATGCGACTGTTATGACCATAAACAAAGGTAATGGGGGGCATGGGAAACCTCAGATAAGTGGATCTGCAGGTATGGTGGACCCATATATGCCTGAAACACACACTCATATTTCTCAAGCCAATCATCCAGATCCAGATCCCCCATTTCCCATTAATCCTTTATCAGTTCCAGACCACCTTTCCTAACCCAGCTTCATCTACCTAACACAGACTGATTCAGTGAAGAGAAACTTGCCTCCTCTAGCAACCTCCCTTTGAGGAAAAGCCTCTCCTTGGCAGGTCCCAAGCAGGACTCCCACTCATGAAAGTGGGATGTAGAGTATCCAGGAGGGTGGGCGAAGGGAAAGTAGGACAGTGTCAACATTCCTGGTAGGAACTCTGTCAGTCATACACTGAAAGCCCAACATATAAACAGGTGTGGAAAGGATGCATGGAAAATTTTAAGTGGGAACAATGACAAAACATTTCTAAGCCTCATTATACAGCAGTGGCTATCAGGTGGATATCAGAGATGTCTGATAGATGTCTAGTTTTAATAGGAAAAGCAACAAATTTAGAAAGTTGCTGAACTCAATACAGTCAATCCTCATTATTCACTAGGGCAGGGGTTTTCAAACGAGGCATTATGATGCCCCCGCCGGGAAAGCCCTGTGTCTTTCTCCTTAAGAGGTGGGGGCAGGGAATGGCAGTGATGCAATTGCCACGATGACGTTGCTACTGGCAACATAATGGGGCTAGGAGGGACTTGCCCCTGCCCACCCCAGCTTCTGCGAGGGTTGGGGAGCCGTGCGGACCACTCTGCAGACATCCCTGTGCATCTGAAAACTAAAAAAAAACCTATTGCAACCCACTTCTGGTTTCACAATTACAACCCAGATGGTGATTTTTTTAAAAAGTTTTTGGACACACAGAAAGCCCTGCAAGGGGTCTGCTGGATCCCCCGACCTTCACAGATGCTGGGGTGGGCAGCAGTAAGTCTCCCACAGCCCCATTATGTTGTCAGCAATTGTGGCGATAGCATTGCTACCTTTTCCTTGCCCCCGCAAAGTGTCTTTACACTTACAATGGTTCCCAAACTCTCCAGAAGGTTCCCAAACTCTCCAGAAGGCAGTTCCCAATTAAAAGGGGCTGGTCACAGTTACCATTCTGAAGGTCCCTGCCACCTTTGGATGGTCTTTGCATAGTGGATAACAAGGACAGAGGTGCAGATAATGAGTAAGTAGCTATTCTGTCCATCACAAATAAGCAAATTCACAAATAGCAAATTCGCATACGAAGAGGACTGACTGTATTGTTCTAAATTTGAAGGTGGTGGTCTTGTTAAGTTGCTTAGTAATACCACAGGTATACAGCCATGACTTTCATTTTGGAACTGAAATTTTAAGGAGGAGAGAGAAGCAGGGCACTTACTGTATGAACTTTCCATCACGATTGTCAAGTTTCTCCAATGCTTGCTCTCGTTCCTCTTCTTTTCTATGTCTGGACACATTGTTTGCCCTTTCCTCTTCCCGCCACTTGGCATTCTCCATCATCTCTTGCCGTTTCCGCTCCAGCTCTTCTGCTGAGAGTTTTCTGTTTGCCATAGATAAATACAAATTTAATCCTCAAAGCCCCAAGATTTCAGCCCTGGAATCATAGCAAGGGGGCTGTACATAGTTCAAATCAAACCCCATTCCATTCTTCAGTTTCCTGCATGAACAATCCACTTTTCTGAGATCCTCTTCTCCCTTTCACCTAGAGGTACTGTACTCACCTAGAATATCCTGACATATGTTGTCTTCTATAGCCTTCTTTCTTAGGGGAAGGATGCCTGTCCCTGGTTTTGTCCTTCTGTTCCTGGGTATTGTGCCTGAAATTAGGAATAATTTTTATTTCCACTGAGAAAATAACTTCCTTGTCTAAATGAGTCTCGAGCCTTAACCACTCTGCGGCCACTCCTGTACATTACAACTTCAGTGTGTGCTGGGAGCAAGACATCCAACCTCCAAGTACATTCAGCTCCTCCACTGCTTTATGCCCACATCCCACCACTTACAGATGATACCAAACTGGAACTAAATAGTCTGGATTTCATAGCTGTTATAATCAGATTCCCATGGCAGAGAAACAGAAGTTGTTGCTTGTTCTGCACCTACTTACTGTTTGCTGTGCCTAGGAGGTGACCTTGACCTCTTGCGGCTGCTTGACTCCACCTCATATGTGCTCTTCTTGCCAGAGTGTTTCTGTGACTCAGAACTCTGCTGGGACCTATGGGAAAGTATCCTCTCATGGCTAGCATCTCGAACCTTGAAGAGGAGAGAGTCACACAGACAATTGGTAAAAGGACTGGAGCCTGCAAAACATTCAGTATAATCCAAGAGAACAAAGGTTTATATACAGGTGGGCCCCCATATCTGCAGATTCCTTATCCACGGATCAGGGGGCACCAGGCTCCTTTATTTTTACTTTGGGTAATTAAAAAAATCTTGCTCAGGGATGGGGACAGGAGAGAACCCTGTATTTCCCTCTTATCCATGGTTTCAGGTATCTATGGGGGTCCCAGGAACCTATCCCCTTTGGATACCAGGGCATCCCTGTAATTAAAATATGTGGTTATTTATCCCAGACTGCATGAAGACCTCTGCAAGAGTCAGTGGCCAAACTAACAAAGGAGTCTCAACTCTGTCTCTTCAACTACCCCATGGGCAACATGTAATAGCCTACCTGCAAACCATATCCTGGCATTTTCTCAGAGGAAGAGTTACCCATTTTCTTCCGCAACCTAAAACAAATAAATAAAATTAATCCTGACCCCTTTATCAGGTTGATGGTTAATGAACCTCTCCAGAAGTGTTCAAGTTCCCCCACTGTAATAGGTGCCCTAATCTTAGATGCTCATGGTTCCTGGAGATACCAAGCCAAGCCCCTTGAAACCAATTCCCATGCAAACTGGTACACAAGGAAGAGAAAGAGAGCACATGAGGGTCAGCTTGACAGAAGAATATTGCAAGACAGGATATATTAAAGGATCTGAATATTACTTAAGGCAAGGCAGATTCTATTGTCTAGTTCTACTGAGGTATATGAACGGGACAATCGTATCCTGCTAAAGGACTTTCTGGAAGGTCTAGGCAACTGGACCACTAAGATGTCACTGGCAAATAGATTACAGCATGGTGACTGCTATAGTGGAGATATTCAAGAGCCACTGTGGCTCAATACAGAGGTGTTTGCTAGAACCTAGGATCAAGTCCTGGACTCACTGTGTGGATATCACTCTCCCAACCTCCTTTTTCTAGAATAGAAATGAAAGGCCTACCTCATAAAGCAAACACAGTTAAGATTATGTAGCATTATTTATTTCACATTCATAATTTGCAGTCTCATGTGTACAAATACCTCGCTTTACTTTGTTCATCTTCACTGCTGCTAGGACTATGGTGCCTGTGTTTCTTGTGTTTTTTTTTCTTCTCTTTCTTTTTCTTCTTCTTTTCCAAACTGCTTTGCAACTAGAACATAAGAAAAAGAACAGTTCTACATCAATCCTTACAGTTGAGATTTTAAATTTACACGAAGGTTCTGTTTCAGGAACCCTCGCATATAAAAAAATCCGCAGGTTATTAAGCCGGAAGATTTCCCCCACACCTCACCCTCCGGACTCCTGTCTAGATGATTTTCTGAGGCTTTGGTGGGGCTGAGAATGGGGGATATTCCCCCACCACACACCCCGGACACGACAGAGCACACAGCTCTATCATGTCCAGAGGGCAGGGTAGGGTGCGTGTAATTCAGCATTTCCCCTCTACTAAAACAAGAGATACAGCAAGGATTAATATTTTGATAAGAATTTGATGCGGGCATCTAAGAATTCCATTTCACCCATTTCTTCTCTTATCGCTTTCCAAAACATTCAGCATTAACTTACCAGTTCTTTGATTTTCTTCATTTTTACAGGATTGTTCAGGACTTCACGCTTCTTCTCCTCCTCCCTCTTCCTACATTAAAAAAGGAGCAGATTTAAATAACTTTAAACCAGCATTTCTACACACTACGTAGCCCAAAGAAACATTTAGTTCAGCAGTTGCCAAACTGGTCAGGATCCACTAGTGGGTCGCAACCCAATTTTTGGTGGTTTGCAAAACTGACAAGGCAGGCTAAACAACCCGCTACTGGGTGGGGGGAAGCACTGCGGCCCAATCACTATTATAGCTACAGAGGCTTGAGCAGCAGGTAAAGTGAAACTTATTTTTCAGTGGGTCCCAAAAAGTTTGGGAACCACTGGTTTGGTCCCAATACACTACAGCAATGAAATCTAACTACAAGATTAGCACCTCTGCTAGATGTGACATCTCCAAGAGATCCCTAGTGGCATTCATGAGAAAAGGTAAGAGTGTTTTTGTTTTTTGCATGTTCACATTCCCTTATATTTTATAAAGCATCCTAGAACCCAACTGGCTCCATAAAAAACTAATCATAATTACCTTATCATGAAAAGTGGATCTTCTCGGATTTTGCTGGCCATATCCAAAGCAGAGTTGGCACCTGTGGGGGCAAAGATAGATCCTGGCAGGAGGCCGGTCTCAGAAGAACAGCCTCCTTCCTTGTCTTCCATTGACTCAAAGACGTACTTGTCAACTGGGCGGCCCATGAGGTATTCATCTCTGTTCATCATGCCTCCCGGTCCTTGGTACATCCAGTCCAGCTTCTCATCTTTTTTCCTAATTCATTTGGAGGAAAAGGACATTAATTTTTTTCACACGAAGACACACTGGGAAAAAAGTTTTAAAATAAAACAGACAGGGACAATGACTCTAAAGAGAGTGACTCTCAAATTGCTTCCGTAAATAGCAAGCCAATGAAACAATGGAACCTCTACATAAAGTGAGGGAATTGAATGATTGGGGTAATTTTAAATCTTTCTCTATAAGCTTAAACTGGATACTTTACTTGGCTAGCTTGCCGTTTCAAAATGCTGCTACTTGACCTTAGCCAAAAAAACAACAACAGTCTGGGTTTGATACTGCTAGAGCACAAACATGCAATATTGCTGCACCCTCAATGAGATAGGAACTACTTATAAATATAAATGGGAACTATTTAAATGCAATACACAGGTCAGAAGGGATTCAAGAATATTTTATATTTCTATCTATATGTACAGTAATACCTCCTACAATGTGGGGGACAAGTTACCCAAAAGACAAGCACTATATGAAATAACACTACAGGAGATATCATCACAATGAGCAGAAAACTGGGGGCAATTTGCCCTGCACTGTTTCCACTGGCTACAAAAGCCATCAATCATGCCACCACAACAGCTACTGTAACAAATCAGCACTAAAGGAAGCAGCATTATGGATGGTATTATAGTACATAGATCACTTAAAAGTGCAAGAAACCCATATAAATAAATGACATGAATATTATTTCCACACTAATTACAGCTAGGAGGAGTTTGTGTAAAGGGACACTGTATGTTTGGACCACTCTCTCTAACTTGAGAGACCAGCACACAGACATGTGCCATCCTCCCTGACTCTGAGAGTGGTCTAACACGCTTTATGATGGGCCAGCCAAACTTTGCTGGCTTAACTGTGCCAGCCTAACTCCAGGTTAGGATTGTGCCCAAAGTCAGATTACTAAATATAATACATTTATCAAAAGTTATACACCATAAACAATGGTGAAAAGGAAAAAAAGTTATCTCCAAAAGTGATCTCACAAGAAAAAAGTGATCTCCAAAGATCCTCTTCCAGGAGGCACTCAACTTGCATTTCATTTGGTGCAACAATGACTACTGAGGTTGCTGAAAGACGCACGAGCTCAACTTAAGATCTACTCTAAAGCACAGTGTCCTACCAACACTTATGGTCCCGCTAATAAAATTCTGCCCAACATACTTGACAGCACCAACATCCTCTGCATAACGTTGCATTTCCTCTCGTGCTCGCTCCTCACGCAGCTCACGCTGCAGCTCTTCAATTTTCTTCCGTTCAGCTTCATGTTTTTGTTCCGCTTTCCAGACTTTTTCCACATTACGAAGGGTTTGTGGATGCCAGCTTTTCTTCAAGTTCTATGGGCAAAAAAACAGGTATGAGCTTCCCCAGAAATAAATAAATACGCCACAAAACAGCAAACCCTGTTAGGAAAAACAGTTGGACAAAAGTCTTGATATACTAACACCCCGACAGCCTGCTTCATAGCCTTTACAGCTCCTTGAAGAGTTCTCACTTAGCAGACAAACTTGGAAGGCAGGCCTGTCCCCAAGATAAGGCCACCCTTTCTTCCATATTGAAAACATTATGTTTTGGGGGCTCTTGTGGGAGAAATACTTTTTTCATATTTTTATATTGCCTTCCTCCAAGGGGCCATTAGGGTAGTGTGCTTCAATCCTCCACGCTTTTGTCCTCACAACAACCCTGTTAAATATGTGAGGCTGAGTGACAATGACTGCCCCAAGGTCACCCTGGAAGATTCATGGCTGAGCAGGGTTTTGAAGCTGGATCTTCCAGGTCTAAGGCCAATTACCGAACCACTACCTAACCACTATACCACCCTGGCTCTCAGGATGTCTATTATGCAACGCCCCTGCCGCTGATACTTCAATAGGAGGCCTGCCACCCCTTATTTCTCTTGCCTGCCCCTCTCTCATCCCAACCCCCACAGACACCCTAGAATAGTTATTTACGCGAGGGAGTCTTACAACAAGTGTCGCCTACGACAGGGATGGCATCCATACAGCCTCCCGACTTCTCACCCTGTTCTATATGTTGCCCTCGGGGACCCCGCAGTTACTGACAATGGGCAACTACGGGAGAAGGAGGCCCACCACCTCCAAGCTTCCCGCCCCGCTTCCCCTTCACTCACCAGGTCACCTCCCCCCATGGCTACCACCAGGGCCTGCCAGCCGCTCACAAATTTCCTTTCTCCCCTCTCCTGCGACGTCAGAGCGCAGGCGGGCGCGCAGTAATGGCGTCACTCACAGTCTCCGCCCATGAGTCTCCTGCCCTCTTAGCAGGCGGCTGCAGGAAGTCGGAATTGCTTCCGTCCGCGAATAGATTCCTGGCTGCAGAGAGTAATAGATTTCTATGCGGTGGGCGCGTAGAGCGCTTTTTATGACACGCAAAGAGAAAGAGTGACGCGCGTTATACGTGTAAAACAGCAACACGCGTCTTTGTTTGGTGTTTCCCGATGACCAGTCTTCATACCAAAAGCAGGAGCCTTGGTTGGATCATCAACATCTCTCTACCACATCATTTTCCCCGAAATTCCTACCGGGCTTGCCCACTAGATAGAGCGTAGTTATCCAGCTGTCTTGCCCTTATTGGATACATCGGGTTTTAGAACATCTAAGTACAATGTATATATACTATATACATTTCTATATATGTAATTAGTTATCTACATATATAGAAATGTATATAGTGCATTTGTTATTAAAATATCTACGATGAAAAGCAATTGGAGACTCGGCAGTGTGGCATGAAACAAAGATGGTTATGGAACGAAGAAGAAAATATATTTCAAAAAAAGAGATTCTGAGGCTGCAATGTTCACACGTACCTTGGAGTAAGCCTCATTGGATTAAACAGCACTTCTGAGTAGACATGCATAGAATTGCATTGCAAGTTGGTAACATGTTCTGGGGATGCTGTGGAATACTGTTGCAATTGTTGGGTCAGTTTAAAATCGTCTGAGGCCTCAAAGAGGGCTTTTTTCATGTCACTTCCTGCCACGATATCACTTCCGGCTTATGACATCACTTCCTGTGGGCGGGTCCCGACATGTGCCAATCAAAAGTGAGTACCTGTTCTTAAATCATTTAGATGACACCACTGGTTAAGGGGTTTATAATCTCTGAATGAATAATGATGTCACGGTGCCAGAAGATTGGATCCACGGTGCCAGAGGATTGGAGGATAGCCAATGTCACGCCAATCTTGAAAAAAGGGAGAAGCGGGGACCCTGGAAACTACAGGCCTGTCAGCCCAACATCTGTTCCGGGTAAGATGGTGGAAAGCCTCATCAAAGATAAAATCCTAAAACACGTGGAGGAACAAGTACTGCTAAAGGAAAGTCAGCATGGCTTCTGTAAGGGTAAGTCTTGCCTCACAAACCTTTTGGAATTCTTTGAAAAGGTCAACAGGCACATGGATGTGGGTGAACCTGTGGATATCATATACCTGGATTTTCAGAAAGCTGACACAGTCCCCCACCAAAGGCTGCTGAAGAAACTTCATAGTCAGGGAATAAGAGGGCAGGTCCTCTTATGGATTCGGAATTGGTTGAGGGCTGGGAAACAGAGAGTGGCGGTCAATGGACAATTTTCACAATGGAGAGGTGAAAAGCGGAGTGCCCCAGGGATCTGTCTTGGGGGCGGTGCTTTTCAACTTGTTCATAAATGACCTGGAGACAGGGATAAGCAGCGAGGTGGCCAAGTTTGCGGATGACACAAAACTTTTCCGGGTGGTGAAGACCAGAAGGGATTGTGAAGAGCTCCAGTAGGATCTCTCCAAGTTGGGGGAATGGGCAGCCAAATGGCAGATGCGTTTCAACATAGACAAGTGTAAAGCGATGCACATTGGGGCAAAAAAACCAAAACTTCACCTATAGGCTTATGGGTTCTGAGCTGACTGTGACAGCTCAAGAGAGAGATCTTGGAGTGCTGGTGGACAATTCAATGAAGGTATCAACCCAGTGTGCGCAGTGATGTCATGTAGGGGGAACGTGGGGGAACTCAGTTCCACTTGTTAAAATTAGGACTGACTCCGCCCACTTCACTCCACGGCGCTTCCCCCTCCCCCCTCCCGATTCCTCTGCAAAGAGCTTTTCTTCTTGGTTGGCCGGCACTCAGAGGGTTAAAGGGAGCGACTCCTAGAGGGGCAAAGGGGGGAAGGGCTGCAGTGGGGAAGTCCCGTCCTGCACAGACCCCTTCCTCGCTCCCTCCAGCCACACACGTGGAGTCAGCAGCCGCTCTGGTGAGTCTGCAGCCCACTGGGGAGAAGGGGCATCCTGGGGGTGCTGTGGTGAATCAAGGGGGACGGACGGAGGGGAGCCAGGACTTTTTGAAGCTGCCCTCCTGACGTGCCAGGCGTAAGTGGGCTTTGGTGTGGGGAAGCGCCCAAGGGTGCTGTCCAGAGTGGTGCTGCCCCTCAGCCCCTTCCACAGGTTCCTGCCTCATTCTGCTCAGCCAGCCTCGGCTTCGAGGCTGCTGCCCCTGTGCCAATTTTCAACTTCCCTGGCAATTTTGAATAACTCCACCTCGCCTAGCCGCGAAGACCAAGGAAAGGCTTTCGCCACTGTTTCTCCAGTCCAGAGCGTTTCACTGGCACTCTGGGTGTGAGGCTTCTTTGGGAGACTGTCCCCATTGCTATTGGAGCTGCAATTGGGGTGGGGGGAATTCTTCGCTTTCTGTTCTGTAGGCGCCAAGCACTGTACAGAACTGGCTGGCTCTGCCCACTCATCGCTGACGTTGTCGCTGGCTAGGAACCAGCCGCGGGTAGACCTGGGCTTTGTCAGCCTCCGGAGCCCAGGTCTACCCATAGGAACCAGCCGCGGGTAGACCTGGGCTCGGCCAGCCTCCGGTTTATGACATCACTTCTGGTGGGCGGATCCTGACATGTGCCAATCAAAAGTGAGTTCCTGTTCTTAAATCATTTAGATGTCACCACTGAGTGTACGGCAGCAATTAAGGCCAATTCCATGCTTGGGGTAAAAACGGGTTGAGAATAAAACTGCCAATATTATCATGCCATTGTACAAATCAATGGTCCACACCTGGAATATTGTGTACAGTTCTGGTTGCTGCACCTCAAAAAGGATATAGTAGAGCTGGAAAAGGTGCAGAAGAGAGCAACGAAAATGATTACGGGGCTGGGGCACCTCCCTTATGAAGAAAGACTGCAGCGTTTGGGGCTCTTCAGCCTAGAAAAAAGGCACCTGAGGGGGGACATGATTGAGACATACAAAATTATGCATGGAAGGCATAGAGTCGATAGAGGGATGTTCTTTTCCCTCTCTCAAAACACCAGAACCAGGGGGCATCCACTAAAACTGAGGGTTGGGAGAGTTAAAACAGATAAAAGGAAATACCTTTTACCCAGCGAGTAGTTAATCTGTGGAACTCTTTGCCACAGGAGGTGGTGATGGCATCTGGCCTAGATGCCTTTAAGAGGGGATTAGACGGATTTCTGGAAGAAAAGTCCATCATGGGCTATAGGCAATGATGGATTGTGCAACCTCCTTACGTTAGTAGTAGGCTACTTCAGAGTACCGGGTGCAAGGGAGTGGCAACAGGATGCAAGCATCTTGTTGTCTCATGCCTCCCTGGGGCACCTGGTGGGCTGCTGTGAGATACCAGAAGCTGGACTAGATGGGCCTTTGGCCTGATCCAGCAGGGCTCTTCTTAAGTTCTTATGATGTGAACAGGTGCTCGCATACTGGGTTGACACCAGATTGTCCATCCATGAACTTATCAAGGGCTCGGGGGGGGGCGGTTCATGATCACAAGCATAGACTATGAATATGAATATGATGGGGTGCCAGAAACTGTCCATCAGAAAAGGCACCTCATGAACAGCCTGAATTAGGAACTCAGTTTACATGGTGTCAATAAATACATTTGGGGTGGGTGGACCACATATGTTCTTATCACCAGAAGACTATCCTCGTCAAGATCCGCAAAGACTTATTCCAGTCTGAAGTGTTGCTTTTGTGCTGAAGCTGTTGAAACGGGGTGACTCCAAGCAACATATACAAATAAGAAATTACCTGTAAGAGCTATTTGATCTCCAGCAAGGAGCAGGTGATCATCTCCATTCCAAGAACAATGTTCATTAGTGGATTTCTGAAGATCAAGCTGTTAAAAGACACAGGAAGTTTCTGTCTTATGCTCCTGCACCCCACCAGTTTACAACTCTTTTTTTCAGGATAGAATTAGATAGAAGCCGCTGCCACGCTCCCTGAGTTGGCGCGCACCCTCAGAGGCGCGCGGCTTCCCTTGGCTGCTATTTGGGCAAAACAAGGAGGCGGGGCTTGAAGCCACACCCCGCAACGTCATGACATCACGTGCCATGGGCGCGGTTTCACCCTGGTACGCCTCTGACCCTGCCGTACACCGGCTTTTAGAGTCCTGCCTGATGTGTACAGCAGATACTTGTAGCAGAAACTGCTGCACCAGGGAGAGAGCCTTCATCATCTGAAATGCCAGGCACAAATGTTGCACATGTGATGGGGGTGGGAGGTAGGTGAGTGCAGCTTCAGGATTGCATAGCTGCAGGCATAGGGCTTAATATGAGCAAGCTCCCAGTCACTGTCCCCTTGCAATGTGTAAATCTCAGTGTAATTCTGCCTGCCCTCATATCGTCATTGCTGCCTTTTCATTCAGCTTAATGGAACTTATTTCAGAGTAGAGGATTGGGCCGTCAGTGACACGAACCCTGTTGTGTAAAAACAAGCACATCAGACACAAGGATGGTTTAGAGAGGTGAGGAATAGCCCTTTTCATGTTGGTGAGCATGGCTGCCTTCCTGCTGATACACCGTCTAGCTACGACTCCTCTTTCATTGGAGGCAACTACCAGTTTAGCAGCAAACCAACCTTTCACAATTTGTACTGTATTGTGCATTCAGTACCTGTGCTGATGATTTTTGTTTTGTTTAGTGCAGAACCTTGAATTTGTCTGGGTTGAACTGTATTTATAGTTTCAGCCTAGTATTCCATTCTGTGCTGAATGCTTCTGCTGTCTTCTACATTGTTTCATGCCATCTGCATGTTTGATAAGGATTTCCTTTACCCTTTTACCTAAGAAATTGATCAAATGTTGAACAGGGCCAGACAGAACCCTAGAGTGTTGCACTCAAAACTGTCTTCCAGCTTGATGAGGAACCACTGATAAGCACTCTGCGTACAATTGTCCAACCAATTTTGAATCCATCTGTATCATCTAGCTTGTATTTTACTAGCTTGCTGATCGATCAAGGTATTGTAATGAACTTTACTGAATGCTTTACTGACATCAAGATAAATTACATTCACAGCATTCACGCCATCCACTAAGCTTGTTAGATCTGAACTGTCCATGTGTTTGTGGCAGCATGTAAAGAATAATTCTTGAAAGTTGGACATGGGTAGCCAAACTTGCCAGCCAAATGCACTGTTAAACTGGGAAGTCAGACATACTGCCTTAGATTACTATTATATATCATTGTCAAACTTTGAGTCATTTTTCCAAGTAAAACTGATTTATCTTAAAAAATATTTCTAGATCTAGACCTGAAGGTAATTAACATACACCAGCATCCAAAAGAAGTGATGGAAAAAACTGGTTTTGTATAAGTGGTGATCAGACACTGGGAAGTTATGCTGTGCGTGCATGATTATAGTAAGGATATGCATTTCTACTGGGCTTTCAGCAAAGTGTCTCCATTTATATTAATGTTGTGGATTTCACAGAATTTCATAGAACAGTGGTTCTCAAACTTTTTAGCACTGGGGCCCAATTTTTAGATAGACAGTCGGTCCAGGACCCATCAGAAATGATGTCACAGGTGGAAGTGCCATTATTGTGATGCCAGAGTCTGCTGCCTTCCTCAGAAGGCAGCAATAAGTTGGGTTATTTCTCAGCCATTTTCCAATAGCAAAGTGAATCAGGAAGAAAAAAGCCTATTTACAACCTTGACACAAGCAAAACAACCACACAGCCCTCCTCCTGCTAAACAGCAGGCGCAGATCTGAGCAAGCCCATTGGGGTGGCTGGTGCCTACCCTGGGGTAAAGAGACGAACACAACCTTGCCCTGTGGAGGTTCCAGCGCAGCCCCAACTTGTGTTGGATACAGCACAGGCCAGCTGGCCTGCCTGTTCCAGAGCGGATTTGGATTGTGCCCCGACTCTCTCAAAAAAACCTAGTTCAGACAACCAGTCACACATCATAGCAGTGCAAAGTGTTTATGGCTCAGGCTGGATATGCCACATGCTGGAAAGTGAAGTAAGATCCATTTCGGAAAAAGAGGTTCTTGGGTATGACACTCAAAACTGACAATGAAAACAAGGCAAACCCCTTATTATGCAGAAAAGCAGCAATACCTAAATATCTTTGTCAGAGTCAGAAATTTTAAAATTTCTTTTGACAAAGTTCCAGTCCTTGCTTCCCCACAGGCTTCCCATGAACTGGTAGGTCTGTAAAGAAATGCTCTGCCCAAAAAACAAACGATTCAGAATGCAGGGGGGCATCACCACCACATCCGCTGTCAGACAGACATCCCAAGAGAACACGGTGCTCTCATTCCCCACCTCCAGCAACTCAAGTATTTATGCAAGAATTAAGAAGACTATTTTATTATTTTGGTTTTTAAGTACATTTGGAAAACTTGGCTTGGAAAAGTCAAGGACAACAGATTTCTCCAGAGCAAGGCAGAGAAGAGGCCACTTGCTATTCTTCAGTGGATGGGGAGCCATGTGACTTCTCCAAAGCAAGAGGAGCGTGTGCGGAGATCAGGGGTGTTGCGGCGGTAGCCATATCGCCCACTGTATCCGGTCATAGGCTTTACATCCGACAAGTACAAGTGGTGACCAGCTACTTGCTGCGCAGAATGACCTGAACAGAAAAAAACATTCCACCACAATTACTATCATCCACCTCTGAACTGTCTTTACCTCACTTCTTAGTTATCATCTAGGCACAGCCAATCACTTCTCACTTACAAGCTCCTCCTCTTAAGCCCACATATGAGTGAAGGGGAAACAGGCCATTATTCAGGCATGTGCTCAAGTCACTGAGCCCAAGTTGCAAGTCTGTGATCCCGTGACTTGACTCGCAAGTCAGAGTGTGTCCGTCGCGACTCAATATGAGCAAAGTTTCTAATCCGTTGAGTCATGAATCAAAGTTGTTTTGAGAAAGGAGTTGAGTAGTGAGTCATCGTCCTGTTCACACACAGACACCCCCGTGTCCTGGCTTCCCATCTGTTCTCCCTCCCGTGCCCTGGTTGCCCCTGCCTTCTGTTCCCTCCCACAACCTCATGTAGCAAAAAAAAATTTCAGCCTTCCTCCTCCCCTCAACCCTGCCCCCTGGGACTAACCTACCCTCCCACCACGTCTACCTGAATGCCGGTTTCTGGATTGCCCACGAAATATTTCAGTGTGATGTGGAAGAGGCCAAAAAAGCAAGCAAGAACACACTCACTCATTTTGAGTCTACTCTTTTTTTCAAGTCACTGGCCCCAAGTCATGAGTCCAGATGGTGTGAGTTATGTCCATGATTTGAGTTGCCGGAAACAGGGATTTTGCAGAATTCAAGTCGAGTGCCCATCCTTGCTATTGCAGCATTATGAGTTTTTACGGTATATACAGCTTTTCAAGAAAGGGTAGTTAAAGCGGTTTACATAGCAATATACAGCTACACATGTTTCCTTGTCCCCAAAGAGCTCCAAATCTCAAAAGATGCAGAAGAGACTCCAGCAACTAGAAAAGATGCCATGCTGGGGTGAAGAAGAACAGTTGCTCTTCCCGCTGCTAAATATAAAAGGGCACCCCCTTAAAAGGTGTCTCTTTGCCCAGTTAGGGGCAGCATGACAGTGAAGGAAAGGTGCTCTGAGAATTATCACTCTATTAATTTAGGTTCTAGTGTTCGGCCAAGACCCTAAAAAAAATTCAGGGCCTGTCAACAAGACAGGGATTGATGGACTCAGGCTGGACAGCTTATGAAGAGTTGTGGCCCCTTTTTCCTTCATCCATGGACTACATTTCCTAAACCTCCAATACCTGCCATGCTTTTTATTTCCAATTAGAGGTACCTCCCCCCCCCAAGTGTTTATTTTTACTGTGGTACATACAACCCAGAATGATCTACTCCACTCTCAGAGAAGCCTTTCCCATGTTTCAGATCTAGGGCCACCACCCATATGGAAAGCCAAGGGTTGCAACAGGCAGCCTCCTCTTTTGCATCATGAGCATTTAAAACAGCAGAATCACAGGTTATGCAGAGATACAGGAAAATCCTCCACCTATAGCAAAGGGTAACTGGAAGGTGGCAAGGCCAGAGCAGTGAATCATGGGCAGATGTATCAGGCAGATGGCTTAAGAGATGGGTCCTTTGGACTCACAGGAGACCTAGCATACTAGTATACCCTGGCATAGTTTGGGAATGATGTACTACAAGTCATCTCTCTGGCATCAAACACAGCTTCAACAGCTGCTGAATCATTGCAAGGGATGAATGAACAAATGAATGAACAAGAGGATTGATGCAGCACTTCTCTTACCTGCCCCTGTCCAGTTTCTCCTGTTTAAGTATCTCTGCCCCGGCCCATAGATATGGAAATAATCCACTATCCAACCATCTCGGGAGGTTCCTCCACGTGCCTAAAGGAAAATAAAAGACAAAACAAATCCTACTAATTCCTTCAAACTTAGTATTTACAGTTACTCCTCATGATCAACTAGGGTTAGGCTCCTGGAAACTCTCATGGACAGATTATGAATTTGCATGTGCAAGGGGTACCTTATCTGCCACCAGAAGAATCCAGCAAGGATGCTCAGGAAGCCAACAGAGCACAGCAAGAAGTACCAAAATATCTCTGAATACTGCAGACACCTTCCAGAGGTTGCAGGAATCTTAAAAATTGCACCCACAGCCAGCACAGACCCCTTAAACATGGCTGGAGGATGCTTCTGCCAGCTATTGAAAGGGGTCTGCATTGGTCACAGGTGGCATTCTGAAGGTCTCTGCATAGTGGATAACAAGGACAGAAGCACAGATATAGGTAGCCATTCTGTCCCTTGCAGATAAACAAATTTGCAGATAGCACGTTATTTTTGCTATAAGTGACTGTATTTTAGAACGAGTGTTTAGGAACTGTACAGAACTCAGGGCGCAATCCTAACCTGGAGTTAGGCTGGCACAGTTAGGCCAACAAAGTTTGGCCAGCACAAGGGCTACTGTAAAGTATGTTTGGACCACTCTCGGAGTCAGGGGGAATGGCGCATGTCTGTGTGCTGGCCTCTCTGACTCAGAGAGTGGTCCAAACATACTTTAATAGTGAATTGATACAAAGGGTAGTATGTATTGTGAGGTCATAAACAGCTGTGACGTCACACAGACCAAAACACTCCAAAGAGGATTTAGAATTTATATTGAAAGGAGAAAGAACTTCATTCACACTTTAAGATACTAATTGACTTATAATTAATTACCAATTTAAGTCCACCCACCAAGAGACAGACCCCTATGTATTCCATCAGGACCTCCAAGATTACACACCAGTTTCAGACAGCAAGAACACAGAGAAAGGTTCTCTGTGGTTGCTCCACAACTAATACAAATCTCATTGGTGCCTAAAGTTTTTGGAGGCTCTCTTGTTTAAGCTAGTCTTTGGTGGCAGGAGCTAGGGATTAATTATACTCCCCCCCCCAATTAATTTTCAATTTCCTTACATGTATCCTGAATTGATTGTGGCTCAGCTGAATACTGAGAGACAAGGCAGGTTAGAAACATCAGCAAACTGAACACTTGGAAGAAAAACATTTTCCTTTGAAAAGTAGGGGGGGGACAATTTGTTACTAGTGAAAGTCTGCTTTTAAGCTCTAGGTTTGAGTTAGGAAATGGAAAAGGAACCAATTGGTCTTACTAACCCAACCCCAAGCCAGGAACCTCTATAACCAAGTATGTCAGATGCTAAACCAATTTTTTATTCACAGCCTCCAAAGAAGGCAATTCTACAACCTATATATACCAAAAGGTGTATCCTACAATTGAAGGGTAGAAACATTGGGTGTATTATCAGAGACACTCAATGTTTTGCATGCCCTGGCAAAACCCTAACAGAAAATTGGGGCTAAGGCACAGTGCAAAGTTAACACTGGACCATCAGTCATTCCATAAAAGCCACATTTCAGGACTGGCCAACTGAAGTGGAAGGGTCACCGTGCCCCACCATCTTGGGGTCTCTTCAGTTTCTCCAGCTTCTCCAATGACTGACATGGCCCTAATTCCACCTGCCATGTGGTGAACCACATGGCAGGTGGAATTAGGGCCATGTCAGTCATTGCAAGCAGTTTTAAAAGGCTGTTGAAACTATGGTGGGAGGAAAATGTTGGCCGGGCCAAAGAGGCTCATTGGGCTGCCTGCAGGCCAGTCAATTAAGAACAATTATTTGTCTTGCCAGTGAATTCCACCCATCTCCATTACAATATGCTCTGGTCGGTTTCCACCAGAGGCCTGATACCTGCTCTGTCTTTTTCAGCACTGCCTTGACAGATGGAGATGCGAAATAGCTGGCAGCATGTATGTCCAGTTGAGCGTTGTAAGGAGGCAGTGCAGACCACAGCTTGGGCAGGATGTGAGTGTAGCCGCTAGATATAGTGTCCACTGCCACGCCATCCAGGATGAATTCTTTCTGCCTCTGTAGGCATCTCCGTGTAACACAAGTCATGTTTAGCAGAGGCAAGAGAAGACCCCACAAGAAGATCCACTTATACCAGATGTTTTTGCCCACCCCCTGGCAACTCCCATCACCACCTTAACACACAATCGGAATTATTGTGATGCTGTCAGCAGAGACAATTGCTCCATAACAACCAAAAGAAGAGACTGCCATGTAGTAAAGTTCTGTTTCCAAATGGACATGGGTGGGTAGATTTCAAGGAACTTTGGCACAGCACATCTTGTTAGGTTAAGAAGGGAAGATTATTTTTCTCGAGGTCTGACAAAACCCCTTTAATTCTCATTACCATCAATGATGCTGCAAAGAAAAGCTTACGGAGGAAGAGGGTGTTGATGATTTCCTTTTCCTATAATCAATTGAAGTCTTCTGAATAACATTTCTGTGCTTACCAAAAAATACTGTTTTCCATGTTGCCCTGTTTCTATTTTCTCTCAGTTCTCAACAATACCAATTCCTTATGCATTCACAGCAAACACAGGAATATATTTTAAATCACAACACACACGTGGGGCACTCAAACCTAGATCAGATATCACATTCTGAACTCAGTAATTCAACATGCTGTCTTTGCCCTGAGACCCATACAGAATTCAGAGAACTCCCTTATAGCGCTAACTAGAAAAGATCCTTTCTGCAATCAATACATAGGTACTTTTAACAGTGTGTGAACGGTACAGAAAACTATGTCTTATTGAACTGCAACAAGATTATCTATTTGCCTTTATGTGAATGCAGCAGTGTTGGGGTTTAAATGATGCCAATGCTTTTGGCTGCATTTTACACCATCAGGACTCTCTCTCTATATATCTATTTTTTCCTCACTCACAAAAAGCAAGCATGAACACTAAATCAAATTTCTAGCCTGTATGGATTCAGAAGTAAACACGAAATTACATTGGCAGTACCAGGTCTCAAAACCCAGTAGCCAAATGAAGGACAGTAAATATCTAACAGTGGCTTGTTCCTTCAGGACAAAAATTTAAGCAAGTGAAGAATGACGTGAAAGATTTTTTTAAATTTGCCTGTTTTAAGGGTCCAGAATTCTTCCTGTAGCGTATAATGAGGCCAGAAAAATCAAGACAGGAGTTTTGAAAAGGGTGTTCCAAGGAACCCAACAATTCTGCAAAGAGATAACTACCCAAGAGCCAGCTTATTAAATATGCTCATGGGAAAGGGCAGAAAAGCAGTAGATGTGTTTTAGAATAGTGTTATGGCTATGGACAACCAGCATTGCCAATACCTGCCAAAGCCTGGAATTTGTCCTAAAACACATCCCATAATCCCTTGCAACATATAGAGGTTCTGTAGCAGACAAGTGAAGCATGAAAATGGTTCCCCCAAAGTAGAAGGCTTGAATGAGGAGGAAAACTACACAACAGGGAAGCTAAACAAAATAGCCAAGAGGGATCACTCCAATACCAAATCATTGCAAGGTTACCATCTTTCCCTCCATTGCATTACTCAAATGAGAAGAGCGGTTTCTGGTGTAGGGGTTGCCCTACACCATTTTAAACCCTTTTCACCTCACAGCAACTGACAAGGTGCTGATAATGGTCAGGGCAAAACCATTAGTTTATGAACAATTGATAAGGCACACTATGTTGCAGGCCAGGGTCTCACATCCCCCAATGGCCCTACTAATAAATGACCCTCCCCCCAAACTCCTGCAGCATATTGGTTAAAAATAGTTGCCCTACACTAACATTCTTAAAAATAGTTGCTGACAAGCTGTTACCTCTTTGATCAGACAACATCCCTTGTTTTCAGGAGCTGATTGTCTCGCTTCCAGTGTCTCCTACATGTGCCCCATGCTGCCTGAATGTCACTTCTGCACACTCGTGCACGTATACCCCCTCCCTCCCCTTTACTTATGGTTAACATTTGCAAACGTAAGCATCATGGAAGCTCTCATGTCCACTGTAAGTAGAGGAGAAGGGGGGCTCCAAATAACCTTTTCCTAACTACGTGGTGCTTCATAAGCACCAAGTTGGTGGTGATTTAGAATCAAAGCATATTCCCCCCTTCAACTTTTTTTCTCCAGCAGCACTAGGGAGAGAAGGAGGCTGCCACTGCTGTGATCATCAACCAGCGCCCCCGCCCCCCAAGCAGCAGGCTGAGATAGCAGCAGGCTGAGATAGCAGCAGACAGATGGGCTGGGGGCTCATCTGGTTGCCACTCCTCCAAGATTGCTGCACCTCACAATTGTTTCACATTGCAGCATGGCACGGCTGGCCCAGCTCATGTCACACACTTTAATATAGCAAAGTTGTCACACACTGACTAACACAGTGGTATAATGACTTTTATTGGAACTTTACAAAGTGAATGGGTGGGTTTATGCAATGCTGCCGGCATTGGAGGCAATCCTGGGCCACAGATCTGCACATTCCTTGGCCACAGGGCCTGTGATAGCAGAGCCTGGAAAAAAGTAAAAACACTGTTAACAACTGACAAGGAATTGCCCATAGAAACTACAAGCAGGAGAAACCACTACCAGTTTAATACATCTGCAACACCTGACTTCACTCCAAAACACAAACATGAAATGAATTATATGGAACATATCTTTGCTCTGTTTATCAGCCAGCATCCATACCTTTCATTTCCCCCTTGTTGTTTACTATCACCCCTGCGTTGTCTTCGAAGTATAAAAACACCCCGTCCTTTCTCCTGTACGATTTCCGTTGACGAATCACAACCGCTGGATGCACTACAGGAAGAGAGAGAAACTTATATTAGACAAAGCACCAAAGGAAAGAAGAATAAAAGGCAGAAGTGACCAACTCTGCAGTTTGAAATCAGAGGCTACAGGGATCTTCTTTCTAGGCATCAGTTTCCTTAGGACTCAGCAAAACTCAAGTTAGGAATGGGAACACAAATTCAAAGTGTTGAGTTAGCAGAGTGTGTTCCACAGTAGCCCAGATTTGGCACATCTGGCACAGAAAGATTTCCAAGGTGCTTTTTGTTTGTTAGGCAAAAAACCCAAACAAGGGTATGTTTCATTTGAAGTCCCACTAAGCTTACTGGCAGAGTTAACTCAGGACCCAGTCCTAGCCAGCTTTCCAGAACTACTGCAGCTGTACCAACAAGAAGTGCATCCTACAGTGTGAGAGCAGTCATGGAGGCCTTCTCAAGGTTAAGGACTGTTTGCTCCCTTAAGTTGGGGCTGCATCAGTGCTGGAAAGTTGGATAGGATTGGGTCGTCAATGATATTAAGTGATGAAATTGCATCATGCTTCAAGTAGCTAACCTTGGCTCTGAACAGATTTCTAGAGGGCAAATCTTTTGTGCCAGGCATATCCCTTAGCTTTATAATAAAGGAGAATTTAGAATTTCAAGGCCAGAACGTACACTACTCTGGTTACAGCATCCTTCTTGGGCAGAAGGACCCAGGTGCTATCTAGAAAACGAGAGAAAAAACTTTTAACCTATAGGTGCAGAAGTTTAGGTGTTATGGGGTTCCTGGCTCTTGAAACACAGCTGGTGCTGGTACTAGGGTTGCTGAAGAGGGCAGGAAGCAGGTTTTTCATTTTTTACATGCAGGACCTAGTTGCCATCTTTGACTCCATCTTTCATTGCTAACCACAACCAGAAGCTACATATGGTGGACAATGGGCTCCCAAGCCAGCATCAATTATTTCTAGGTCAGATTGAGTCCTGCCACCTCTCAGGTAAGTGCTACCCAGAAGGCAGGCATTGGAGAGGAGCAATGCCAGCATGCACTAATAAGAACAGGACCCCTCCATCTCTTTCCATCTCTCCCTCCTTTTAAAGTGCCCCTACGTTTTGCCAAACATTTCTGCATTAACCTGAACTTGATAGCTACTTAGGTTTTACTGGCAGGAGCCGGCAAGGTCCAGCAGAGGAGCATTAGCTGGTAGGCCTAGGTTGAAACCCCAGCTATGTCACTGACCAGCCAATAGAAGGTTGCTTAGATTTTTAAAGATGATTTTTACACTGCCTTTCCCTGGAACACAAACATACTAACACAAAGCTTAAGTGTGCATTTTGAAGTCCCCTCTCCACAACACCACAATTCCTTTTACAATCTCAGCTAGATACTTAACTGTCCTGCCACCGATTGAGATTATTGGCACCTGTGGCCAATAATCTCACCCAAAAGTGACATGTTGCTATCTCCTTCCAGGACAACTCCACAGGCCATGAAACAAAGACCTGGAAAGTGCTTTTGAGAAGGAACGGGCTGCAGAATTGTTCATCTTCTGGGAGGCACATCACAGAGGCCAGAAGATAACTTCAAGTCAAGCCAAAGAACCAGAGTGTGTACCATCTCCCTTATAGAGCAAATTGACTGTCTAAATATTTATGAACAGCAGAGGCATTTACTTCCCATGTCATGGAGATGCACTATTCTGCCTAGTGCCTTTGCTTCTGAAAAGTCTTCAATGGTCAAGAAGGGTTGAGACTTAACACTAAACCATACAAAGACTACATGACACATTGTGATCTGTGAGTGCTCACCAAACCAGGACCTGAAATTACAGTTTAAAGCTTGTTTTCAACTACAGTTGAAGCAAACTGCATTTTGTATCTAAGGGGACCAACAACTGCATTTTGGGATGCTACTCCACCTTTGGAGTTTGGGCTCATTCATACGGTGTCAAGAAGTTGCAAGTTTATGTGCTTCATCCCTCCCCCCTCTCATGCACGAGAGAGAAAGTAAAAGCTGTCATTTAAAAAAAATGTACCAGCTCTGGTCAGCTATATGCCATTGGGCATGTGCTTTGGCATAGGAAAGGTGGCTTATAAATATTTTAAGTAAATGACTGTAGTGATAAGAAAGCAGTCTGACCTATGTGTCAAGAATGGGGGGGAAAGGAAGGGAAGCTGATAGCTCTCTTAGGTTTGTTCACATATAATAGCACTAAGCCATAGTTTAGACTTGCACCTGAACTGGGTCTCTGGGACAGCAGGTAGGGATTCTTAGGGGAAAAGGAAGCAGCGCAAACCATGATTAGCATAGATTGGCACTACCCCTTGTGATCATGCTTAAATATCCTTACATGTGTGCAGAAAGAGCCAAACAGAATTCTTAATTTCACAGTTGTTCCTCTATACAGATAAAAACTCTGTACATGGGCATGACTAGAGTGCTTGGATTATGTTTGGCGGTCACACAAAACCTCTATTTAGTTGAAAACAGATATGCTTCTACTGTTACTGTAACCAATTAGTGTGCATGCTTGTCCAAGGAAACTTAAAATGGTTAATTTAAACATCCATTTCCAGCTCCCATGTTTACTGATTTAAAATCAAAGCATCTAATCTCTGAGCAACATAACCTTAATAGAATATTGTACATCAAATTCCCTTATGACTAGCCATTTTCTCCACTCATCATTTCAAGGCAGTCTGTCCGAGAAAGGGGTTTCCAGTCCCACCTCTCATCACTCACCCTTTTTCCTGAGCTCTGGCTTGCCTTTCTTGACAGTAGCCATTACCATGTCTCCAACACCAGCAGCAGGCAGTCTGTTCAGGCGCCCCTTAATCCCTTTCACAGAGATGATGTACAGATTTTTGGCCCCTGTCACATAAAGATGCCATTATTCTATTAATCCACCCAAGTTACAAAGTGAATGAGACTTCTGCTTCATAGAGATGTAACACCACCGATTGAGGCATAATAGCACAAGCTACCACCTCACCCAAAAGCAGTGCCGTTACTTTGCCCTTCCACGACAACTCCCTGGGCCACAGGAAGACCCAGCAAGTGCTTTACAGAAGGGAAAACCCACCAAGTTATTTGTTCCTTTAGCATTACTGTTAAATCTATAAATTCAATGGGGAGGGGCTGTTCCTTTAAATAAAATCAGAACTGAAAAATCAAGGCAATGAGACTCAACCTTCTTCCCCAGCCACAACCACCCACCCACAGACCACCATTTCCAGAATCAGAACAGCAAGACAATATTCCAATAAAGCTACTGTGTCAATTCAAAAGCCTAAACTTCTGTGCCAATTCAAAAGAGCACAATCCTTACTGTTGGCTTTGGTTACAGCACTGGCTTGCCAGTGCTGAACCTGGCTTGCCTTGCTTCCGGTCTGGTGAGCTACCACTGTACTTGTTTGCCCAGCTACACCTGGGGTTCTTCTTGACGATTCCCCTATTTCCTTCCCAGCAAGAAGGTTCTTGCTAGTCAATGGGGTCCGCCATAGGAACTATAACCTTAGCCCCATAAAAGTTTATATATTTATTCTACATGCCGGCCCTCTCTCAAGGAAGAATACTCAAGCATAGCATAAACACAGAAGTATCTGTAACAGTACAATAGTACAACAGTACAATAATTCAAGCAAAAGCAGATAAATCACTAACCCATGAAAAAGAGTTTTAACTTCTGTGTATGCACAATCCTCCTTTTCCAACTCAATGTACTGCATGGTATTTTATGTATTCACCATTTCATACCACCCTTCCTCCAAGGAGCTCGGGATGGTGTACATGGCTCCGTTCCTCCTTTTATCCTCACAAACACCCTGTGAGGTAGGTGAGGCTAAGACAGTGACTGGCTTAGGGTCGCCCAGGAAGCTTCATGGCAGGGCAGAGAATCTGAACCTAAATCCTCCATGTCTAAGTCCAGCTCCTGAACCATTACTCCATCTTGGCTCTGCTGGTAGGCAAGTGGTCTCTATCCAACTCACCACACACCTTCCAATGCAAATTCAAGTGCCAAGCTCAAACTACCATCAAGCATGGTTAACACCTCCACCCCAATCACTGTTCCAGGTATCCCAGAATTTTAATACTGGACATATTAATCTTGATGTTTTTAGGCTGATACTAGTTCTTGGGGGGGGGGATCTTTCTTTCCTGGCAAGACTTTTATGCCTTTCACAGTTCCAGGATAACCAAGGCAGCCACTGCCTCACTACGGCAGGAAACAAACCGCAATGTTTCTTTTCTGTACAACTGATATAAGACCTGCAAGGAGCAAAAAGGAAGCAGTGCACCCAGGACTAATGAAGGCAAGGTCTAGAAGTGGAAGGTGTTTTCTTCCCCACCTCCAAGCCTACCCACCAAGTACTCACCTGTATTATCTGCACAGTTGATGACTGCTCCCACAGGGAGACCAAGGGAGATGCGGAATTTTGCACCGGATGAACCACCACGTCCTGTTACAAAAAACGCCAGAAGACAAAAAAAAAAGTTGGTTAAGGCTTGTCAGCCACACAGCATTGTAATATACCATTTTAAAGGTTTGTACATCTCACTGCTCTCAAAATGGTGCATGGTTTTCACCACCCATTAGATCAAGCCACTATTTCTCCTTTCCTTCAGATTATGATGCTCTATTAAAATGAAAGACAGTCTCTTTTAAAATATTCCCCCCCCCCAAAAAAATGTCTTTGCTCTCGTATCTAACTCTAAACCAGTCCTTCTCAGCCACATGAAGAGGAGCCATATGCTCCCTTGGGGGGCATATGAAAAGGGCCATAGCTTTAAAACTCTGAGAAGAGGATTTTATTTTTATCTGTTTGTGTTGTATTGTTTGATGGAGTGGGGGCTGAAACTGAGAAAAGCTCCTAAGAGGCTGTAGCCAAAAAAAGATTTAGAATGGCTGCTTTAAATGAGTGCATTCCTTGGGCAGTGAGCAGGAAGAGATCCTGAATATGCTCGGGAGACATTTATACAGCACTCCACATACATATACAGCACTTCCTGCTGTTCTAAAAAGCTTGAAGATTACTGCTGCACAAATTCCCCAACTGAACTCCAGCCTAAAAAAATTTAATTAAACGAAACACGTGTCCCTTCCCCCACTACCCATAATGTCCTTCCCTTTACCTCACACTATGTTGAACTTTAGATTGCAAGCTTCCCTCTCAAGCAAGGGACACGTCTTGTGTACACCGATCATGTACAGGAGCATCGATCCTTACATTGCATATTGTCCAAGCTTTTAAAAGCAGTTCCGTGTTTTAAGCTGAAGGCTCTCACTCGCCTCTTCCACCACCAACGCCTCCGACCAGCATCCCCATATCCCAACTCTCCATCTAGTCTGCGCGGACATATCAGGTCCTTTCGGTAGTTGGGCTTCCCCCTAAAGCAACCCTTAACAAGACGTCCCTATATGCTCGACAAACGAGGGAGATGGTCGCAGATTTCTCCTTCCTCCCCCGGGCGACAGGCCTTACCTCGCTTAGACATTTTGGATGGTTGGCAGAAAAAAAAAGAACGCGCAAAGGCTGCCGGGACAATTAATCCTTTCCCTTCCGGAACACCATGTCACGTGAGGCACCTCTCTCATGTGACATCAGATCTAACCTCCTTGCATCAGATACGGACTAAGCATCGCTGGTCACAGCGCCCCCTTATGGATCCAAGGGCTGAACTGTATCGGCTCTCGTAATCTTACGCTTATTTGCAGGTAACTGAAGTTAATGGAAATTTCTCCCATATAACTACTGCACATAGGAGTGCAACCTTAAAAAACCTGGCGTTATGAAAACACGCGACTACAGTATATCCAACATAAGGTTAAAAACTGGGTTGTTGTTTTTCTTGAATCAGTGCCTGAACTCAGTTATGGTGCTAACATATAAGAAAGAAAAGCGAACCTGAGCATGTGCAAAGTAATTTCCATCATTGCTGCCTAACGATAGTTAGCCCCACTCCACTTCCAATATCTAATCCGAATGTTGCCAAAGTACACGCCAGGAAAGCGCACAGAAGTGAAATTGTCCCTTGAGGCTTTTCCTATCACAATGCTGCATTCACTGGAGAAATTGTGGAATTTTCCCTTCTCTGCCAATCATAAAGATGGTCTGAGAATTCGTAGCCCAGCAGGCTGTTTTCAGTTCTTGGGCGCAGGCTTGCAGCCCAATCTCATGCATGTGTTCAATAGGGATGTCTTCCAAGAAAATGTTCATAGGATTGCAGTATTGTTATAGGATAGCTTCGTTTCTAAGTCGGCGAGGAGCTTTCGGCCTACAGATAAAAATAATAAACATTAAAATAAAACACTGGCTGAGCACTTGAAGAGTGCCTTTCCACCAACCAAAATTATGCATCTGGAGCTAGGAACAAGATTTATTTTCAGGACTTGCTGGTCTCAAGCCCCTGCATCTCTCATCATAAAAACTGATTAATTTTTAATTAATCTCTTCAGTTAATTGCTCTCAAATAAATAATCATCCGGATCATCTAAAGGGGCACTCCTTCAAGTGCCCCCGCTGTCCCAAGTTGCTCAGGGCCTTCTCTGCCGCGGCACCACAAATATGGAATTCCCTTCCAGGAGAATTAAGAAGTACGCATTCCCTCATGGCCTTTCGAAGAGAGCTTAAATCATATCTACTTTGTCTGGCCTTTGGATAATGATTGGCTGTTTATCCCTCTAGAATAGTGCTGTAGTTTGACTGCTCCCCTGGTCAATTGTTTACCCCCTTCCCATGGCCTGATAAGAACTGGGGTTTGCCCTGTTTTTGACCGTTTTGTGTATTCATGTTAAATGTTTAATGTTTTTAATTACTTTGTTTATTTGGATGTGTTTTTATTTTGATGATGTCTTGTTGTCTGTTACGGTGTACTTTTATGTTCTCTGTAAGCCGCTTTGGGCATTTGCTTCTGCATGAGAAAGGAGGGGGAATAAGTCTTCAAATAATCAATAAATAACAGGAATACAGCCAACTAGCGATTCCGCGTGCAATTCTTGAAGGCCTTTATTTTAATTGAATTAACCATTAATCGCATTTCTTTGACGGTGTAAACGAAAAACGGTTGCTTTGGGGATACTCGCAGCGTGGGAGTTCATTACCCTCATGTAATAATGGAATACCTGCATATCGCAGTTAGAAAGAACTTATTTTGAAAGAATTATAATGTGAGGCTGAAACCGGAAAAGGGGGTATAGCTCAGTGGTAGAGCATTTGACTGCAGATCAAGAGGTCCCTGGTTCAAATCCGGGTGCCCCCTTGATGGTTTTTCTTCCCCCCCACAAATCACAATTTTAAAATTGCATCCCCTGACATCATTTTAATGCACAGAAATGGGAGTTAAATCAAAGCCATGCTGAACATTTGGAGAGGATGCAACCACAATGCGGAAGCTACATACCGTGCCTCCACGAAGCAATTCAACGTTTGGTGCTGTTTGAATTAATCCGGAATGACTCCCAGTTTCAGGTTTCCATGGTCACAGTCACCAACTGGCGTTCCGGCTTCACCCACAAACAGGGGAAATAACTGATTAACCACTGAGCCTTCATTTTCTCCCAGGGCTCCAGTGTCTTTAAAACTCCGAGTGACATAGAAATCTAGCAGGCAAAGTGTTTTTTCCAGATCGACACCTTCGTGGAGGAAAAGGCTGCGTCGGCTGAATAAATAGCTGCCTATTTTGCAGCTGCAAAAGATGTGGGAACCCTGCTGGGAACGCGGGGACGGGGAGTGTTTCCTTTGGACCAGACTGGTGGCTAGTAGGGCAGAGTTGTGGATCTCAAGCACATGAGTACGAATGTCCTCAGGAGTTGCCATCCATCTGCCTGCAGTGCTTCCTGAGGGCCCGACCTGGATGCTTCCGTCTGTTAACTCTGGCTTCCAGGTGATGGTGTGTGTGTGTGTGAATGTTCTGGGGAGCGGCTTGTCCATAGTTTGGAGGTACAGTTTGGAGATTTTGAAATCTTATTTCCCCATTCAGACTGCCTCTGCGTGTGGCGATTGAACCAATGGCATACATCCCCTGTCACTTTAAGTGGTTGATTTCTCCTCCCCAGACACACATCCTTTTGAGGTTCCCTTTTGAGCCATTTTGTAAGGTAGACATTTTGCTAAAAAATCGTTAAAAGAATTTGAGGTGAAGGGGGCACCCGGATTTGAACCGGGGACCTCTTGATCTGCAGTCAAATGCTCTACCACTGAGCTATACCCCCTCTCCCGTTTAAAGGAGCTGTTTATTCATACAAAAATCTCAGTACTGTAACTAAAAGGCAGACTGCCTACTATTCATGTATCCCGGAAACACCTATTAGCACAGATTCTCTTTAAGCAACAATGAGATTTGATTTGCAGAATCAGAGCAGTCGTTAACCTTCCCAGTTTTGTCGAAGGTGATAAAGATACCACTGCGATCCTTTTCTGTACCATAAAGGCAAGAGATATACCTTTTAACAGCGAAGGCAGGTGTCTCCAGAAATTTGCAACTGAATATGACATTGTAGGAGCACCCTTCCCGCCGGCCTCGTTTCATTTGGCCCACTTTTAAATTGCGACGGAATTGGGAATTTGTCTTTTTTCGTATACGGACGTCCAAAGCGAAGCAAACAGTACGATGTGCAATAACTGTATTGCACCAGAGGAGTCGCTATGTTAGTTTGTTGCAGCAATAGCACCTTGGCAGTTTATTTCGATGAAAGGTTTCAGGGACTAAATTAGAGACTACCTCCAAAGATTCAGGATGACACCATGCATCCCTGAAAGCATCTAGCCAGGCGTGTCAAACGAGTTTGAAATTGTGGAGCAACAGCTTTCACGGCACCTGCAGGGGGCCGGAAGTGACATCATTAAGCAAGTAGTGATGTCCTTAAGTAGATAGCCAGAAATAAACTCTTCATTCTCACATAGAAATTCATTAGGTGCAAATAATGACAAAAGAAACAAATATGCAAATCTTATTCATATTTTCAAGAAATGGGAGAGCCCAGTTATCACGCAGGTCTATGATGGGTACGTCCAGTCTGAGATTAGCTGGTCGCTCATCATGAGGGCTGGGTATCAAAATTGGCAATGGATGGCAGTTTTTTTTTGCATACCCCAGACTGGGGAGGGAGGGACGGGTGTTCAGTAGGTTTCATGATTTACACTTGTGTTTGCTAAAGTTAAACCCCACGCTCAGTCTGGTGTCTTTCTTAGAGGTGGTGCAAGGGTAATAGGCTTAGAATGCCAAATGCCTTCGAATGCCAAATGCAGAGGAGTGGCAGCAAGATGCAAGTATCTGATTGTCTTGCTTGCTCCCTGAGGCATCTGGTGGGCCACTGTGAGATACAGGAAACTGGACTAGATGGGCCCTTGGCCTGATCCAGCAAGGCTTTTCTTATGTTCTTGGATTGCCTTTTCAGAAGTGCCACTTCTGCAAAGTGAAACCAGCAGAATTGGCACTGCTGAAAAAGGCAGTCCACATGATAATTTGGCTCTTCCAGCACCGTAGCAGCATCTCCTTCTCTCATCCCTCTTGGTCTGTCCCATACCCCACAGCATTCCTCTTTCTGTTCCTCCTTCCCAGAGTGTTGGGCAGAAAATGCACTGCTGAAAGGTTGGTGCTGGGAGAGCCCAGTTATTGGTGGTGGTGGTGGTGATATAAGGAGCTTCCAGGAGCAACATCTGACCTTATGTAGATGCAGGGTATCAAACATGATACCCCAATCTAGACCAGGAAAATTTATGTTAAAATAAATGGGCTAATCTGCAAGCACTACAAGATTCTTTATTGGCTCTTGCCGTTTGTCCTCCAAAGGTTGAAATGGCAACGGAATGTTTGTTCCTTGGGCAGTGAAAAGTTTCAAAGTATGATGAAAACCTCTGTTTGCTAGTTTGTAGCAACATAGCAGTAGACCTGTCTAGCATCCCAGATACCACTGCCAGAAGCTGCTGAGTCATCCCAAGGCAGGGGTGGCTCTAGCCCTCTTGATGCCTGAAATGGCATGCCAAATCCTACCCCTTTTACCCAATGATGTGCCATGCTCTGCTCTTCCCACCCTCTAATGTTGTAGCTCAGCACTCCACATTTCCTTTACATTACATTGGATCCTTTTCCAATCCAGGGAGTGGAAATAAGAGGAGCAATAGAGGCAAGCAGTTGGATAGAGATGGGCACACACCCCCACCAATCTGCTGCCGGAATGACCACTATAAATGGCCTTCTGGCCCATGAGTGGGTTGGCCCTGTCCCAACAGTCCTTATCCCTCCATTGCCCTCCTGTCCTTTATTTGAACTTCTTTCTTTTGACCAAACTTATCCCAAACTAGCTCATGGCTCCAGAAGATCCCCTGATGTCCAGGAGTGGTGAAAACCCCAGGTGATCCCAACTGATTAATCCCTCAATGAAACCAGCTAAAATTTTGCTGTGTGCAATTACCCTGGTTCAGAATTGGCACACTGGATGCTTGGTTGTGTCCATTCCCTTGGCTGCTTTGGGGATGAGAGGACTGGAAATCTGAGGCAGTAAGAATAAACTGAGAAAGGGAAATATCCCATTTAGCCATATCACAATTTATTTTCAGCTTGCTTTGTAATTTCCTTACCACCCTCTGCATCCCTTCCTGCATTCATTTTGCCAAAAGATCTGGGCCTTGATCTTATCTGGTATGCTATATTTTCTCAGATCACAGAATGACTTGGTACAATCCTATACTCTGCACCCCATTTCATATTTTTCAAACTTCTGCCATTAGTTTGTTATTACATGTTATTACAGAAAGGTTTAATTAGAGCCAATGGCTTGATAACTAAATATCACATTTGTTCAATAAACCCTCAGGAGAACAAGTATAGGTGACAGGAACTCCATCTTTATTTCACGACAACAGCTTGAACAGGAGTGCTTGCTCCTAGCAAATCTGTGCACAGGCCAAGCTAGGAAGGAGTGTAGTTTCAGGAAGAGATACGTGACCAGCATTCAGTTAGCTCAAAGTGGCCATGATATAGCTTAGAAAGGAAGGTCTTTATTTAAATAAATGTTAGTAAGAAAGGAATTAGAGCTTTATTCGAGTCATGAGTTAGTAGATTAACCCAGAACTTGTTTCCAATTCCAGGGCTCAGACTGACAACATGCAAGAACATTAAGGTAGAAATGTCTTTCAGCATGTGCAGAGTGCCACTGATTGACATCACACTTTATTTATGTATAGAACTTATACCCTGCCTTTCCCATGCCGAAGCAAATGCCCAAGGCAGTATTTGCATTTAACAGCTTGCATTTAACAAATTTAATTTAATTTAACTTTGGATTTAACATGAAGATACTTCCATATCAGATGGTTGCCCAGAGTAGAACCCAGCTTCTTCACTTCTCATAATACTCAAGCAAGGTAGAAAAAGAGAGATCCTCAAGTATTTCTTTTCTTCTCCTTCCCCCCTTGTTTTAAAGAAAGCAAAGCAGGAGTAGCTATTCATGATCATGGATGACATAAACATTCAAGAACTGCTGTTTTTGAGAAAAAATTGCGAAGGAAGTATATAAATGGTAACCCAAATTGGGGGAAAATGCTGACAGAAGTTTTGCACTTGTGTGGAAGAACCTCTTAAAGGTAAAGGTTTCCCCGCGACTGAATGGTCTAGTTGTAGGGGGTGGTGCTCATCTCCATTTCTAAGCCGAAGAGCTGGCGTTGGTCCCGAGAACAAGTTTCTGTGGTCATGTGGCCGACCTGACTATACGCCATAGGGCATGGAACGCCGTTACCTTCCCACCGAAGTGGTACCTATTTATCCACTCACATTTTTAGGTGCTTTCAAACTACTAGGTTGGCAGGAAAAGAAAATCTTACAACTGGTATAAAGACAGTTTGAACAAGGGAAGATTGGGTAAGAAGCTGCATAGACTGAAACACCCAAACAGTTAAAAATTGGGATTGGGAACAACAATAAATTTCCTAAAACATCAAGTTTCTAGCTCTCTCCAATCACTAGTTTAATCTGTCTGTAGGCCAATATAAATAAAGGACTCGGAACAGCGGTCAGAATTCAAATAACTGCGCAACTGCTTTGACATGCCCAAAGAGCTTTGATCATGTGTTTCTGGAACAGCAGCCCACCCACCCCCAACATGTCCATTTTGAAGCCGATGGGACTTTGAGAATATGGTTTGTAATGACCGCATAGGTTTTCTGTTATCTAAACAACATCACTAGGCACACTTAAAGAAGCTTTTTGCATATGATTTTCAGAATTCAAGACTACAGATCTATACAACAGCTACCACTACTGAAGTGATTCTTCTCATTGGAAATCATCAGCCCCAGCCAGCCTTCCCCACCCACACCAAAGTTTCAGTTGTCTCAGTGTCACTATTCCACATGCAGGAGTGTTAGAGCAAAGCAGCAACAGAGCGGAGAGTCAGTGGAGGAGCTCTGGGATGTTAAACTAGTGGTATGGGCAAAACTAGGCTACACAGCAGGCTGTGCTGCTTTGTAACGTCTGACAGTTATACTGGATGAGGGTTGGGAAGAGGTGACGCAGAGCAGTTTATTAGTTGAACTCCAGGCCTCAGGTTTCTCTCAGATTGCAGACTGCTCCTGTAGGAAGCCCTCCGTGTTGGGCGCAACACGCTCTGGTTCAGAGGCAAGGGCTGCCTCGCGCAGCACAGCCATGTGCTCTTCCGCTGCAGACAGCGATTGGTCGATCCAGTCCATGCGGCTGGGTGAGTGGCAGGCATTCCGGGTAATCAAGACCAAATGGCTCACCGAGAGGAGCAATGCTGTGGTCCTATGAAGGGAAGCTCAGACATTACGTATGGGCCTGTACATAAATAATAAGCACTAGGCTGCATGGAAGGTCCTAACACAGGGCGCAAGCAATCCTATCCAGTGCTGGAATGGCAAGGCTGGCTGGCCAGTGTCCTATCCAATGCTAGGTGGGGGGAGGCTGGAGCCTCCCACGGCAAGGGAGCGTGCGCTCCTTTGGATCTGCACCCGCTATATTCGGCCTTATGGCCGAATCCGTGGTCCGCCCATGTCCTGCCCTCGTTCCACCCAATCCCTGAGGCGCGCTGTCATGGCTCCTCCCTCGCGCCAGCTGGCTTCGGCTGATGCGAAGGAGGCGCTGCGCAGGCGCTACAGGGCTGGCACTGTCCTATGGCCTTAGCACCAATGCGGGGCTGCCAGTCGGTGCCCCCACATCAGTGCTAAGCGCACAGCATCGGTACAACCCCGTTGCGACAACGCTGCACGGATGGTAGGATTGCGCTGACAGTTAAGTACTTTTTAAGGTGAATTTCACCTCTATTGATATGAATGCCTCCTCTTTCAGGTTGTGCCTGTGGAAGGGTGTGTGCTGTGATTTCCAGGAACAAAGACAAAGGTTGTCTTGTTGTAGAGGGGTTTTGGAAGCAGGTGTCTGAATTTTGCATTGTTCATGGAGGCTTTGGGTGTAAGGAATTGTTCATTTTCCTCCCTGCAGGGGGTAAATGAAGCCCTGTGAGATTTCACCCAAAAAGTACTACTCTACTTTCTAAAGAGGCTCCCTGGAAAAGGAAGGCATTAATTTTTTCATGAACAAACAGCCCAGGAGTAAGAATATGTAGCTCCTTTGAAAGGGGATCACACACTCCTCTGCCTGTCTCACTTCTGTCCTTCTCATGCTAAAAACAGAATTTGTTTAGAAAAACACACTTTAAAGTGCAGTTACTTTTGGCATGGATATGGCTCAAGGTTGCCTGGATGTACAACTGCAGGTGGGCGTCCTACTGAGTTTCCACATCCTCTTGGGCAGTTCATAGCGACTCACCTGTCCAAAGTCGCCTACTCACCTGGCATCCAAAAGCTTGGGATCTAGTGGAGGGTACATGGATCGGACCACATCATCCACCCTGGGGGAGAAAAATGGTGAAGAGATTGTTGTCTCTTGTTACTTGCTGTTAATTATGTTAGCTAATTATTGTGTTCAGGGGCGTAGCATGACTTGCCCGCGCCGGGGGCAAAGTTTGCGTTGCGCTCCCACATCGTGACGCCATGATGCCTTGTGTCATGATGTCACGCATGGGCCTTCAATCATTTTCAAATCACCCGGACAGCGGCAACAAACACGCCTGGCGCCTCCATTCGCCTCCCAAGTTGCAGTGATGTCATGCACCCACTATGCACCACTATGTGCGTACCGGTTCCTAGAAGTTGAGCTGGCCCCGCCCACTCGAAGCTGGCCCCATCGGCTGGTTGGCTCAACAGCTGCGCGCCCGCAGCTGTTGCCTGCACTTTCTGTGAGGAGGCAGGCAGGCCGGCAGCGTGGTGGCGGCGGCATCATGACATCACTTCCGGCTACGACCTCACTTCCTGCCACGACATCACTTCCGGCTTATGATGTCACTTCCAGTGGGCAGACCCCGACAAGTGCCAATCAAAAGTGAGTACCTGTTCCTAAATCATTTGGATGATACCACTGCCAAGTTGGGAAGAGGTGCCTGGGACTTTGCTGCCACTTCTGCCGGTATAAAATTGCCCCGGCAGCAAAGGCAGGAGCTGAGGCAGCGGCATGCGCCTCCCTGCCTTCCAGCTGGAGTGAGGTGTGCACGGAGGCTCCTGCCGCCGCCACCAGGGCAATTTTGCCCCGGTGGCGGCAGCACGAACCGGGGCAGTGGTGCACACCTTCCCAAGCTGGGAAGGCAGGAAGATACGCATGGGGACTCCTGCCACTCGCTAGGCCGAAATCGCCCTGATGGCAGGAGCAGAGGCAATGGAAAGACAGAGGGGCACGTGGGGTTACGACAAATCAGGTCTGGAAAAATCTAGGAAAAGACCACAAAACACTGGACTGCTAACCTCAGACAACTACCTGGACCAATGTGGCTCTGATAATGCACAGAAGCTCTGTAAAAAGCAGGAGAACAAAAAGTGGCCATTTCAGAGAAAAAGGGATGGTATGAAAGCAACCCCTTTTGACATTTCTATCGGTGAACCAGCAAGACGTAAGCACCTTCCTCATGTGCCATGAATGTGATTGAATCGTGAGTGGTATCCCAATTCAACACGTTCCCTTTGCTGGATGGAAGAGCTGTTAACCCCCCAACCCTATAACCTCTCTCATCAGTTTGGCACCACCAGCCCCTGACAACCCTCACCTGGGACCGATCCGCTTGGCAACCACAATGATATCACTCAGGCTTGCTGGAGACTTCATTTGGGCTCCTGACCCCATGGTCATGGCGACAAGCTTTTCAGTGAGAGTATGGCAGATCTGTTCAAAGGAAAACGCAAGTCAGTGTTGCTTGTTGTCTTGACCTTCGTAGCTGCTTAAATATGCTTTTTATTATGGAGAAATCGCTACACCTTCCTAGGGAGCGCCTTTTAGGGCATAGGATTCTCACACTGTGATTTAAAAAAAAAACACCCCAGGAACTTACCTTCAGGATGGCAATGCAATGGGAAACCAGGCCCCTGCAAGGAGAAAGAGAAAGCGGTGCCAGGTTAGTGAAGCAATATGGCACTTTAGCAGTATTGAAAGACTTATCCATGCCTTCCTTTGGCACCACTCCTCCACTTGAAAGGTCTTCCTGTACAGTCCACTTATAAATTGTAAACATGTATTGCATTTCAGCGGCTTTTCATCCTTTGGCCTTCCTGCTAAGAATTCACATCTCCAATTCTCTCTGGGGTTCTGTGTGAAACCCTTCTCCAAAACTACATATTGAGCCGTCAGGATGTACATATTAACATTCTATGACATCACAGCAGCTTAGCCAATAGCTTTGGAGAGGCACTCACAGACAGAAGTGACATGTAACATCCATTTCTCTTTCTATAAAAATATAGTAAAGTGGAACTACTGTACATAAGAGCCACAGGCCTTCTCAGGCAATCACAGCATAATCCTATGCATATCTATTCAGAAGTAAGTCCCATTGCGTACAATGTGGCTTACTCCCAGGAAAGATTATACAAGATTGCAGGTTTGGCACTCTGCCAAACTCTGCACAAAAATGACCATACCAGCTTCAGTGCTAGGAAGCATTACTCCTCGTAGACCCATCGGTTGAATCCCCAATAATTGCCTTAACATCTGTCTCTTTCCATTCTATTTTAACTGCAGTTGCAGTGGAAGAAAAGGCATGAGAGACACATTTATATGGATTATGAACAGGCCATACAGCTTTATTAGCTTGTTATAGCTTACAAAGGCATGTAACAAGGGGTATACTAGAAGGCAAGGACTCTGCCATCAAAATGTCAGCAGAGCTACCAGCAGAACTACCATCCTGCTAAAGCACCTTCACCCATTAATATGGGCAGGGTAGGGGGCAGCTTCAAGAGGGCCACTGATGAAATGGGTCAATCCCTTCCATGCACCCCACCTAATGTGGAGGACGGAGAACCAGCTCAATGAATGCTGACCCCTGCCCCAAATGCCCACATAGGGGACACCCTATTTAAAGAACTGGGGAAAGGAAACACATTACTTTGCCTACCTCCCCCTTTTTTAGTGGGCTCTACCTTGATCGTGGGTATGGCCCTTGAGCATCTATTGTCTGGGGAATTTGATCCTGGAAGCCTTTTGAGTGTAGCACCCTTGAACTAAGCCCTCAAAGGGAATTAGACAAATCGTAGACCAACTATATTATTGAGCCACTTTACTAGAATGTTGGTGGCACTTCCTTCACCTCTCCTGTTAGTAACAGGAGGAGGAGAAAGCTTTCACCAAATGACTTACGAAGCATCTTCAATCCAGGCTTCATTCTCGAGAATTGCTTCAATATGTGGATTTGTTATGACGACGTCATCCAGCTCCAGCTCTGATGGTTCCGACTGCGTCTCCATTGTGCCAATAAGGTCAACAATAGGCCTAGTGGGCAGAATACAAATGATTCAGGGCAGTACAGGGCAGCATTTTCTGACACGATAACCTTACTTAGGGCATTTTGACTTCAAACACGCTTGATGAACTTCAGTTATCAAAATCAAGGTGAGCTGCCAGCTAACCAGAAGAAAATAGGCTCATATCTTTTATAACAGCTTGATCTGCAGAAATAAGTATGTGAAATTTGTTCAGGACATGGAGATAATAAGCATAGGCACCGGTTAATATCTGTAGGCCAAGCTCCTGTTAAAGGCATAGAAGCAGAGACCCATAAAAAAGGTGGCAACCCAAATATAAAATGGTCAATAATCATGGTGGCTTTGCTTAATCAAACTTTTTTTGCATTATATGTTTTCCTGACACAGTTTTTAAAAATAAAAATTCCTTCCCTCTCACCCTCTTCCTAAGACAGAAGAACTTTGGTTGTGTTTTCTGGATATTCCTGCAGAATCAGATGAAATGCATCAAATATTTTCACAGTGCTTCATGATCACTCTGGGTCATAGCTCTAGAACCTTTTTTAATTAACACTCTGATCAAAATTCTTAATTGTTCCTATATCCCTTTAAGTATACAAAAATGATAACATTTTTGGAAAGAGATAATGCCTCTGAGAATGCTCAGACTGCATTTTATTTTTGAAAAAGAGGACTTTTCCATATTGAAAAGTCAAATTACAACCATCAGAAGAAAATTTTGAATTCAGCAACCATCATCTGGTGGGTAAGTGACTAAAGGATGCTAAGGCTGAAGATGAAGTGCAAAATTACTATAAATCAGTACTGAACCAAATGAAAATGCAATAGCAATGCTCAAAACACACATGTGAAATTCTACGCAAATTCCAACACTTAGGCCAATCAAGTGGTACACATTGATTTTATGGTGTTTTTATTTTTAGTGTCTCAATATACCCACTGAATGAAAACCAATTTGTTTTCAAATGAGCCTGACCTACATCAGTTTTTAGCCTCATATGACATAATTTGTGCGTGATCACCTAGTCCCTATGAGAGTGAAGCCTCTGCAGATTGCATTTCCAGGCAATCTTTGCCACCTTTACTGCCACACCTTTTCCAGCCCTTTGGGATGCATTGGGGAAGGCTATGCAAACAGACTGAAGTTCAATACCATCTATGCAATATCTTGTATTGAGTTTTAAGCATTTTAGTACAGACTGTGGCTCCCAGTACAGTTTTTCCCCCACTGCTCTTTAGTTTCTGCTACCTTCAAATCCCATTCTGAAACCAAGGTACCTAAGGGAAGACAAGTGCATGCACAGAAGCAAGCCAAAGAAATCTGGCAAAGGTGAGAGAATGCGCCCCTTGACATCAAAATGTCTTTCCACCACCACTTTGGCTCTGCACCTGCATGATCCTTGATGCTTAGCTCCCAAACATTTCACTGTGGCTGATCAATTTTTGTCGATCATCGTCATCAGCTCCTTGAGCATAAATAAAACATACAAACTACAATCTCTCTCTCTCTTTCTCTCAGGATAAAGAGTGCCTCTCAAAATATACAAGATAGCCGCAATGATGCAGAGGGGTGCTTTTTTTTCTTTGCTACAATATGTTTGGGATTGGGGTCTTCAAGGTTGGAGAATGTTATTGGTGCATATCCATTTCTTTTTCAATAGTCAGGGATTGTGCTCACCTGGTATCATAATGGCTCAAGAAGTCCTTGGGCCGGCAGTACCGTTGCCTGCACACCATGACAAGGGCCACAAAGGACGCCAGGAAGATGGTTGCCAGGACCCCAATGGCTACGATCACCACTGTCTCCATATCAGCCCTGTTGTGCCCTCAGGGAAGAGGGCACTGAAAAAACAAGCCACTGTGGGTCACTTCTACCTGGAACAAAACCAAGTTGAGGCACAACAAATCTGTACTTAAGGGATTCCGAGGGAGGAAGAAGTCTTGCTTCAGAATAATGTTGCTGGACCAGATCAAGGGCCATCTAATCCAACATTCTTTGCAGGAGTTGCTGCAGCCAGCAACTAGCAGGTAGTTCCCCAGAAATTAGCTGAAGGCCCATTAACATAAGAACATAAGAAGAGCCCTGCTGGATCAGGCCAAAGGCCCATCTAGTCCAGCTTCCTGTATCTCACAGAGGCCCACCAGGTGCCCCAGGGAGGCATGAAACAACAAGATCCTGTTGCATCCTGTTGCCACTCCCTTGCACCCGGTACCAGTAGCCCACCACCTTTGTAAGGAGGTTGCACAATCCATCATTGCCTATAGCCCACGATGGACCTTTCCTCCAGAAATCTGTCCAATCCCCTCTTAAAGGCATCAAGACCAGATGCCATCACCACCTCCTGTGGCAAGGAGTTCCAACATCCCAACCATATGCTCCCTCCATTGCATTACACCAATTATAGCTGGCTCTAAGACTCCATAGGCACAAGACCATTATTTTACATTCGGCCTCTGTCCAATCCTTCAACATCCATTCATCTTTCTCCCCCAAAATAGCTAACTACTGAGAGTATCTTTTAAGGTATGATTTAGAGATGGAATATGTGAAGGGAGGGGTTTTCCCCCAGAGCCATAAAGCACCCGGGGCAGTGATGTCACATTGTCACGGGATGCCATGACTTCACTTCTGGGTTCCCCCCTGGAGGAGGGAGTGCTCGCTCTGCAGCAGCTTTGCAACCCCCATTTTTCTCCTGTGGAGTTCCCCTTGAAGGCAGCCACTTCTGGGTTCTCCCTGGAGGAAGGAGTGCTGGCTCTGGAGCAGCTTTGCACCCCCCCCCTGTTCCTTCTCCTGTGGGGAAGGACCGGGGAATGCGAAGCTGCCAGTGCCTTCTTCATAACTAAGGTGGAGCCTAAGGGACAGTCATGTGCCTTCCCTTGGCATAGTGCCCAGGGCAGGTGCCACTTAAGCTCCACCCTAGTTATTCCTCTGGCTTTCCCACTGTTCCTTATTGCTCTCCAAATATAGCAAATGCAAGAAAAATTCTGTTCTGAGTTAAATACCCTCTTACCAAGTGGGCTGCAAATGGGCACAGGATGAAGGCTCAACTGGTCCACCTCTTGATTAACAAGGTCTACTTATTTATTTATTTATTTATTATTAAATTTTTACCCCGCCTTTCTGCCCGAAGCCACTCAAGGCGGCATTACAAAATCAAAGTTAAAAATACATCATAATTAAAAACAGTAATTAAAAACAATATAAAAATACAATATAAAAATAACAGTCATCCCATGGATCATAAAAAAACAGAAATATAAAAGAATACAAAGACCAGCCAGCCTGTCAGCAACTAAAAGCCTTTTGAAATAAAAAGGTCTTCAGCCCCCGCCGAAATACCGCCAAAGAGGGAGCAGTTCTTAACTCTAAGGGGAGGGTATTCCAAAGTTGGGGGGCCACCACCGAGAAGGCCCTATTCCTGGCCGCCACCCCTCTCACCTCTCCTGGTGGCGGCACAGTCAAAAGGGCCCCCCCAGATGACCTCAGAGCACGGGTAGGCGTATATGGGAGGAGGCGGTCCCTCAAATACCCTGGGCCCGAGCCGTAAAGGGCTTTAAAGGTCAAAACTAGCACTTTGAATTTGGCCTGGAACAGAACCGGCAGCCAGTGTAGTCGCCGAAGCAACGGCTCGACAGAGTCAAACCGACGTGCCCCAGCAACCACCCGAGCAGCCGCGTTTTGTACTAGTTGTAATTTCTGGACCGTCTTCAAAGGCAGCCGCACGCAGAGCGCATTGCAATAGTCTAATCTAGATGTCACTAGGGCATGGGTCACAGTGGCCAGGTCCGCACAGCTCAGGTACGGCCGCAGCTGGCGAATCAGCCGAAGCTGAGCAAAGGCTCCCCTGGCCACAGCCACCACCTGGGACTCCAGGTGTAGCTGTGAATCCAGAAGAACCCCCAAGCTGCGGACCTGCTCCTTCAGAGGGAGTGCGACCCCATTCAGAGCAGGGTGATAGTCCAATACCCGAGCTGTGGATTTCCGGACCAAGAGCACCTCTGTCTTATCCGGATTTAATTTCAGCTTGTTCGCCCACATCCAGCCCCCAACTGCCTCCAGACAACGATTCAGGACCTCAACTGCCTCCTCAGAATCAGGGGGAAAGAAGAGATAAAGTTGGGTGTCATCAGCATATTGATGGCACCCCACCCCAAACCCCCGGACGACCTCTCCCAGCGGCTTCATGTAGATGTTAAATAGCATGGGGGACAAGATAGACCCTTGCGGCACCCCAAACTTAAGAGGTCGGGGTGCCGAACAAGCGTCCCCCAGCACCACCTTCTGGGATCTGTCAGCCAGGAAGGAGCGGAACCACTGTAGAACAGTGCCTCCAAGCCCCAACCCAGCCAGCCAACCCAGAAGGACACCATGATCGATGGTGTCGAAAGCCGCTGAGCGGTCCAGCAGGACTAACAGGGACGCACTCCCCCTGTCCATTCCCCGGCGTAGGTCATCCACCAAGGCGACCAAGGCAGTCTCCATCCCGAACCCCGGCCTGAAGCCAGATTGGAATGGGTCCAGATAACCCGTTTCCTCCAGTACCCTCTGCAGCTGTGACGCTACCACCCGCTCAATCACCTTGCCCAGAAATGGGATATTGGAGACTGGCCGAAAGTTGTTTAAATCCAGGGAGGGCTTCTTCAGGAGGGGGTGAACTATCGCCTGCTTCAAAGCAGGCGGCAGCACCCCCTCCCTCAGAGATGAATTCACCACCCTCCCTGTCCACTCGGCCAGCCCTTCCCAGGCAGCTCTAATTAGCCATGCCGGGCAAGGATCGAGCAGGCAAGCAGCAGGTCTCACACTCCAGAGAATCCTGTCCACATCCTCAGGTTCTACAAGCTGAAAAGAATCCCAAATTGTAGGATAATATACTTGGTCCATATACTTGGACCTATATGATCATCAGTTCTGCCTGGGAGTCCAGTTTAGGGTCTGAATCCCTTTTTGTGCTACCATTTAAAATCCTTCAACCTCAACTGGTGATGCCAACCGTTTAACCAATGACCTTTTAAATAGGCTCAACTCTTTGGCAGACTTAATTGATGCAATTTTGGCACCAAAGGCCTTTTTAATTTCCTTAGAACTTTTAAATGTGAATCAACATTTAATTTTCTATATGTTGCTTTTATGCTGTTTAACTGTAGTTTTATTGTTCTAATCAAACCACAATAGTACAATATAATAATACTGAATTTATTGCTATTATTTTCAACATGTTGTAAAAACCCATCTTTTTTCCTCCCAAACGGATGAGGTACAAATGCATGAAATAAATATATTTGCCTTTTGCAACACTGCCCAGATCCTTAGTAATCAGCTTGCAAAGCTGACCCACCCCTGTTGCCATGGATTTCACCTACCGGAGCACTTACTGGGGCAACCGACATAAAGAAAGCTTGCAGAAACTGAGCTTCTCAGGCCAAACCTAAGTGAAGGAAATGAAAAGGAAAAAAAAAAGACCATAACTATGCAACAAATCAGATCCAAGTTCAGATCAAAGGTCTCAAGCTGTGAACAAGAGACCTAGGGTAGTTGTGATTGTATAAGTAGCGCAGTAGATACATATACTTACATATAGCAGGGTATTCTGTTTAGAAATACAGGGTGTCCACAAAGTCTCTTTACAATTGCAAAAAATCACAAAAAAATGCAAATGATGAGATGTGCTAATGACATAATGCCCCTAGATTTCTTTCTGTGGGGCTACGTTACAGACATCGTGTACAGAACAAAGACACGGGACATTACTGGCCGTTGCCACCATTGATGAGACTATGCTACAGCGAACATGGCAGGAAACCGATTATCGCCTTGATGTGCTGCGTGCAACCAGTGGTGCACATATAGTGGTTTATTATTTGATGCAAAATAAACTTCAGTATATACTCCTAATATTTATTGTATACCTTCCATACATGTATCTCTTCATTTGTTTTTGTAATGCAAGTTTGAAATTGTAAAGAGACTTTGTGGACACCCTGTACCACCTAACTTCTGACCGTATTGGTAGCTATGCTTTTGGATAGTAGCTTGATGTCCAGATATGAGCATACAATTTACTTCCACGGTGGGGAAAAAGCCTGCTACTGCTCAAGGCACAAGAGCAAGCCAATAGGATTTGGTGTCAGCATTATTAGGGAGCCACTGAGGGCACAGAGAGAGGGGCCTACTGCTAAACCCCACCACCACCATAGACCACTTCTGTGCCCCCGAGGTTTGTATGGCAGCACCTGTGCATAAATCAAATTAAAAAAAGGGACTGAGCACCTAAAAGACTGAACGAAACAGGGGAAAAGGGGAGTGGAGAAAGAAGCTTGGCAAACCTAACCTGGGCAAACTTGGCAAAGAAGCTTGGCAAACCTAAACCTCCTCCTGGGGAGGAGGCTTGAAAGACAGCTAGCCTCCTTTTCTTGGATCGCCTTTTTAATTAAGGGCCAAATGCAGGCAAGGGAGCAGACTTGTACTCATCTTTTTCAGGATTTGAAAGGTATGCAGACGGGCTGCTAAACGTCAGCTGCATTTCCGTCAGACTCTGTTATGCAGCCTGAACGCAGAAGATGCTAAGGGGCTCCACTGCCGACCTGGGAGGAGGCAACCAGCCTCGGGTGCTTCGTTGCTGCAATGCAGAACCAGCTCGGGGTCATCGGGTACATTGAGCAAGCCCTGCGAGGGGAAAAACTGTACTCCTGAAGCGTAGAAACAAGCACCTCACCTGGCCTCTTCAGGGACACAGCAGCAGCTGGGACTTCCGTGCAAGTGCAACCAGCAGGTACTGGGCAGTGGCGGTGCTGGTGACCTTTACCCCCAACATCCCAACCGAAAGCAAACAACGCAAGGGAGTGAAATCCTTGCCTTAGGCTGCACAGACAACCAGGCCTGGCCAGTCAGCTTCTTGCAGAAAGTGGGAGCACGTGGGATTATCCCCCAGGGAGGGAGCAGGTAATAATTCTTTACACTTGTAGCATCAAATAAGGAAGGCAGTGCGCTTCCAGATACGCAACAGGACAGTATTGACCGGAGCTGTTGATTAAGAAAAGGTCCAAGTCACCCTTTAGGTTCAAGTTAAAATGTATATTCGGGTTTAAAAGGTCAACAAAAAGCACTTCCATGTTTGCTTTGTTTTGGAGACTGCAGCCTTTGAACTCGAATAATTTTAACTTGAACCATTTTGTGAGTGCCAGCCACACATGTTTTAGCACAGGAGCGTCACACACAAGGCCCGGGGTTCGGATATGGCCCACCCAAGCTCTTTATCTGGCCCTCTGTCTATCCAGCACCACCATCAGCTGCTGAGCTGTGCTGAGGTTTCACTGTTGCCATGAGCTCGATGCCCCTGTTTTAGCATGTCCGGTACCGCCCTTTAGGCCTCTCTATTGAAAACATACAAAATTCAACTTAAAACAGGAGCAGCAGAGACATCACAGACTTTTGATTGTTAGCAGCCCAGAGAGGGAGGAGTCCTGGGTTCCTACCTGGATGCCACTGAGGTCCCTGCCAATATAGGCTCAGCAGTCTACATAGGTCTTCCCGGGCCATGCCCACCTGGCTTAGCTTCCTCTTCTTCTCCTGGGATTCACAGCAAAGGCAGGGAGGAGGTTGACAGCACACTCCTCCTCCTCCTCCTCCACACCTTCTCCAACCTTCCAGGGCTCTGGAGTCTCTTTTTCGGTCAGTCTCCAGCCCTCAGCAAGCCCCCCATCCACTCCTTATATTCTCCTTGCCTTAGCTGGTCCCTCCTCCCGTTCCTGGCCCTCCCTGGTTGCCCACTTGGTCCTTCCTATGCCTCCTCTCCCAGGGAACAGGAAGGACCCCGCAGTGCACTCTGCTCAACTGGCTGATAGGCTAGCCTTCATCCTGCCTCGCTGAGGCCTTCCTGGTCCCTGGTCCATGTACTTAGCCTTGGGCTTTCTGGACAGGCTGCTCTCCACAGCGCAAGTCTTGTCCCAGACACTGATGAAACGAATGCACAAGCACAGAACATGTAAAAAGGCCCAGGCAAAGTACAAACACACGCACTCGGCCCCTCAGAGGCAGCAGACACTGTGCCAGGAGGGCTTTCTGGCAGCAGACAGGGTGCCAATCTTTATCTGCCCACTCACCTCCACTCCTCCTCCCACTCTCTCAATGAAAGCAAGGGGGAAACAGCAGCAGCAGAAGTATGCTAGCCCACCCACCCCTCTCCTCCAGTCTGCCTCTTCCACCCCATCCCCTCTTCCTTTTTCCATTTAGGGAATGGAAGAAGCACATCACTAGGCTGGCATGGAAGGGGGGAGCATTTGACACCCCCTCCCCAAGGAGCCAGTAGATCCTGGGCTGGCCTGTGATACCACCACGGAGAAGGCCCTGCCGCATCTCCCACCTGCCTAGTATCTTAAGGGGTGGAGAACCAAAGAACAGCTTTTGAAGTTTGCACAGGCCACACACATTTTGCTGTCTTAAAAGTTAGACTTATTTCTGGCTATATTTGGGTTGCCAATTCCAAAATTGCTTTAGTCTTGCCCTATCATGTCTCGTTTCAGTGATAAAGCATAGCCTCAGTGAACATTTCACTGCCCTTAGTGAAGGGCAGGGGGTATGGACTGATAGTTGAGCTGCTGATACTATCTGAAGAGTTAAGTAGGAGAATCTTGTGCTTGGTCGTGTTTCTGAATGGGAGATGGATGCCAGGCTGTGACAAGCTGCTGTACACATTGTGGTAGGTTGGAATTGCTAATGAGCTGGTTAGTCACATGGGGAGTGTGCAAGAAGGCCAACTGGCAAAGCAGGAGAATGACCTTGTATTGAGGATCTGTCCAGCCCTGATTTACAATTGCCTGCTGAACCTTGATGGCATGCAGCCAGAAGAGAGAACCACACTGTGAAGGCTACATCTGGTGACTGAAGATTCTGTGAATCACAGAATATATTTGTAAAAATCCCATTGAAAAAATGGTGGTTTAGACTAGCTTGCCCATATAAAACAGTTTGAACTAAAAAACAGACTAAAAAACAGAGAAAGATGGTATATAAATACCAAAATAAATAAATGTTTCAAGCAACTTCCTCAGGAGGAAGCTGCTTGAATCATTCACTAACGAGGCTGTGCTGTATCTCTGAAACTAGACATGATAGGGCAAAACTGATGCCACTTTTTGAATCAGCACCCCAATTTAATATTAAACCATCAAATTTGAAAAAAAAAATTCTGACTTTCAATTTCACAGGCCTGTATTTTTGCAGGTGGGTAGGCTTGCAAGCATCTTGTAGTCTCATGCCACCCTGGGCACCTGGTGGGCTGCTGTGAGATACAGGAAGCTGGACTAGATGGGCCTTTGGCCTGATCCAGCAGGGCTCTTCTTACGTTCTTATGTGGGAAAAGACAATTCTTAAGATAGGCTAGCTTCAAGCCATTTAGGGCTTTAAAGGTCAAAGACCAGTACCTTGAAATAGACTCAAAAAGGGACTGGTATGCCCATATATACTTGCTTCAATACCAGCAAGATGCCCAATCCCAGTCAGCAACTATTTCTGGGTATTTTCTGGGTGTTCCATCTTAACTGTAGGTTCTGAACCAGCTTCAAGGCCAGCCCTGCATAATGCAACACTGTAAGCCATACAGGTTGGTACCAAGGCATGAATAACTTATGAACAGGCTATCACCATCCAGGATAGGCCATAACTTCAAGGCTGGCCCATCCATAAAGCAAATTGAAGCCGTCACCTCAGGAAGCAGGTTGGTAAGGGTGGCATTTGTTGGTCTTGCCTCCACTGCTTCACCTCCTCCCATTCCATGGCTTGGAAAAGGGAGAGGGAATGTGGAGGGAAGTGCGGACCTTGAACATGGGAGAACAGGAGGAGCAGAGGTTGGTACATCATCTGGTGAGAGGGGCAGCCTTTGGCTTGCTGCCTCAGAAGGTCTAGGGACAGCCCTGCCTCGCTGGCACTGGTGGAAGACGTTCTGTGCACCAAGGCCGCTCCCTCCCCCCCCCCCCAGCAATAGGAGCAGATCAACCAGCACCTGGTCCTTTGGGGGGAGGCGGTACATATAAATCCATCTGGAGTAGGCCAAACTATCATCTCCAGATCTGAACGCATTCTGCATTTAACAAGATAGATTAACCTAACACAAGAATTTGATTTATTTGTTAAATTCAGAAAGATATTCCAGGTATCTTCCTAGGATTCTGAACCAGGGAAAGCGAACGATGCAGTCTACATAAAAACTTGCTGGTCATGGGCAGAGGCAAGGAAGCCTGTTACAGGCCCACAGGAAATCCTTACCCACCAACATCCTCTCTGCCTTTGCAGCCAACCTGTGGTTTTCAAAGGGCTCAGATCTAGTACAAACTTGGAGCCTGGCTGCAGAACACACACGGGGTGAGCCGTCTCCTCTTTGCCTTCAGGACAGCGCTTTGGCTCACCATTGTTTACGGGAGCAGTTCCAGCATTAAATTAAAACAAGAACCATCCAGAGACAGTACCAAGCCCACTAGCCGTAGACTTCTTTCCCCACCGACTCTGGAGAAGACAAGTTGTGGGAAGTGAGGGGGGATGGAAGGAAAAAAGCCAGCTTCGGGGGGCTGCCACCACCTCCCCCTTGCTGAGGAATTTGGTCTTAGCAAGAGCACTGCTGGAGCAAACAGTGACCTCCTCAGAACAGCAGCCCGAGGAATGTCTGGTTATTTTTTTTTTTTAAGGAGAGGATTAATCATTGAACTCTGGCTGTTTCCCACAATGAAAAATAAGGCTAATGCTTTGCTGCGGGTCTTGAACAGAACTGGAAATGTCCCCCAACAGACACAAAAGACAACCCCAGCAAACCACCAATGCTGAAACAGGAGGTAGCAGTGAGTGGCACAAAAAGACATTTCTCTCCTTGCCAGCTTTGTATTTACCTGGATGTGCTTGGGTGAGGCCCGAAGTATCCCGCTTGCCAAGAGTGCGCCTAGCAAGCTTCCTTCCCCTCCATTAGGATGGGCCTCTAGCCTGTCGCCAGCCCCAATCCTTGCAGCCTTCTTGTGAGCTCAGTCCTGCCTGCATTCCTGAGCAGGATAAAACTGAACAGATGCCAAACCGACAGGGGAGAGATTAGAAAGTGGGTTGGCCAAGCAAGCAGGATTTGAAGTTGGGGTCATGTTCAGCTGGGATGTTGAGAACTCTCCTCCCTCCAGATGAAAGTGCTTGAAGTAAATCACGGAGGTCACAGCACTAGGTCTGCCTGCAACCCAGTTGATACCACAAGCAAATTGCATACAAATAGACGTTTTTAAAAACAGCGTTACTCTGAAGTAAGCCCATCCTGTTCAGCAAGATTTAGGCTGTAATCCCATTTTACCGGAAACAAACATCCTACACATAGGAATTTAATTTTCCAACTGCAGCGTTAACAGAGTGGCCTAATCCTGCGCATATTGCTTCAAAAGCAAGTCCCATTTTGTCCAATGGAACGCACTTCAAAGTTATTGTGTAGAGAAATGCAGCCTTCAATTCCTTGCCAGAAATATTCTATGACACAGATAGCAAAACTGAGTGCCAACTACAATATGTATGCATAATTTTCAAAAAGTAATATCGCTGTTTCCCATCCAAAACAATACACTTAATTTATGAGCAGCTTCATAAAATGCTCGCTGATTTTTATATAAATTCCTGTTTGATATACAGTAGTGAAACTGGCAGAAATGGGATCAATCTGTTTTTTCCACAAAACGCAAGGCAGATGTGCAATTTTCAGTTACCAAACATTTGCATCCAGTTCTTACAACTCAAATAGCTCAAAAATCCTTTGCAAAAAAGGGGAGTTTTGGGAGACAAAAGTGGGTTTTTCTTTTCAGCAGAGATATATTTGTTCAAGGCATATATTGTATATTTTATAAGCTGCATTAGGATTTTTTCCCCTAATAAAACAAAAGGAGGGGGCAGGAGAAAGCATCATTCCAGTTCTAGTCCAGAGCTGGGCTGGAAACAGAACAGCAAAATCAGAAGGCAAGGCTGAAAAGAGGACCAAAATTCAACTCAATTCTTTCCACAAGGCCAGTGATGTCATGCAGGGGGAACGCGGGGGAACTCAGTTCCACTAGTTAAAATTAGGGCTGACTCCGCCCACTTCACTCTCCCTCCTCCCAATTCCTCTGCAAAGAGCTTTTCTTCTTGGTTGGCCGGCACTCAGAGGGTTAAAGGGAGCGACTCCGGATTCCTAGGGGGGAGAAGGCAGTGATGTCATTTAGGGGGAACGGACCAGAACGGGCTCCGTGGCTGGTTCCGGGTTCCCGACAAGTGCCAATCAAAAGTGAGTTCCTGTTCCTAAATCATTTGAATGACACCACTGCCCAAGGCCTATTCATACTGGAAGGAGTCAGCTGTCTCATGAATAGCAGCAACAGTGTGCTCAAGTCTCCTGTGGAAGATCGTTGGGCAGCTACGCCAGACCATTAAGCTCCTGAAGACAAGGCCCTCAGCAGTGGGCAACAAAAGCTGCTTGTACTACTAGTGGTTCCCAAACATTTTAGCATCAGGACCCACCTAAAAAAAGATCACTTTGCCAGCCACTCAAGCCTCTGGCTATAATGGTAATTGAGCAGCAGTGCTCCCTTCAAATAGCAAGTTGTTTAACCCTTGATGCATATAATCTGCCCTGTCAGTTTCGCAAACCACCAAAAATTGGGTCGTGGCCCACTGGCCCATAGTTTGGGAACCACTTACTATGAGCAAAGGAGAATATAATCCTGCTTCAGTGAGGGCTTCCATTTTCACTGCCCCACTGGAGTTCTAGGGCAACAGCCCGCCCCCCCCACACACACATCAGGAGGTACATTTACAAAGAAATGGCAGGGCATGTGTGGTTGTGGCTTTGGGGTCAGCTTGGAGGCACTCCTTCCACACACCTTAACATGGGCATTAAATGGGCCTTACTAGGTCCCTGTTCAACTGCACAACTGACAGAAACAAAAGGATATGTTAAGGTACAGAGTAATAATCAGCATTTCAGAAGAGTGTTCCCCAAAACCAACATTTCCGAACTGTGGATTGAGTGCCACGATAAAAGTGGGATCTTTCGGTGCACTCTCTGGTCCTCAGTAGAATGAAGGTTGGTGCTGGCCCAGACCTCTCACCCAATGTGCCGTATCAGATGTGAAGCACTTCCCTGAAGAATGCCTGCCACAAAATCCAATATTTTCCCATGGAAATGTAAATCTCAAAAGCCACAAAGAACTTGGCTCTTGCTGGCTTTCCCTTTTCAGGAAAGATTGGGGTTATTCCTGTATCATGACATATAGGGCAAAACACTATGTGAAAAAGCAACATATCCAAATGCATCAAGAGTCCCACATAAGTTTCTAAACCTGTGCTGGATTTCAACGATTAGCAATTTAGATTGCATTACCACCAAATGCTGGTTCATGCCCAGCTCTGAGCAGTCCTTTTGAGAGTGTAGTGCAATATGGGAGAAGGAGCTAAAAAAATTCTGAGCCATGGCAATTACTTCCCAAAAAGCCCAAATACAATTTTCACTCACAAAAAAATGCCAAGGCTAACATATGCAAGCGCCTAGCTTAGAGCCCAACCACATGCTTGCATTGAAGTCTCTTGACTCATAAGAACATAAGAAGAGCCCTGCTGGATCAGGCCAAAGGCCCATCTAGTCCAGCTTCCTGTATCTCACAGCGGCCCACCAGGTGCCCCAGGGAGGCATGAGACAACAAGATGCTTGCATCTTGTTGCCACTCCCTTGCACCTGGTACTCTGAAGTAGCCTACTACTAATGTAAGGAGGTTGCACAATCCATCATGGCCTATAGCCAGCGGTGTTATGCTGCCGGAACACTGGGCAGGACATCCGGGTGATCGACAGCCCGCCCGTTGTGTTCCGGAGCGTTACGCCATTTGCGTAACCAATTATGCCGCTTGCGTACATTACGCAAACGGTGTAACACTCTCCGGAGCGGTGTAACGCAACGGGCGGGCTGTCGATCACCCAGATGTCCCACCCAGCGTTCCGGCAGCACAACACCACTGCCTATAGCCCACGATGGACTTTTCTTCCAGAAATCCGTCCAATCCTCTCTTAAAGGCATCTAGACCAGATGACAGCACCACCTCCTGTGGCAAAGAGTTCCACAGATTAACTACCCGCTGGGTAAAAAAGTACTTCCTTTTATCTGTTTTAACTCTCCCAACCCTCAGTTTTAGCGGATGCCCCCTGGTTCTGGTGTTTTGAGAGAGGGAAAAGAACATCCCTCTACCGACTCTATCCCTTCTGTGCATAATTTTGTATGTCTTAATCATGTCCCCCCTCAGGCGCCTTTTTTCTAGGCTGAAGAGCCCCAAACGCTGCAGTCTTTCTTCATAAGGGAGGTGCCCCAGCCCCGTAATCATTTTCGTCACTCTCTTCTGCACCTTTTCCGCCTCCACTATATCCTTCTTGAGGTGCGGCGACCAGAATTGGACACAGTATTCTGGTCTCAACCGATATGAGTTTACACAACGGGCTTTTGTACTATGTACTTGTACAAAAAAGGGCCCAAAGCATTCCTGTCAACATTCTCACACAGGTACTACTGCCCACATAGAAAGTGTGCCCGCATGCTTTACACATGAACACATAGCCTTCCATTGCAACACGTGAACATATGGAAAGAAGCCCTAATTGGTGGCAGGTTCTAGGTAGACATGCACAGTTCCCAGGCAAGTGAGGGCATGTACGGTTTCCTTTGTGATGGTGGTATCGGTGTAGAAAGTTTATCGTGAATGAAGCAGGTCAAAATTGCAGATCACAGAATCACCTTACAGTATGGTGAAGCCATTTCCTCCATCAATTTTATTCATTGCTGTATTGGGAGGAGGAGGGTCAATTTGCCTGCACACTTTAACAAACACACCAAGAAGCTACTCCTACACTCACTCACTCACTCACTCACTCACTCACACAGGAGCGAGCAGCAGATACACAGCCATTGTATTTTAATGGGTTTGCCATCAACGGCCTTGTCTTTGGCTTACAAATCTGAATTTGTTGTTATTGCAAACTTCTAATATCTCTGTGCTCCCATATTTGCATCTTGCCATTTTGTGTGTTGCATATGGGCATAAAGAGGTGGTGTGAGGGAAGGCCTAAAGTGGGGGTGGGGGCAGGGACTAATATCCATCAAATGCAGGCCTGCCCCTGTTCAAACCGATCATCTTGATGCTCTTTAACAATACCTAGTTTGCTCACCGGCGCTCAGAAGTCCTAGTATACTCACAAAAGCACAATTCCAGAATTCCTTAGCAGGAAGCCATGACACTTAATAGAGAGATATTTTTAATGGTGCAGACTTGGTCACAAAAGCCTCCCCCTTCCCCAAACTCTGCCTACACCAGTATGTAGCAGTCCACAGCAACTAAGAGTTGAACACCACTGACCCAGAATGCTTTGTCAAACAAGTGGTCTCTTTCTTGTCCCAGAGAGTTTCATTTTCCAGGTCCCGAACACTAGAGAGGCAGCTATGAGCATTCAGAATCCAGCACAGACAATTTGATTGATCGCCATCTGCCTCTCTCCCCATCTCAAGTCTTGGCACTGCCCAGCAACACCACCTTCCCAACAGCACTGGGACCTGCCCTTGTGTTGAAGCCACTTCTTCACGCAGTAGAGTCTTTTTGGCCGCTGGGAAGGCCTAGCTCTCTGGGAAGATGTAGGTGAACTGGCTCAGGATTTGCTCCACGATCTGGTTCTGGAAAACCATGTGTACAGTCATATTCCCTTCTTCTGCCTCCGGCTTCAGCAACGTTGGACCAAACACAATTGCGATGCTTTGTGCTGACATGCGGTTCTCTTCTCGGCACTCTATAACCCTAAGAGAAAAGATAAAGAGATCCATGAAGGAAAAAAAAAACTCTCACACAACAGGAATTGGTACAGATAATGGTGTATCCTTTCTGGACATGGGAGGCCTCACATTCAAATCCTCCACCTGGTTATATCTTACTGTAACTCATTTTACAGAGTTGCTGGGGGAGTTATATACAGGCATGCCACAGTATCCACTGATTCGGTATCCATGGCTTCAGTTATCCATACTTGGATACCTATTTAAAAGATAGGTAAAGGTTTCCCCACAACCGAATGGTCTAGTCATGACCGACTGTAGGGGGCGGTGCTCATCTCCGTTTCTAAGCCGAAGAGCCGGCATTTGTCCAAGAACAAGATTCTGTCGTCATGACTTTACGCCAAGGTGCATGGAATGCCATTACCCTCCCACTGAAGTGGTACCTATTTATCTACTCGCATTTTAATGTGCTTTCGAACTGCTCGGATGGTAGGAGCTGGGACAAGCAACGAGAGCTCACTCCTTCGTGCAGTCTTGAACTGCCAACCTTCTGGTCAGCAGCTCAGCAGTTTAACCAGCAGTGCCACCACATCCCACACATTAAAAAGATAGGGGAACATTAAACAAATCTCTTTTTTTCTTTGTTGCAGCAAAATCACTGATGTTCCCCTTTCTTTAAAAAGGTGTCCCCAGTATCCACCGTCTCAGGTGTCCACGGGAGGGTCTGGAACAGAACCCCAGGAGATACCGAGGCATGCCTCTACTTCAACACAGGGCTGGTTCATCCACTAGGCCAACTGAGGCGGTTGCCTCAGGCAGCAGATTGATGGCGGGCATCCATCCCTCTGTGTCCATTCAGTTACATTGCTTCTTCTCCTCAACCCACTCCCTGGATTGTAAAAGAAAGATGGGGAGACAATGGGACTGCAGAGGAGAGAGGGGTAGATAAGAGCATCTTTCCTCTCCTCTATATTTCCTCTTTCACTTTGTCCTTCTTTTACAATCCAGGGAGTGGGAAGAGCAGAGGCCGGCACATTCCTAAGTAAGGGGGCAGCTTTTGGCAAGCAACCTTCGGTGCCAGGAGGTCTTGGGCCAGTCCTGCACCACACAGTCCTGCTCCTGTATTTATTGCTCATCTGCAAATCCCCCCTCCTCCTTCCCACATAACCACCATTTGAGCTGCTTTGATACCACATAAAGCATTTGGATAGTGCAGTAATAAGTGTCACACTAAACACTGTTAATGCACACATTGCGCAGCAGTGTGCTTGTTTTTTCTTTGTAGAATAACAGCACGTGCAGGAAGGCCAGATCTGGACTGGGACCTCATTAGGGTGCAGGGCTTTAACTCTTTGCTCCATGGCTGTTAGGTGCACCAACAGGAGCTTTCCTTTCTGGTCTAACAGCAGTTGTACCAATAAAAGAGATACCTGGATCAGACACGTAATAGCAGTAAAGGGTTAACCCCTCCCCAACGCTTTTAGCCCCAGTACTAACTGGGTTCTTCATTGCACGCTGTTTTACAAGGGAAAAAAACCCCCACAAATATGCAGATATACTTTAAGCTCAAGATAACATCTAATTTAGCGCTAGCATTTATTTAGCCACAACGTGTTGCAAATCAGTGCAGGGGTTGTGAAGGAAATACCAGGCTAGCTTGGCTGGGGAGGAGGAGAGTCTGCTGCCAGGCAGGAGCGAGCAAGACAAAGGTTGAGCCCAGCTGCACAGGGAAAGAGGAAAGCAACTCCCACACAGTCTTGTATCACGAGGGGATGTGCACTGTGGAATTAACGCTCAACAACCCAGGCCAACCTGAGGACCCGGAAGACACAGCTGCTCACCTGCAGAGATGCTGGAAAAGGACCCTCATGGTATTGTGATTCGCAGGAGGTAGAGAATCCACCAGCTCCCGTAAGCGAAGGGTTCGCTTTGCTGGCTCTGGAATTTCTGCAATCCCAAAGAAACGAGAGGTCTCACTCGTTGACACGCTCGCGTATTTTTGAGGGAGCCAGTGCTGTGATGGAGCCACCAATATGACACCTCCCCCCACCCCACCCCCCGCATTATCAGCATGTGCTCCACAGGAAAGACAAATCTTTGCACAAAATGAGAAAGCGAGGGTTGGGGGAAATGTACACTTGCTCTGGATCTCCTTTTTTCTTTTTAGATTCCAAAAAGCAAATGCATGCACATGTGAGACCAGGTTGCCCCAAGTATGCACGCCTCAGTTTTTGGGATGCAGGTCTGTCTGCATCTCAGGCTCCAACTGGATGTTACAGTAAATGCAAAACTTGATAACAAAAGCAAAACAAGAACAGCAGCAGTGTGTCTAGTCCCCCTGCCACTCTGCCCTAACGTATGAGGCAGCTTTCCCGACTACCAATCCACCCAGCTCAGTATTGTCCCTAGACTGACTGGAAGCTGCTTTCCTGGGATTTCTGACAGTGTCTTGAACATGAGACTTTCTGCATGATGTGCTCTACCACTGAGCTACGACCTGATCCCCAGTATTGCCACTGCAATGGCTAGTACATGTGACAACATGTCACGTACTTCCTCACCTCGCCACAACACAGCAGCCACGCATGTGGGGTGGAGGTGAGGAAACCTGCAATGCCACACTGCACCCTCCCATACTTGGATGCTTTGTTGTACAGCACAGGAACCAGGCACACAACGCATGCATGCATTTCCATTTACATCTCGTTGGAGCCTCAGACATGCTGCCTCCTCCAGGTTCTAGAAAATGCTGAAAGGACACCTATAATGGATACTTGATGGTACAAAAGTCATTGCATCTGAGAGGCAGGGCTGAGGCAGAGATTATGGGGTCCCTAACTATCATCCAGGATCTGTGATAGCCCTGGGGGGGGGGAGATGTGCCCCAGGCGCTGGACTGGGGGAGGGCAGCAACAACGCCTGCCTCCCTCCACTCCACCCCCCCCCTGCACTGAGTTGGAATGCCAAGTTGCTCCAGGAAGCTGCTTCCGGAGAAACCCAGCATGGCTCCAAAGGGGTGGGCAGCCCTTCGGAGCGTGTCTGGTAGCTCCGAGGAGCGGCTCAGTGGCTACTTCTCAGAGCAACACTGGTAGCCATGAAAAGCCTCTTGTCGGAGTGGCCAGGCACGCTCCGCAGGGCCACCTGCCAGTTGCTCAGAGAAGCGGCTATGAAGCCCCTTGTCAGAGCGGCCAAGTGCACTTTGAAGAGCCGCCTACCACTTCTCGGAGGGGCGGGCAGCGTTTTGGAGCTGCACAATGCTACAGAGGGGGCTGGCACTTGCAGGGGGGCACACCCCTGGAGATGTGCTCCTGGGCACTGACCGCCCCCCCCTCCAGGATTGCCCCTGTCCAGGATTCCACCGTGCCCTTCCTCAAGCCCTGATCAAAGCAGGTCCTATAAAAGAAGGGACAACAATGCTTGAAGTTGAGTTTTGCGGACACCGTTTCTTTCACTCTCTTTTAGAAGCAACTGCACACATACAGCTTTGCCAGACACTGAGCTCCACAACAACTCTCCTACAGATATCCCTTTCATTCGTGTCCAGGTCGCTTGCCATTGCTCTCCATTCAGCCAGAGCTATCTACGCAGCCTTCAAACCCCCTTATTAAGGCCCTGCCCCCAGGGAGTGCCTCTTACTAATGGCGGCGATGAACTTGTGGAAATGGCTGAAAGGAAAGAGCGGCTCTGGCAACTCGCGAAAGAAGAGCTTCAGGGCCCCAGTGATGACATGAACGTCGTCCCAGCGGCCATCGTCAAGATCTAAGCGCTCGTCTGTGAAAAGCAGGACAACACAGGACGTCAGACAAGACAACTGCACCCAACTTTGTCAGGCACTGAAAAACCACAATGGTACATCTCTGACCCATAATGGTACAACTTGCATTCTCCTACCATGGTCAACCTTGTAGCGCAGTTTCTGTATTGTAGCCAGATTCCCACTTATCCGATAAAGTCCATCAATATCCAAGCCTGGGGGAGTAGAAATGACAGCTATTTATTCACTGTTATTAATGGGAAACAGAGTTCTAAGCCTAATTAAATTCTGCAGATTAAAGCACACTTGCATATACATTTCTTACTTTACATAATTTAGGGCACATTCCTAACCTGGAGTTAGGCCAGCACAGTTAGGCCAGCAAAATTTGGCTGGCACAAAGGACACCGTAAAATACATTAGGACTTCTCTCAGAGTCAGAGGGGCCAGCACACAGACATGCGCCATCCTCCCTGACTCCAAGAGTGGTCCAAACGTGCTTTATGATGGCTCTTGTGCAGGCCAAACTTTGCTGGCCTAACTCCAGGTTAGGATTGCGCCTTAATTGTCCGTCACTGTGAAAGGAACAAGGAGTTACACAAGTGGTTCCCAAACTCACTGGGGCTGTGGCACCCTTCGCACTCACAGGGGCTATTCTTGCACTATTTGCACAAGAATTTTTTGCAATGTCAGCCAGGTCAGCTGGGAAGAAGAGGCCGTGTGGTGTGGTGCGACATGGTGCTATGCAGCACCCCTGTTAGTGTATCTCTGGAGTGCCACAATACACACTTTGGGAACCTCTGAGTTAAGCAGATATGAAAGTATCTTGAGAAGTTCTGTATAGCTCCTTTTGGAGAGCTTGCAACACCCACACATATTCAAATTTATTTTGACAGCCATAATGGCTAGAAAGTTTAAGGGGAAAAAAACAAACAGTAATTCAAAGTACTTCCCCATATCCAGGGGAACGGGGACAAATTATACTGATTAAACTATTTTTTATTTGCATAATACTGTATACCCAAATCACTGCATTCAAAATGTGGTGCGCCTGGGCAGAGAATTTCAGTTCCGTTCCATACCTCTATTCTCCACCGTGGAGATGCACTGCCGAACAAACTGAGGTACTGTGCTCTTCTCACGGTCACAGAGAACTTGTAAAGGGCACCCAAATACCTGATCTAGACAAAAACAACAAAAAGCCACATAAAACCCAACCAGAAACACTATTGCAACGTTCCAAGTTAATGCTATTCCTGGAATTTAGTGGCAGTTAAGGCAAATCTATACACACGTTTACGTATATAGTTTAAAATACAACGGCACAGCTAAACATAGAATAAAGGCAAAGATCTCCAAGGAGTCAACTATGCCATCAAGGACACTCCTAGAAGGATTTTTAAACAGCTTGGACTCTTATCTCCCAGAAAGATACCTTTGATGTAGCCTCGCTCCCGAAGGGACTGAATAGTTGGCCGCCTCTGCAGAAACTTCCGGAGCTTGTTGCGGACTTTGCTGGTCTCGCTGTCCAAGTTAAGAGAGCTGGACGAGTGCCAGGAGGCTGCAGAACGAAAGGTTTGACATCTTAGGGGAGGGATGCACAGGAAAGGAGAGAATCGTGTTGTAATGTTCTACTAAAGACTGAACATCAGAGAGAAAACAAATATATAAAACATCCCTTTCAAGCTGGGTCTTCTCATACATGAGACAGGAGTGCATTTGGCTTCTCCTAAGTCTTTGAGGTAGACCAATCTCTGTTGGTGAGCATGTATGATCAAACTCCCCTCCTTTCCTTCTTATCCTATAGAAACAGCAGTCACATCTCTGCACAAATAGGCTAGAACAGTGTTTCTCAAGGAGTGGGTTGTGACCCAGGGGAGGGATGCAACCTGAAGTGCAGTGGGTCACAAAGTGATGCTCACTGTCACACTGCAAAGCATTCCTGGGAGCCCCTGGAGGTAGCATGCAGGGTGCACCAGGCCTGCAACCAACTCCATGGGTTTCCCTGGGCCACAGAATGCTTTGTGGAAGATACTGGAGGTGAGTTCCAGTTTGCATCTGCTACTTCCGATTTGCTTCTGCAAGGCCTTCTGGGACCTGTGGAGCGGGTTGCGGACTCAGCCCAACCTGGAAGTACCCTCCAGAGGCTTTCAATAATGCTCTGTGGCAAGACAGCTAGCACTGCATTGAGACCCATTGTGAACATGGGTCGCGGCACTAAAATCTTTGGGAACTGCTGAAGTAGACAAGACAGCCTTTGTGTGTTCTAGAATCAAGAGACCTCTAAACCTGTACAACACTATACATCAGTATAGGGATTCAGGGTTGGCCCAAAACCTCTCAGCACCTGAGGCAGCATGCCAACTGCTGCCCCCACACACCTAGTGATACATCAGCCCCTGCTCCTCCTGCTTTCTGGATTGGAGAAGGAAGGGGGGAGAAAGCAGACGAGATAGAAGAGACACTCGCTCACCACTCTCCTCTCCTCTCCTCCACATGATCTCAATGCATTCTGCTCCACCCCACCCTTCTTCTAGGAAGTGGAAGCAGAAGCAGTGGAGATAAGTGAGCAGATGGAGGCAGGTGCCCCCCATCAACCTCAGACAGCCTCACAGAGGGATTGGCCCTCGGGATCAAAACCAACCAACCAACCAACCAACCAACCACGTTAAGAACAGATGTCTACAGTGGCTCTATACTACCTGGACTCTTCTTCTCCCCCTCTTTTTCTCTGTTTCCTGGTTGCTCCTTAGATTTCAGGTCTCTTGAATTCTCCCCATTGTCTTCCACAGGGAATTCTGCAGGCTGAGAAGAAGAAAAATACAAAGTTACCTTTGTCACATGTGCCACAATGGTGCAGTTCATAAATTGGTCGCCTGTGAATATAACCTGCTTCACTCAGTTCATGCAACAGGCACTGGTTTGCCAAGCGCTTTGCATAAACAAACACTGAGCAATCATGCAAAAACTCAAAGATGAGATTCAAAAGGGTGCATCAAAGCTGTGTACACATAAGAAAAATCAACTGTGGTTTGCATAATCCATGTTTGGAATTGGCACAATTGAGTACTTGCCATCTGGAAAAAAAAATACTGCCCTTTAATGGCACCTATATCTGCTGTCTGAGGCAGTGCACTCTGCATCACAGAATGCTAGCTGGCTCACACTAGTCATAATAAACACTATGGGTATAAAACTGGCACCAGGAGGCATAAAACTGCACTGGTTGGTCTGGCTGACTGACTGGATGGAACCCACTGTAAATTCATCTTTGCAGGAGGAAGGGATGCCTAGTATCCTGCAGACTGCAATTGTGCGTCCCTCCTGAAAAAAAACCATCTCTGGATCCAACTGACTTAACAATTATTGACCAGTTTCCAAACTTCCTTTTTTAGAGAAGGTGATTGAGTGGGTGATGGCATCCCAGCTCCAAGGGTTCCTAGAGGAGGTGGAGGATCTTGACCCGTTTCAATCTGGCTTCAGGCCGGGTTTTGGGACAGAGATGGCCTTGGTCGCCCTCATGAATGACCTTTGGCATGCCATGGGCAGAAGATCTAGTCGAGAGGGTTAAAGCCTCATTAATGCCCGAAGATAAGATCCGAAGGTCGCCAGTTTGAGAACACCGGAAGTTTCCATGTGCGGCAGACCTCGAGAATGCGGCTGATAAGATCTGCGTTGTCTCAGCTGCCTGTGAGAGAGGAGTTGTGCTGGGGCAGCTGCTCTTTGGTGAGAGCAAAGAAAGCAGTTTATCAGCCGGCAGGTCGTGCGGCCAGAAAGAAGGACTGGATATGAAAGTGTCATCTGCATGTAGTTGTTCTTGTAAGATTAGAACCTTGTTTCTGATTTGTAAAAACCCTTGTGGTTTTGGAAATGCCTGCCTATGTAAACCGCCTTGAATTAAAGTCAAAGGAGCAATCTGATGACCAAGAAAGGCAGTATATAAATACCAAATATTATTATTATTATTATTATATAGAAGAAATGTACCCCTGCTGGCCTTCAACCAAGAATATCCAACCATGATATTCTTCTGGACTGGTTGGTCAAGCTGGGGCTAAAGAGCACTGCTCTGCAAGGGTTCCACTCCTGCCTGGCTGACAGGTCTCAAATGCTGGAGGACACCTGCTCAGCACCCTACAGTGTGGAGTGCCTCAGGGTTCTATTCTATCCCTTTTCAATATATACATGACACCACTGGGGGAGATCACCTGGGGATTTGGAGTGGCGTGTCACCAATACGCTGATGACACCCAATTCTACTTCTCATTGCCATCTTAAGCTGAGGAGGTTGTGGAAATCCTGGGGCACTGCCCAGAGGCAGTTGGGGAATGGATGAAAGCCAATAGGCCGAGGCTGAATCCAGAAAAGACAGAAGCCTTCTCTGTAATGGCACCACAAATATGGAATTCCCTTCTAGACGAATTAAGAACTACCTCTTCCCTTCTAGCTTTTCGGAGAGGGGTCAAAACATACCTATTTCGCCTGAACTGTGGATGACAGGGTGGATATTTGCCTCTGGAATAGTGCTGCAGCTTGACTGGTCCCTTGGACAATTTTTGGTTCCTCCCCAATGGCCTAATGAGATATGTTGGGTCTTGCCCTGTTTTAAATGTTTTGTGTTCGTGTTTTAATGTTAAAATTATTGTTTTAATGCTTTTGTTTTTTGATGTTTTTACTTATTGTTGTTTTATATTGTACTTTTGTCATGTGACTCTGTAAGCTGCCTAGGGTATTCGCTTCAGCATGGGAAAGGCAGAGTATAAATGATGATGATGATGATGATAATAGAAAGAAAAGAAAAGAAGGGGCACAACGTTTTGCTTTGATGCAGTCTTTCCCCCTAGGGTCTTGTGCTTCTCCTTCTACCGGGAAGTCAATGCTTTTCCCTTAAATTAGGTATGCCAGAGAATCAGTGGTGGGGGTACTGTTGGGGCCAGTGATTTGCACAAGGCTCTCATAGTAACCCCCTGCCTGCCCCCTGCCTGCACATTGGGCACTGTCATTGTACTGCATTTTCAGGAGTTGGCCCAGCCAGTTGGGACCTCTGAAGGGTGTGTGCCGTCAGCCTGACCTGATACCATCCCTAGCCAGGCTACCTGCCTGTGTCTCCGGTGATAAATAGTAGGTAGGCAGCGTATGACCAACTCCACCCAAGTGCCCCGACTCACCAGTCTGCTGATGCTATCAGCAATAGCCTCCTGCCACGCGCTGATAATGGTCTCTGAATCATGATGGATCAGGTACTCGGAGCCCTCCCGTGATTTCAGCTAGAACAGAGCAACACTTTGCATTAGACACTAGGACAGAAGATACTTACTGTCATGGACTCTGAAAAATGCCCCCAAATTTCACTCTCGGTGCAATTGTCAAGAATACTGGACTATTCATGTAGGCAGGTTCAGTACATCAAATTTCAAAAGGTGCTGGACTTCAAAACTACACTGCAAGTCTTACTTTCCGGCCTCTCACTTAATCCCAGATGCAGGCCAGATAACTGGGAGCTATAGCAGGGGAATTCTCTTTTTGTATCATAGACACTTAGGACCTACGTGGTTTGCATCAGCCCAGTGCTGTCACAAATGTGCTGGAAGGACGAGCTGGAGCAGCACAGGGAGCAGCGCTGACCCAGCAACACTGCAGGGATCAGCAGGTAAACTGGCCCTTACCTGTGAAGGCCAGATTTAGCCAGCATGGGAGGGGGCAGGCTTTGGAAGACAGGAAACGTGGGAGGGAGGCAGAACGGGGTGGGGGAGGGTGGCCCTGTGGGCAGGCCACTCTGGGGAGAGAGATGGTGTCCAGATCTGGCCAGCCGGCCAGATCCTAACCCCTATCCCTGGGCCACATGGCCCCAATCCAGACTGCTCATACTTGAACTAGCAATTTAACTGGTGCAGATCCGAGCAGCCCCACAGGGCTGCCTGGGGCTAACCCCAGGGTAGCGAGCCAAATGTCCCCCTTGCCCTGTGGTGAGCTCCAGCCACCTCCCACCCTGCGTAGGATGCAGCACAGGCCGGTCGGCTTGTGTGTGCTGTGCTCCCACACAGGTTAGGATTGGAATGCCCAACTGAGAAGGATCAGTGGGAATGATCAATGTGCATAGACTGTCCAAATGTTCTTGCCAGTACAAGCATTCTCCAATTGGCCTTCTACATTTGATGCCGTCACCCAATATTTGCAGTATGGCTTGCATGTTCAGTTCTAAACGTTGCACATTTTTTGCTAGTGTCTTCAGTTCTTCTTTAGGAGGGTCACTCCTAAAAACTATTCTACACTGTCATAGCATGATGGTTACCAGCCAAGCCAGTGGCAGTTTCTGGGGCAGTTTCTGATTGGGAAAACATAGATAAGTTTCTCTCCCCCATGGCAGCAAAACAAAAAATGTTTTATACATTAATACTAGCTTTTAACTCTGAGGTTCACAAGATGCAAATACACATACACACATGCCCTACACAAACTTTATTATGTGAAAGCCATCTACATTGAAGGAAAAAAAAAGAATTCTGCCACTTTCCAAGAGCAGCAACATTTCTAGCCTTCTGGAGGCGCATCTCCTTATAGGATGAAATGATGTGAGTTTGCATCCAAGAACTATGTAAAAACCCGCAAGGCTGTCCCAAGACCTCGCCAAAGGCTGACTTTCCTTGCTTGGTGATGCGCCAGCCTGTGGCACTCCTGGGTTTGAAAAGGAAGAGGAAGTGTGGAGGAGAAGACCTTTGTGAGTTAAAACTTCTGAAACTACCCTTCCTCTTCTAGGCTATCCCCTCTTCCTTTTCCAATCCAGAGAGTGGGTAGAGAAGCAGTGGTGGCAGACTTCCTCTGCCAGTTGTCTGCCTAAGGCAACTGCCTCAGTTGGCCTCATGGATGGGCCAGCTGCAGGAAATCATGCTTGCATTTCTCCAAGGCAAACTCCATGAAGTGATATTTGCAGAAAGAGAGATACCTTCTAAACCAGTGGCTCCCAACGTGGAGCAAACAAGCCCCACAGGGGGGCAATTCGAGAATGAGCTATTATTAACAGTGATTTTTTTGCAACTTTTTGAGTTATTAACAGTGAATTTGAAAGCCCGCTAATTGTTCTTATATCTTATTATGCATAAATTAAGCTAAGAATGTTTTTTAAATTTCCCTCTTTCCGCGCCATTTTTAATTTTTCTCTTTCATGGATGTCATGATCTTTGGAACCTTGTTTAAACCAAGCTAATGGCCTTTTAGGCTTCCTCCACGTGAATAGGAGATCACTTTTTGTATAATAAGAATTATATGTCACAGGGGGAGGCATCAGGATTTTCGAGATGCTTAGGTGCGTCATGGCCAAAAAAGGGTTGGGAACCACTGTTCTAAACTCAGAAACATCTAGCAGAATGGTGTAGTGAGTAACAGCGTTACTCTGCATGTCTTCTTTCTCTCCAAACATTGGCGTCATCCATACTGATAAAGAAGCTCAGCGCCATAACCAGAGGCATTCCCTTACCTCCAGCACATGTTTTTTACTCGATTTGTCCTTAGCGGCCCAAGAGAGGGTTGCTCCACGAAGATCGACAGTGTGCTCTGGGCTACTCAACACAGAGGGATGTTTCTAAGCACAGAGGGAAGAGGTGGAAGTGACACCCAAATCCACATTAAGTGACTACTTCTATTCCCACCACAAAGCAATAAAAATCCTTCCCTGATTCATCCACCAAAATTATATCCTGCACAGAAATATTTAATTTACCCTTGATACCCTAATTCTGTGCCAAAGCATCCACATGACAACATTATGACTTGGATGTGCACACAATTTTATTAATTGCTTTACTTTTTTCTTTAAATAAAGAACCAAAGTTTTTATAAAAAATTATATCCCACTTTCCTTAAAAAAATTGCACAAAGCAGCTTATAATAAAAACCATCACATAAATGAAAACCCAATCCCAGCATAGCTCATCAAGCAGCAAATAAGAAATCCATACAAAACAACACAACAGCAGATAAAAAATACATGATTAAAACATAAAGGTGAACAGAACAAGAAGAGGACCAAAACAAAGCAAATGAATCAGTAAACAGAGGCAAAAGTGGCAATTTCATAACAAAACCGCCACCCTCCTACCCACCCCCAGAAATCAACTGGAATGAAGAAACTCTTCAGGCCTTGCCAGAAGTTTCCCAGTGAAGGGGCAGTCTTAAATTATCCAGAAGAGAATTCCAGAGGGGCAGTGCAACAACCAAAAGGGCCTTGCTTCTTGTGACCACACCTTTCACCAGGGCAGAACTCTCAGTAAGACCCTATCTGATGTCCCAAGGAAAGAGGCTGGACTATACGTACATAGGTGGTGCCCAAGATAACCTTTAAAGTCCTATGCAGCCTGGTATCAGTGAAAGGCCGGCACCAACAACCTAACAGAAGCGAAGTGCTGAATCCCAGCAAAGTAGCAGTCCCACACAGGCTGCTACATTCTACATTAACTGCAGCTTACGTAAGAGTGCACTACAATACAGATGTCACCAAGGCAGGGGGGGACCGTCATGGTCAGGTCTAACAGATTCAGGTACGGTCACAGCTGACATGCCAGTCAAAGCTGGGCAAACCACCACCCCAGGCCATGGCTGCCACCTGTTTTCAGCAGTAGCTGTTGTTCCAGAAGGACCCTGAAGTTTTGACACTGGCCAGAAATTATGAAGAACAATGGGATCTAGGGAAAAGCTTCTTTAGGAAGGGGTAAATCACTGCAACCTTCAAAAAAACAGCAACACTTCCTCCATTAGCGATATATTAATCATCCTCCCCACTCACTTGGCCGGACCTCCCTGGACTGATCTAAGAAGCCATGCTGGACTGCAAACAGACCGTCTCATACTCCAAAAGACCCTGTTCACATTCAAAGTTGAAGATAGAACATCTTTTTCATGTTAACTCAAGACATTGCCCTTAGGCACAGAGGCCCTTCAAAGATGACGCAGCCTACATTTTATAATGAAAAGACTTGGCACGTTACGGCAGTCACTTCCAGAGCCGCACACTGCATTTGCAGTGAGCAGCAGCTTCGTGGAACACCAAATATTGGGAAGCACTGTCTTTGGGGGAAATGTGGATGATCTCCCCCTATCCCCTGTGCCCCATAGAATATCAACAAGTTGGCCTTGAAAAGAGAGCAGCAAGCAAAAGCCAAGGACGCACCACACCGCCAGAAGCCGAGTGCTTTGAGTCCTTGAAGAACATCAGAACGCCACCTTCCAGAACCGTCCATGAGGAACTCCAATTCTTCCTAAGAGGAGACAAGAACCAGAACATCTCAGCCCTCAAAAAAGTAAAGTAGGTGGTATAAATCAGCTGACAGTTATAGGGGAGTTCCAAAGCATCACCATTCGCTAGAAAGAACAATCCTATTTCTAACACTGACTGGGCAATAGGGAAGAGCAGACACTTGAAGAGAATGAGCTAAGCAGAAGTTGCAAGGCAGATGCCCGTCCACAATCCAAAAAATATATAGTCGGCCTGCATTTTACACAAGGTTTATGTTCCAAGGTCAGCGTGTAAAACCAAAATTGCATAAATCAAAACTCCCTTAAAGCCAACAAGTGCTGGTATATACTGTCGCCTTAAAAAATAAAATCAGAGTACAAGAGACACGCGGGAAATAAGATAAGCAAGGGAACAGCAGCTTTGTTGTCTCATTCCAGACTTGTACTGGGACATAGTCAAATGGTGAACGGAATCACCTGCACTGTTACCTTTTCTGTCTTTTTGGAGGCGGCCCAACACATAATATACAACGACCCAAGCTTTCCCATGGGTTGAATTTACGATCAAATCACTTTACAATGGACTCTCCATAGTAAAACAAAGTTCACTCTATGATATTATTCACTTTACAATGGGACGCCAACAGGACCTCATGGATTATGAAGTTGTGACTGTGTCTTGATTCAAGGCTTGGACTTAGACCTGGAAGAGCCAGGTTCAAATCCCTGCTCAGCCATGAAGCTTCCTGGGTGACCTTGTGTCAGTCTCTCTCTCTCTCTCTCTCTCTCTCTCTCTCTCTCTCTCTCTCTCTCTCTCTCAGCCTCGCCTACCTCACAGGGTTGTTGTGAGGACAAGAGTAAAGTAGACTCTATATACCTTGAGCTCCTTGGAGGAAGGGCAAAATAAAAATGTGAAAAATAAATGCTAGATAAGCCAAGCAATCAGCAATGCCAATGCAAGTGTTTTGTAGCATCTCAGACAATAACAGCATTTTAAACATTGTGGCAGGGAATATGCTGCCAATGTGACAGCTGAAGCAAATGGACGCCTTCTCACATTTTCAGGATCAATGTTTTTCAACATTGTGACTGTGTGTATTCTGGGGGCTACAGTCTTCTTATTCTATGCTTAATTATTGCACTGGCTCCAAACACTTGGTTCCTTCATGTCTTTGTTCTAGTTTCGCAATTGTTCCTTTTCATTTTAAAAAAATGTAATTAGAAGTGTGGTGTGTCAAAGCTCCATAGAAAATCCTGGATCATTCAGCAACGTGACGGAAAATTCCAGAATTCACAAGCAAATAAGTCTTACCTCAGGCGTTTCCCTTTATCAGCAGTTTTTGCCCGTTGGAGCATCCCAGCCTTTTCAAGAGTCTTGAACTGGTGAAAGAAAAAAAGGGGGGGCGCTGTGGTTTAACCCTGTCATTACCATACAAAGTAGCAAATATAATGTTCCTATTTGACATTTCCTGCTAAGACAAGTCTCTAAAAAGAAGCCCTGTTGGATCCAACCAAAGCCCCATCTACAGGTTGGACCTTGGTATCCACGGGGGCTCAATTTCTGGACCTCTCGTAGATACCAAACCCGCAGGTACTGAGATCTTCAGAGGATTTCCGGACGCAACCAGAAGTGTGCCTCAGAAAGCTTCTGATTGGCACTTTTGATTTGCCAATCCTCCTCAGAAAGGAGTTCCTGGACATGCCCGTAAGGCACTTCCAGTCTTGTCCACAAGGTCTCTTGAAGCCTTCCAGCCACAATTTGCACCCGTGGCGAGTCAAATTTGCGGATGCTGAGCCCAGGGATAATGAGGGCCACCTTGTATACTCTGGCATCCTGTTTCCCACAGTGGCTCACTAGCTGCCTCTGGGAAGCCCACAAGCAGGAGAGAAAGGCCTACTTCTTTCCAACAGTCGCTCCCTTACAACTGGTATTGAGAGGTTAATGAGGCTCCCTAGTGGGATAGAGTCCCACTTCAAGATTGCCCGCCCACGCACACATTCCCTCCCTCCCACCCCTGCCCATAACACCTCATGTCTTGTCTTACCGGTTCCTCCTTTGAGCCAGAGAAAGCCGGCAGATTGGCTGACCAGTTCCCAAAGGGGCTGCTACTGCTTAGACTGGACCCGCTGCTGGTGCTGCAGTGATGAGTGGACACGATCACCTGAGCCTTTATTAGGGGGAGCAGCATGGAACAAAATCAAAATGTGCTGTGTAACTGATCCCCAGTGTCCTGAACTCCTGTCCCATTTTGGCACCTATTTAGTCCTGTTGATAATTAACCAACCTCAGTGGTTCCCAAAAATTGTTTTTTCACAGCACCCCTAGCCCAACTGTAATTTTTTACACAGCATCCCTCACTGTTTTTCCCTTTAAATACCCAATGCCTTTAAACTATCCTGGGGCACCACATGATTTGGGAACCACAAGCCTATCCTATCCCAAAGAAAAGCAATGCAAGTCTCATATCAAATAGATGGGTCCAAATGCCTTCCAAATGCAGTGAACCAGACACAATTTCAAATGGTTAAAAATACTGTTGTTAAATAGGTACCAATGGCCAGAAATGGTTTGTTCTCCCCAATGATCCGAAATCACTGGTAGCTGCCTCCACTCAGGACATGCCTACCAGCCACAGCAGACTCAGGGTTCTGCAGTGTATAGGTGTGGCCAAGGGACGAAAAATGTTTGGGGAGTTGCAGTGTAGCCAATAATGGGGGAAATAGGCTTTGCATTTTTCAGCTGGGTTGGAGAAGAAACCTCAAGTACAGCAAGTGGATGCTGCTTGCTTTTGGGGGAACTGGCAATAATACTTTTACAGACTAGCAATGTCTCCAAGTGCCCGTCTCCTTCTTCCTCTCGTGATCAGCATGTCTGTTTCCAAACAGACCATTGAAACAAACTCCAATGGTTCTTTCCGATCCCACTAGAGCTCTTGAAATATCTTATCCAAAGATAAGTCTATTAAGAGCCCCATCCAGAGCCCCTTATTGCCAGAGGTATGTGTGGCTAAAAGTATCACAAACATGCCGTAAAGCACATCTGCAACACCGCACCCTTTGTGCTGGGGCGACGGCAAGTCTGCGCCGGGCCCCCAACGCAAGCGGGCGGAATGGCTGGTGCTCCAGCACTGCCATCCACTGGTAAGCCCAACTGGGGTGGGGGAAGCTGGGAGGGAGGTGCGGCAGGGGAGGAATTGGGCGGGGGAAGGGTGGAGTGGGCTCGTGAGTGGGGTGGGGACAGCGGCAGAAGCTTCCGCCACATCCCAGACCCCCTCTGAAGCTGGGTGGTCTCACATGGTTCTCTTCACCTCTGCAGCTGCTCAAACGTGGGGACAGAGTCGAGGAGACCCATTGCTGCTGGTTGCAGTCTCCCCGGGGGAAGGGAGCAAATGCTCCCTTCTTGAGGGGACCTCCTATGGTAACCAGCAGGGCCAGGATCCAGCAGTCACCATGTTGGCACCGCTGGAGCCCTGGGCGCTGCCAGGCTCTGGACTGAGCTGTAAAGCCTGTAAGTGCTACATCTTCTCACTGCTCATGGAAGCAAACAGTAAGTAATGCAACTAGGGCAGAATCCTGAAATGAAGTCCCTTCATGCTGCAGCGTTAAATATCTATAATTTAACAACAACTGTCATACTATAACCTACAATTATAATTTTGTCTACACATGCAATTATAATGATATAGCTCTGATTCAGTGGTGTCTGTACTATATCCCCACAGGATCTCACTCTGCCTCATGGTAAAAGTAGCATGACCAGTCCCATCATTACCCCTGACAGGATAAGGTCTCACAGCCTTACCGTATCCGAGGCGTAATGGTTGCCATCAAACACTTGTCCCTCCTGGTTGCCGTAAGAACCCCAGCTTTGGTATGCTGAGGGAACACAGGGGTACGTGAGTTGCTTGTGGTAAGAGCCCACTGGAGAATAATCTTCTTCAGGATAGCGGTCAAGTTCATCAGGAGAAAGGCTGGGGTAGTCAGTTTCTGGAGTTGGCGGCTGAAGAAGATGCCAGAAAAAGGTCAGCTCTACGTACACACAGAGCAGGACTCTTCTTCACAGCCCCCTCGTTGTTACCTCCTTAGCAACCTTCACATCCTTTCTGACAATGATGGTGAGTAAAAAGACGTCTGAAAAGGCTACAAATCAAATCCCCAAATTACATTTGCTACAGTATTTCCCAGTCTTCCAGTACAGAGGCCTTCTCCTTGCAATATGGCAAGTGCCATTCATCAACCTAGCCCAACCCCCACCCATACAAAGCAGATAAATCTACTCATCTATAGTTCCTGCAAATCAAACTACACAATCCAGAGAGACAACAGTGTACCTCCATCCAAGAGCCTCCAGCCAGTTTACTACAACAGGGGAAAAAAAAAGACAAATGGGCAACCTGTGAACTCAATTCAACCTCCTGAGATAAATTATTCCTCTATCTCCCTATTCATGGTATGCTAAGAAGCCTACTCACACACTGACTCATAAGGGGAAAATGGTATCACGCTGTACAAGATAGAGCCATTCCACACCTTAGAGTTAAATCTAGCTTTTGGATTTTGCATGTAATATACAAAGCATATGTATTCTATTGTGGTGAACAGAGTGTTTGCACGGTGAATCTGTTTGCAAGGTGTGTTGCGTGTCAGTTTGTGTAGCCAAATATGCTTTCACCCTCCAGAGACCAGAAAAATTGGCTGCCATTCACCTTCCAAGTTATGCTAGTTGACACTTGGGAGCCGCCCTTTCCTTCTCTAATCCCACATGTCTGAAGACTGCGGGCTGTTACTCAGTGAGGAGGAAGGGCACTCTTGTCCCTCACATGTCCCAACAGGCAAAAACTTTTTAAACTCCTGAATTTGTTCTAGAACTTTACACTTGCAAAGAACGTGACTAGGACATGACTTGAGCAAAGGAGTCAAGCCGCGGGCCCTGAAAGGTTTGATTTGTCCTTGTCACACTTGAGAAATCAAACACCTTACCATGCTGATCAACCAAACACTTTCTGGGGAACTTTGCTGGGATACAGTTTTATATTATCTAATGTTCCGACTTTCGATGCAAGTGATAGCCAGCCTCAAACCTCACTGATTAGATCATTTCTCCACGGACCATATGGCTCCATCAAGATTTAACCTTCTCAAGGCACCCCACGTGGCGGCACTACAGTGCTTGGGCCAACGCTACTCGTAGCAGCAGCTCAAGAGTGCTGACGGGGAGCACCAAACGAGGGGAGTTTCTGGGAGGAAGGAGGGTGGGGAGGAGGCGGAACTGGGCGGAGAGTGAGTGTGCCAGACCAGGGAGGGGGAGAGGCCGGGATGCGGCTGTTAGGCCACATCCAAGGCCCCATTGGGAGGCTGTGCGGCCCTGATTTGGAGTGCACAGCTTCCTCAGTTCATCACCTGCTAAATAGCAGGCGCAGATGCGTGGAACCCCATGAAGCGGCTGGAGCCTCCCCTGGGGCAAGGTGACAAACGTGCCCTTGCCCCAGAGAGGCTCCCCAGTGCACCTAAGGTGCGCTGGATTTGGTGCGGGCCCACCAGCCTCGCTAATCCAGCTCAATTTAGGATCGCGCTGTCATTTCAATACCCTGTAAGCCCTTGCCCTTAATTTACCCTCTGATCCACAGGACTATATGGAGCAACTGCGGTCTGCATCTCCGGGCAGCCAAATGTTTCTTCCCCTTGGGGCGCGTCCCACGACGTCTCGCCTGTTACTGTGTTGTAGAAGAACACCTGCCCGCTGGCCTCATCTACGTATTGGCCCCACTCTGCAGGCGTGGCAGGGCTGGGAGCCAGCGAGGGGGAGCGAGAGTGGACAGGACTCGCGCTATCCACGAAACCATCAAAGGGAGACTGCCACGTGGTCTGTCCAGTCTCTGGGTTGTAGTAGAACAAATGACCACTTTCCGTGTCTGTGTGGGTCTCCCAGTTGGCCAGAGGGCCGCAGAGGTGTGGCTGGAGTGTGGATTCAGTGCTGGTGGAGGTAATAGCATTCAATTCCCACTGTAGGTCCTGTAGATTGACATACACAGGGTCTGTGGCAGCTTCCCCGTATGGCTGAGGAATGAATAAACAGAAGTCATCCAACTGCGTCATATAGCATGACACTCATACAATGGATTGCAGAAACACGCAAACCTCCCGTTTATCAGTGGCTGTCACTCAACCTCAGAAGTTTCAGATTCTCCTGTCCTTTCATCCTATTAACATAACTTTTCTAGCTCAAAAGACTAGAAGTGCTCTGCTGGATCAGGCCCAAGGCCCATCTAGTTCAGCATTCTGTGCCTCAGTCCTCAAGCAGGGTTTGAAGCATACCCCGCAGCTGCCATTTTCTCTCTATATCTAGTATTCAGAGGTTTAGTGCTTCTGAGGTGGGAGGTGATGCAAAGGCATTATAACCAGTAGCTATTGATAGATCTGTTCTCCAGAAGTGCCTAATCCTGTTTTAGCCATCTAAGCCAGCAATTCTCAAACTGTGGGTCCATGACCTACCAGTGGGCCACACCCCAACTTTTGGTGGTTCGCAACACTGACAGGGTAAATTAGGCTATGTGCATCAAGGGTTAAACTATCTACTACTTGGGGTGGCACTGCTGCCTAATCACCATTATTTTATTGGATGTCCTCTTGGACATTTTCTAGTGTTGTGAGAGAGGGAGAAAAACCTCTGTCCACCTTCTTCATCCCTGCATAATATTATAAGCCCCAAGCATGCCCCCTTCTCAGTCATCTTTTTCCTAAACTAAAAAGCCCCAAGTGCTATAGATGTTCCACATAAGGAAGGGGTTCTACCCCTTTTTTCCTTTGGTTGTCCTTTTACCAGCTCTGCAGTATTGAGCAGAACCGTACACAGTATCCCAGATATCGCTACACCATAGATTGGTATCAGGACATTATAATATTAGCAGTTTAATTTTTTATCCCTAGCAGAGCATTAGCTTTCTTCACAGTCACTGCAGACTCGGTGAGTGTTTTCATTGAGCTTTCCATTAAAGTGCCAGGACAGCTTTGCTGGTTAGCCACCAACATCTCAAGAACACATCGGTATATATACAAGGTTGGAATTTTGTGCCAGATGTACTCAATGAATCACATTTCTGATTAGGTTGCCCATTTGCCCAATATCAGTCCTTTCAATTTTCAATGTTCTGTGAATGGTTGAGAGACCATGCTAGTTCCCCCAGCAGACTGCTTGATTAGTGTGTGAAGGGCTTTCCATTAGCCTTTCCACGGTTTATGAATTGTCCAGTACTTTTGCTCACATTCTTCTATTTTGACTGAAGTGACCTCCAGCTGAGGTCAGCTTCTCTGATTGGCTGTTCCCAGCCTAGCTCTGTACAGCTGCTTTTAACTCTGATTGAATCAAATCCGTAAGTGGGTTTAGCTATCCTTCTGCCTTATTAGACCACTTCTATCTATTAGAAGGCTGAACCTAAGAAAATCAAAGAGGGTATTTTCTGATTTTCATGAGGCCTACTTGAATATAGCCCACAACTGTCTAGAAGTCCAGAAGGCATGTGGACAATTATTTTGAAACAAAGGACTTTTGGAAACCACATTGTGTCTGCTAAAAAATAGTTTTCTAAAAAAATTTCAAAGTCAGGATTGAAAGCAAGGAAAAAAAATAATCCAGGTCCACACTACATAATAAGCCTTGTATTTTCTATTTTTATGCCTTTTACCAATTCTAAGTATAGTATTATCTTCCTTTACATGTCATTTAATTCTGATCTTTCATTTCACTATTGGCATACTGTGTTTTCAGCACTGCCTATTCTGGGTTATTGCTCTACTCTGGGTCATTGCGTATCCCCAGATATTTTTGGGATTCCTTTTAATATGACATTCTAGTGGCTAGAATATCTAGACAATGCTAGGGTACGGACTTTTTAAAATAAGCTTCAACCTTTTTGTGACAGATGGGGCTCAGAGCACAATCCTAACCTGGAGTTAGGCCTGCGGAGTTTGGCCAGCAAAGTTTGGCCAGCACCAGGGCCACTGTAAAGCGCATTTGGATCACTCTTGCAGTCAGGGAGGATGGTGCATGTCTGTGTGCTGGCCTCTGATGCCAAGAGTGGTTCAACCATACTTTACAGTGTCCCTTGTGCCAGCCAAACTTTGCTGGTCTAACTGTGCCAGCCTAACTCCAGGTTAATATTGCACTCTAAAACAGGGATCAAAGAAAATCTTTTGCACACCCTCATCCGAACACACTTCCCTACTCATTAAGATCTGCACTAGAGAGGCGTTGTGTACAATCCCTTCCATCAAAAACCACCAACCAACCTTCCTAGGCATAATATTACGAAGTCTTGGAGACCAAGTAGGGTCAATTTGGTTATGGTGCCAAGATTTTGTAATATTTCACCTAGGAAGTTCGGCGTGGTCCAATCCTTATACTCTTACTTTGTTAAATAGGTTGAATTTTAAAAGGTGACAGATACAAAACATTTCCTTCAGCACTATCTACTAGGTATTTCTCATTTCTGTTGTGGAGCAGTGCAGTTCTCTTGCTTCCGTTTCAAAATGGGCTTTTCAAGGATTTTCTTTGCCTTAATATTTTTACGTAAAGACTGGTGGTTTTTAAGTAATTTTTTACCCAGCGGGTAATTAATGTGTGGAACTTTTTGCCACAGGAGGTGGTGATGGCATCTGGCCTAGATGCCTTTAAAAGGGGACTGGAAAGATTTCTGGAGGAAAAGTCCATCGCAGGCTATAAGCCATGATGGTTAGTGCAACCTCCTTATGTTAGAGGTAAGCTACCTTGGAGTGCCGGATGCAGGGGAATGGCAATGAGACGGCAAGTATCTAGTTTTCTTGTGTGTTTCCTGAGGCATCTGGTGGGCCACTGTGAGATACAGGAAGCTGAACTTGATGGGCCTTTGGCCTGAGCCAATGGGGCTCTTCTTATGTAAGTAATCTTAACATGGATGGGTCCTTGAGATGGGCCAGCACTTGCAATACGTAGAGATCTATCAGTCACGCTGTTTTACAAATAGGGAACCAAGATCTAGCAATTCATCCAAGGAGGAAGCTGGGAGTAGATGAGTGCATAAGGGTGTTGATGGGAAGTTGCAAAATGAATTTATTACTTAAAAATACGGAGGGGAAGGAAAAGTGCAGGGGGTCAAACAAATAATTCTTTTCCATACAAGAGGCAGCTGGCTGCAGTTACCCAATGGGGGAGTAAACACCCTCAATGCATCTTCAGAGGCTCCTATTGGGTGTTCCAGGCTGGGTCTTGGCATAGAAAAGCAGGTCCAAGGCTGAGGGTTTGCTACGATTATACCCTAAACTTGCTCAGAGGCACTCTTTTCTACCGCTGCTCGTGTCCTGGGGTCAACCTCAATATTGAAACACAGGTTCTGGGGTTGAGTCTTCAATCAAATTAAACCCTGAGTCAAAGTCACTCCAGTTCCAGCCCCACTATGTTTGGCCTATCATCAAGAGGAGAACAGAAAGTTAGCAGGTGAAGCTTTTCTTGGCATGGAAAAAAATTATGGGAAAAGCAAGCATCACCTGCTCAGATTATTTTAGCCAGGATGAGGTCAATACAGAGAGTGGCAACAAGCCAAGAGACCTGGAATGAAGGCAGGTGGAATGGCTAGGAAAAAGCACTATATTTTGCGGGGCTGGTGGACTATTTTACAGGTGCTGGACAGCTGTTACTTGGGTTGTAAGTAGCATTGCTTATCAGTACTAGTGGTCTCTTCTGCTTGCCAAACAATACCTATAGCAATGCTCTCTCAAGCTGCATCACTCAAAAGAAAACTATTCTTACAAAGCTGCCTTGGAATGTCCTATCACCAGGGAAGAATTTTCCCCCACCCCATATGATTGTTTTCTCTGCTTGTTACTTGCCCAGAATTTCAGGGATTCAGCAAGGTAATAAGACTGAAAAATTCAAATACATGCAAAAGAGCTGAAACCTTCCAGCTTGCTTTGATTCAGCAAACTAGCCTGGACAATACGTCTTTGCACTGTGGATTTGCCAACCTTTTTACAGGCTCCCACTTATTTCCAAGCCCTTAATAGCTGTTTGATATTCAGAAGTTAAAACTGGAATAAATGCTTGTCTCCATGACATGGGGAACTTCTCTTGCAGATTGCTGTATCAAGGCAGTCCAATTCACGATCAGAGTGCATTTTGATAAAAAAACCGGAAGTGCATACCAATCACAAAATAGGGCTTATTTCCAGTAGTGGGAAGTCCCGCAGAGGGGGCTGCAGGCCTCCTGTACCCTTCCCAAGGCCAGCACGAAAAAAAAACCCCAGGTAAGGGGGAAAGCCTCTGGGTGCCCATGGCGCCTAGGGGAGACCCATTATTGCGCCACTCCCCTTAAAGCCCAGTTTTAGTTCTGTATGGTAGGTTGCGACTCACCTCTTTGTGAACAGTTTCCGTAGAACACTTTAAAAATCCAGTTAAAAAAATTACCCCTGCTCACAGCTTTGGCGGTTATAAAGATCCAAGTCTCCAGCCGAACAGAAAGACAGGACAGTACCAGGGGTGGGGCGGAAATCAGTGGGTAGGAAGGACTTGATTTTAAATCAAATCTATGGGTTAGAAGTTTGTAGGGTGCGAGGTCATCAGCCGGGAAACAAACCCAACCCAGAGACATTTTTTCAGTGAACCTGGAAGGAATTCAAGTGCCTAATAATCCTCTTTGTTGCCTTGATCTTCATAACTGGTTTGATTATCAAGCACTCAGTTTTTACTGAGTGATTCATGTTTTTCGGTTCCTGTTGTCTGTAAACACCCATAACACAAACACAATTTTAAAATAAATATTTTTTTCAAGCTAAGCCATATTCATCGTCCAGAAATCTTGTAGGATAACCATTATGTTTCTTTCTTGTGATGTGCCTGAACCAGTTACAATCCTCTTAAGTGTCTGAGCTAGAACTGGAGCTTTAAAACACACTGATGAACCTGAACTGAAATTGAACCCAAATGTTTTAACAGTTTGACTCTCTGGTCGTCAGGGGAAAAGCTCAGTGATTCAGATACAGAATCTCCTTGAACAAAGTTTACACAGTCAACATGAGGATCCTCAGGGTTCCACTGGCTGTTGGCACACAGAGAACAGTAACACAGGACTTCCGTCGAGGAGCTTACAACAGAGACACATACCAACAGTGTCACTGGGCCAACAACTCTGAATGCAGAAGTGGCCATTTGTTTCTTGGGCATGCAACCGGCGGGTGTTGAGGACACAAATAGATCCCAGATTGTGCAACTCAATCCAGTGGAGAAATGCCACACAACAGAGGCAAGCCCAGAGGAACACATTAGCTGGATCAGGATGGTGGACTTAGGACCACTGACAGCCAGCATTGGGCCTGGGGCAAGAAGTCAGATTGGGCCCCCTGCCTAAGTTTTGTACTGTATTTTTTTGTCATGGTCTGGGCAGTCTGGATCCTGGGGATTTTGACCCTACTGCCAACCTTCTCCTCAGGCCTGGGTGGATAACATGGTCTTAGGACCCTTGTAATGCAAGAACCGAGCAACAAAAAGGAAGTTCTAAGATCTGGTGTAGTATGGCAGTCGTGTGTGTGAGCTTGCAAGTCTCTGATTCAAATCTTGTCACAGCCAAACACCTAGTAGCATTATTAGAAGAATTTATACCCCGCCTTCCCCATACCAAAGCAAATGCCCAAGGTGGCTTGCAGAGTTACATAAGAGTATAATATAAAAAACAATAACTAAAAATATCAAAAGCATTAAAACATTAATTTTAAAATTAAAACACAAAGACAAAACATTTAAAACAGGCCAAGACCCAACGCATCTCGTTAGGCTGTTGAGGAGGAAGCAAAATTGTCTGAGGGACCAGTCAAGCACTATTCCAGAGGCAAACATCCAACCATCATCCAAATGCCAGACGAAATAGGTATGTTTTGAGCCCTCTCTGAAAAGCTATAAGGGAACGGGTAGTTCTTAATTCCTCTAAAAGGGAATTCCATATTTGTGGCCCCACTAGAGAGAAGGCTTACCCCCCCCAGCCCCCATCCTTTTAACTTGGGATAGAGGTGGCACTCAAAGAAGAGCCCCTTCAGATGACCTAAGGGGGCTGGCTGGATGTATGGCAGAAGGTGGTCTTTTGGACTCAAGTTGTGAAGGGCTTTAAAGGTCAATACCATCATCTTGAATTGAGACGGGAAACAAATAGGCAGCCAGCGTAAAGCAGTGGTCCAACTGAATCTAACCATCTAGCCCCTATAACCACCCAGGCTGCTGCATTTTGCACAGATTGGAGCTTCCAAACCATCCTCAAGGGTAGCCCCACATACAGTAGTCCAGTCATGAAGTCACAAGTGTATGGACTATTGTGGCCAGGTCTGAATAGCTCAAGTACGGCTGCAGTTGGTACACCAGTTGAAACTGGGCAAATGCACCTCTAGCCACTGCTGCCACCTGCTCCCGAGGGAGAGAGCTGGGAATCCAGGGGCACTCCCAGACTGCACACCCGTTCTTGCAGGGGGAGTGCCGACCTGTCCATCGTGGGTAGATGACTCAGTACTGCATTGAGGATTTCCTCAGGCACCTGAATCTGAAAACTCTCTCGCATACCTGAGAAGTGTTTTTGGTTTCGTTTTGCAACACGTCAAGGACCAGCTTAGAGGAAGAAATGGTGCACTCCAATCTCTCCCCATCCCTCCCTCTTCATATCTCCCACTTAGCCAGGAAGTCTTGGATCTCTGCACTGGAAAGTGATGGTTTGAATTAAGGAAGAAAGTAGAGGTATCCAGAGATATACATAGCAGCAGGCACCATAGGGAAAGAAACCTGGCTTGTGTTCGGTAATTGGTGTGCCAACTGCCAGGCCCAGTGTTTAAGTCATCAATGGCAATTGGGCATCTGCATCCTGAATAGAGAGATGACAACTGCCCTTCTTGGTCAGCTCAAAGGTCCACTTGGAGACAGAACACTAGACTCACACCAAGCAGCCAGATGCCCATAGGATGCCCACAAACAGGGTATGAAATCAACTGCATTCCTTTGTTTGTCTCCAGTATCTGGTGTTCAGAGATCTCTGTTAAATGGAAGTCTAATTTCCATTCAGCTATCATGGTGAACATGACCAGCTTCTCTTCTCAATCCTTTTTAAGGATAAATGAGATAATCTACACCAAGTCCTCCAAATACAATATCTACAATAATATGTATACAATATTTCATATATTGTTAAACATTAAACAACTTTGAACTCATGTATTTAATACATTGTTAAATATCCAAGATTTTTAATTTAATAGTAGTGATCAGTAGCGGTGGGAGAAAACGGTTGGTGCGTGTGTGGATTTCAGTGTTTTCCAAAGGTAAAATTGCAGAAAATAGTGTTACGTGTTTTTATTCAAAATTTAATTATAAATTATAATTGCTTTAAGAGTGGACTAGATAGGTTATAGCAGATGAAGCCAGTCATTACCTATGCAATCCCATTAAATAAAAACCAAATAAAAGTGGGGTGGGCTTTTTCTTTTTCTTTGCAGATTTTGGTTTTGTTTGTTTTTACAAAAAATGAGAAGTGCAACAAGCAATGATGAGCTTATTTCACTTTAACCGTTTTCTTCCACTTCTAGTAATCAGCTACTGAAAGGAAACTTGACCACTCACGTTGTTTTACCTAAGGAAGACTTTGGTGCAACCCAGAAAATCATCTTGAATCCTTTGTCAGAGAACGGGGGACATGTTGGAAGCTCTCATATTCTCTCCATTTCCTTCATTCCTAGTTTGCCAGTGACAACACTGAGCATTTTCTGATTAGCACGAACCAGATCTTCTTCAAATCATGTTTGAAAACTGATTTCAGATCCTGGTCTGAAGGCACACAATCTATGATTTGTCCATTCAGGCTGTCAAAGCAAACAATGCTTAGAGGAAACTAGGACAGGAAAGAGGGACTCCTGGGCTTTCACACATCCCAAACCTCTGTTGGAGGATTGAATACCTGTACTTGGGTAGTCAGGCCTTGAATGTCATAAAATCCAAGAAAATCTGGTCCAGAAGGGAAGTCAGAGCTATACTGTACTTTCATCTCTCTCATTCTCTGGGAGCTATGTGACAACAGCAACCTGCTAAAGCAACAATTTTTTTTTATTTTTTATTTTTGCAGTGGAGACATGTTGGTGGCGGCTGACTAAATTTAGTAGTTGCTCGCTGTTTACTTCCCCTTCCTGTCTCAGCCATGCCGGGACGGGGAGGAAGACGATACGCAATGAGCCTAAAAAACAGTTCTCGGTCATACGAAGGCTCCAATTCTGAAGGGGCTCCTTTTTGTACAAGCACTGCAGAGAAGCAAGACTTTCAGAAGATGGGCTTTTTCCACCTCGCAATGCAAAGAAGCTCTTTTGGGGTCTAGCCCGGCACCCCTCCACCCTGCACTGCCAAATGTTCCCGCCACTGCATAGCACAGCACTGTCCAAAAGCACTCATCCACATGGCTTCTCTTTAAATCAGGGCGGTTTCCCTCTCAGGGCAAGTGCATATTTGTTTCGTCTGCCCAGCCCACACACCTTTCACCTCTACAGGGCCTTCTGTTACGAGGATAAGGCCTCTCTAAACCATAAAAAGCACAATGTTTGAACTTGAGAAGTTATTTCCGCCCGCTAATACAACCACCGCTAATGCAGCTTCTGCACAGAATGTGGTTGCACCTACTTAAGGCTGCTGCAGCTGCCACCTTTAATGCTTGATGGGACCCCTGTGCTTTGTTACAGTTCCGTAACAGAAATTCAACAGGTTTTCCAGTCTCACAGATACAATTATTAGGATACTGCACCTGTTCGCTTTCTATCATAGAACAAGGCAAAAAAAGCCTTATTAACAAATCCAAGTTTGTTAGCAACCACTTACAGATTTGTTGTACTTTGGATAAACTTTCTAACCATTTTTTAAGCAGCTTTTTTGATAGCAAGTTCGGACACCCCTCCACCACCACCACCACCCCACAATCCCTTACAGTCTCTGCTTGTTGGTTACCTTCAAAAATAAGCTCACTGATGATGAAGTTTGCCAAGAAGTCACACACCCTGATCCCAGGTGCCTGCATGTCTTATTCACAGAGAGCAAAACACTCTGAAGAACCAATATCCTCATGTGTTCCTAGCCTAGACAAGGCAGGTTCTGGACAGACTTAAAGCAAACTCCAGCAGAACTTTGACCCTCTAAGCAATACTCTACCCTACCTTGGATGAATCAGATGGAAGATGCAATTTACGCCTGACTTGCGATCTGGGAACCTGGTCTCCCATCTCCAACACACACCAAGAAGATTTGTCAGAGCCCAGATGTAGCGCCTTGACGGGTGGAAGATGGCCAAGTGGAAGGGAAAGACTCCCTCTCTCTACTACAGACCAATCAAGAGACCAAGAGCAACACCAGAAGAACCCAGCCCATTACATGCTTCCTGTTGGGGTTTGTGGGGTGGAATTGTCGCTGTGGCAACACGGATGTCAAGTCCTACCTAATGTTCCCTTTTGTACAAAACCACCAAGACCGCCTCTTTACCCTAATAGGACATGCTCAAACCTCTCTAAAAGCTTATGCTCTTTGACCTGGAAGTTCTTCTCCCAGATTGTAGCTGTGCTGTAACTGACTGCAATTACAGTTCGCTGCAATATGGGAAATACACTCCATACATGCTCATGTATGGTCTTTATTACTTTTATCACTAGATAAACCAAGGAAGGAGATTATTTCCAGGAAGCATAGAAGTGGCAAGTAGAAAGCCCTGAGAGACAAACACTGGAAGCAGGTTCTTAAGAGGAAGGTCTAGAGGAATCTACTGCACTTAGAAATAAGCCGGGTCACCAGATAGGAGCACCACAGGACTCATCAACATTTAGGAGCTGCAAAGAAAGAAGAATTTACAAGATGCAAATTTTATTTTCATTAAAGTAGTGCAACAGGAAAGATGACACTTGGTTCATTTTTCCCTTCTATGCAACCATTAAGATGGTAGGTTCTCCCCTCCTCCTTATCAGTGCTGAAGTTGACAGCCTCAGAACCAGGAGACTTTTTGCATGCTAACGACCTGTCTGCAAGGATCTCTGTGTAAACCAATAACAAGACAGCAGCAGCAACACATTGCAGCATATTAATACAATGGGGCCGAAGGATATGAGGTGAGGTGACTTTGAGGTGAGGCTGACTGAAGCATAAAAAATACTTTGAAGTCAGAAGTGAACTAGATTGCAGACATTTCAGAACAGTCACATCGGTGTGCTTTGCAAAGTAGTCTATCCCAGCCATTCTCAAACGGGGTGTGTGGGGGGTGGGGATGCTTCCCACACAGGAGCCCTGGCACATTTGAAGGGGGTCACAGATTGAAAACTGTGAGAAGAGGATTTTATGTTTGTATCTTTATTTGATGGGCGGGGGTGCAGACAGGGCTAGAACCTGAGAAGAGATCCTAAGGGGCCATACCCCCCCCCCCAAAGATTGAGAATGGCTGGTCTATTCTACATCACCGACTTAACAATGAACCTGAATTTGAAGAGTCATGGATGCATTGGGGAGGGGCTCAACCCTCACAAGTTGGGAAAATCCCAGAGGTACCAGCAGCTCATCAATGCTGTAAGAGTTTGAAATAGCACAATTCTTCCTTGTCCTCTCATCTTCTTAAGGCCCAGTTGAAAGGGGCCCGTCTTCCTTGGCAACACCACACTGTTCTCTACTGCAGTGCTGAAATGTTGAGACAGGCAAGTGTCCCACTGCATAAAAACATAACAGCCCCGATGGATCAGCCCATCTAATTAGCTTCCTATATCTCACAGTGGCCCACCAGATACCTGCAGGGAGTTCAAAAGATAAGAAGATGCCTGCATCCTGTTGCCAACCCTTGCATCTGGCATTCTGACTTAGCCCATTTCTAAAACCAAGTAGCTGCATGTACCCATTATGGCATGTAACCTGTACCTTGTAACTTTTCTTCTAGAAATTTGTCCAATTCCGCTTTAAAGGCTTCTAAGCCAGATGCCATCACCACATCCTGTGGTAAGGAGTTCCACAGACTAATTACATGCTGGGTTAAAAAAAATACTATATTTTTTTTTGTCTGTTCTAACTCCCCCTACACTCAATTTCTCAGGACCAAGTCCTACAAGTATTCATTAGGGGCTTACTCCTTGGTAAGTATGCACAGGATCAGTGGTGGTTCAAGGGCTTGAGCACCCTCAATCCACCACCCCAACACAGAAGTAATTGCAGTGACATCACCACAATTACTTCCTGACTGGGGAGAGGGTCTGGGCCCCTTCCTCCTCCTTTCTTTCCCCCTCAGAAGGAGCTTTTTCGTGTTGCAACAAGCGGCACCTGATACTGGTGGTTCCCCGCTGATCTGATGGCCTCCCCTTGTTTACAGGGGAAGAGAAGGGGCAGCCCTCAGATTGCAAAAGATAGTGGCTGCTGCCGCAACTCTGGGCAGCAGCAGTGGAGAGCAGGTCATAGTGCTGCCCCCCTACCGGGTGGTACCCCAAAACATTTACCCCCTTGTCCCTCTACGTATGCCACTGCACAGGATTGCACTCTTGAAGGCGACATAGAGGACTATGCCACCAGAGGCTCAAGTGCATTTATACTGTAAACGCACTTGGGCCTCTGGTGACATAGTCCTCTATTATATTATATGAGCAAGGAGGTACATACAATTTCACTTCCCTGTCCTGTCCCAGATCAACAGTATTTCAGATGGAGCACAGAATGCTACACTGTACCAACTTAGACCAGGACGTCTCAGACCACGGACCACCCAGCTCAGCAGTCACATTGTCTAGACCAGTGATTCTCAAGCATTTTAGCAATGGGACCCACTTTTTAGAATGGCTATCTGTCCAGGACCCACTGGAAGTGATGTCACAGCCAGAGGTGCTGTCGTCGTGAGGCCAGAGCCTGCTGCTTTTCTGAGACTGCAGCAATAAGTAGGGTTATTTCTTAGTCATTTTCCAATAGCAAAGTGAATCAGAAAGGAAAAAGCCCATTGACAACCTTAACACAAGCAAAACAACCACACAGCACTATCCCCCTTTCCAACATCCCATATTTTTAATACGCCTATCCTAGGTGCTTTGCAATCCATCTGAAATTGGGTCACAATCCACTGGTGGGTCCCAACCCACAGTTTGGGAAGCACTGGTTTAGACAGACAGCTGTGTCACAAACAGCACAAGTGAAACTCACAGGGGGCTTTTCAGCACCCAGGAAAAAAACACACCCACATTTTCCTCACAGCTGCTTTGCTAGAAACTACAGCTAGAAGAGCTTAAAGACATCCACTCACAGAGCAATCGCTACTTGCCTAAGACATTAAAAGACCTGTGAAGACACCAAAAACTGAGGCATGCACCGATGCACGGCTAAAAGCCCCACTTTACCTGCAACGTTAATATGGAGCGAGCCAAGCTGGGCTTGGACTTGTAGGACTTCGTCCTTGAGTGTATCTCCCACAATGTTGGGGGATGCCTTCTTTGAACCTCTGACAAGCATTTAAGCCCACAGTGAGATTATACAAATTATTACTCACCCAAGGAGCAAAGAACAAGCCACCGGAGGCCTTTACCACTGTCCATCTCACCTAGCTGGTTTATTCAGCAAACAGCCCTGCCCCTCCCTTGAGCTTCCCTCCACCTCCTGGGGCAGGTAAAACAAACTGGTCCATTTGCATAGGGAAGGAGGGTCCGGCCTTCATGGCTTTAACTCTCTCACTGCCTCACTCAAAACCCCCCCCCCACACACACACACATAGGCTGCTTCCTTGTCACTGAACCACCTCTACAAACCTGTGGCTGGGAAGCAGAGCTGGCAAGAGAAGAGCGACGGCTTCTAAGCAGGGGCAAGTTGTAAAGGCCTGGAAGTCGGGGTGTGCCAAAGCTCAGCCCTGGGAACATTGATTTTAACGCCAGAGATCAGCTTGTAAAGATATGAAGCAATATAAGGGGCCCCTGAGCATGTGCAGAGCGTATTTTCTTCCTTGCCTGAATCAACATTGGCAATCACGCACCGCGCAATGGACAAAAAGATATTGCAAATCAGAGTCTGTCACTTCCAGATGGCCTTGCGTCCCAGACATTTCCATTTTAAAAATTCTACAGTTTAAATATTATATGAAAGGAAGGCAGAAGGGAAAGAAAAGACTGGAACATGCCTGCAAGAAGATTTGTTTTCTTACAGGTGCATTTTCTCTCTCTCTCCCCTCTCCCCCACCCCTGTGACTGGTGCCAAAGTTCTGGGGAAAAAAAACACACATATTTGCACACAGCTCTGCCCTGCCCTACCCAGTCCAGCAAGAACTGCACATAACAGGGTGAGGCACGGAAACTGTTGTCATAACCCTCCCCACTATCCTTTGCACAATGTTAAGGCTTCTCCAGCAGTTCAAACATTAATGAGAATAAAAGATTGTCATGCTAAGTCAGTCCCTATAATCCTGTCTTCTCAAAGGGGCCTGCCAGATGCATCCAGGAAGTTCATAAGCAGCAAGTAGACAACATTCAACTGCTGTTCTAAAGCTCCGTCAATCGATAACCAGAGCTGCATTACCTCTAACATGAACATTACTCCTCTGGCTAGCTAAAGTTTTAAAAGTGGGGGTGTCTGGTCACCCCCTTTTAAGATGCCACTCATGCAAGCCACTATCACAACATCTTGCAGCAATTATTTACAGAGTATGAGAGACGCCACTAATAGGCCCATCTCCCGTACATTAACCCAAATCGTTCAACAGTCTCATCTTACGCCGTTATGAATGCCATAGCCAATCAATGCACCTGACTGCACCGAACCATACTACAGTCCTGTGCACATTGATTTTGGACAACGCTCACATATAGTGAGACTGGTTTCTAAGTAAAGATGTATTGGACTCAGCTGTAAAAAAAACTTGATACCAACAGCCATTTCTACTTCCAGTGGTAGTAAGTTCCATAGGAGGCAGTACATCCTACAGTACTAAGATCTCTAGGTTGGTTGGATAAAGTAATTCCTTATGTCTGTTGCTCATTTCAGTGTACAAGCTCAAATTTTTGCATTTTGAAAGAAATCAAATAAGATCATCTCCCTTTACTCCACAGCACTCATTTCCTTTTGTGTTCTCATTTTGTGCATCTCTATTGTGTTCTCATCTATGTTCTTGTCCAAGTTAAAAAAAAACCAATAGTTGGAACATTTATTTGTAAGAAAGACAATCCAGCCCTCCTGATAATTTTAGTTGATCATCTTCACATTATTGCCATATTCTTTATTGAGCCACTTTCCTCCTTCTTGGAAGACCCAGCTCACCATGAACCAAGCTAAATGTTTCAGGTGTTACACAAGTTAGCCTGTTTTTTCTTTCTTTTTAAATACTATGCAGGGGAACAACCAAAAAAGCTCCCCCCCCCAGATGGCACACAGAGAAAAAGGAGGCACAATTGGTGTCATGATCAGAACCACTGCAAGAGCAAAGTTCTAAAGCCCCTCTGGCTCCTTATACATTTCTGTTAACTTTATGTTACCTTGCTTAAGCAGCAAGGTGGCATAGCTTAACAGCCAGCGGCTCCTTACCAGATTTTGATTTCAAACATTCTAGAGCCTAAGCAAAATCTGGAACAGATCAGGAGAGGCACCATCTTTTCCTGCTGGCTTCCACTACATTAACAGGTAATCACGGTGCCCCTCAGTACACTGACAAACATCACCTGCAGTGCAAGCGGATGTTAAAGGAAATGGAAAAAAATGGTTTTTTTTCCCTGGCCAGACAGTACCCCCAAACGTCAGAGCCTGGTGGGTTTTGCTGCAAACAGAACCAAACCTACCTTTTTGCTTCTGTGGCTCGTATGGGCCACAGATAGGTTGAGTCTGTGCTTGGGTGCTAGTGCCAAAAGAGAGCACTGAGTGGGCAGGATAGCGGGTGTAAGAAGAGACCTCCATGCCAGTTTCTAGCCTTGGCTCAACCAAACCTGTACAGTGTATGTGTGTCGACAATAGAGGAAGAACAAATGTGCATCCATAGGCAAAGTGGTGTGATGGAGCTGAGCTGCTTAGCATGCAGCTGATGGAGACACAGCTTGAGCACAGGCAAAGTTAAAATGCTGCTGCTGCTGCCGCCGCCGCCGCCCTTTAATTCCAACATTGCTGACATAAATAAAAATTCTGGCCCGCAGCCTTAAATTCTGCCTCTGAAACACGGTAAAGCCCTCTAGTGCTGTGGAGGCTCTGCATTTCTGCAATTGCTTGAAATTAAAGCGGAATTTCAATCCAGTGTCTAATATACCACTAGATTATCTGGCAACACCCTTGCTCACAGCCCAGCTCTTTCTATAATGTTTACTGACAAACATTTTTCTTTCTTTCTAGCAACATAATGAGAGGAAACCAGTAATTAGAGCCTTCCTTTCTTGGGATAGAAAAAGGCACTGGAGCAATTAAGAGAGGCTATTCAAGAGGCAATTGCTCACCAACCCCCTCCAGCTGAGACCTCTAGGAAAGTACTGTATATTGCAGGCAGGACGTGCAAACAGGACACTTTTAATTAAAGACTCAAGAGGCCTGACTTTGCTTGCCCACGCTAGTACAGTATATAGCTTAGTATATGTTATAGTAATTTTTCTGCATGTGTGTGTGTCCATCCAAAAATCAGGTTTGAAACAACACAGGACACAGCATACAAAATCCTGGAAAGCAATGATCTGACATCATCATTTGATGAGTGAACAAATGACTGCAATTCCAATGACAGCAACATGCACGCAACTCCCCCCAGGTTGGCAACTCAACCACCATCTCTACCTCCTCTTATGATGTGTACTCTGGAGAATGTTGACTATGAAATGGTTCAACATATTTTTAATTTGTATTTTGTTCCTTTAACGCTATACCTGCCCATAGTCTCTGAGGCAAGGCTGGTCACATGTTTGAATAAACTAACTGAATTGGCAAGGGGGGCAACTCAAATGAAGGACACCCCCCAACACACACACAAAAACAACCCCACAAGTGTTGGTCATTCACTTGCTCATGTCATACGATCTTGAGCCCTAAAATGATTGAGACTCTCCTGTGTTTGGAGCCTGACTCTCTTAGCCTTTGGTCCAGTCTCTTCTCCCCTTAGCTACTGCTTTTAAAACAGTACATTTGTTGGAGGGGAAGCACGATATGGCTAAATCAGGAGGAGTCAGAGGTGTGCGTGTGTATACAGCTTTTATTAGTTTTTATTAAGTGTCCCCTTCCTACTATTCTCCTGTCATTCAAGCGCTGTCTGATGGGTCTACTGGAGAGATGCAGGTTGCATCCAATGCCCCTCTCCCAGGAACGGGACCTTGGACCGGGGCACGCTCGCAGTTGCAAATTGCAGCCAAGTAATTCCGCCCCAGCAAGGCCCTGGGCGCGGTCTCTGGCACGCACCATTCTAGGCTTCATCCCGCTATTTATAGCAGAGCACAGTCGACTACCTGCAGAGTTATGTAAGCCATAGAGACAGTGCAGTAAAGCGGAAGGCGGTTCAAGAAGAATGACAGCTTGAAGATTGCGACCAGGTACGGGAGGTTGAAAGAACCCTAGTAGGACTCCTGTGCCTTTGGAAAAACGTGACAAGCACCCAGACACACAAAATCAACGGGTGCAGCCTCTCCACGCCAGGAAAATCATTCCTCTTGAATTGCTCCTTGCACACAACTGTTAAAGGCAAAGGAAATCTGCCAGGAAAAAACAAACAAACGGGTGGCAACCAGGGACAAAGGTTTGTTGGGAGCTTTTTCTTAAAAGAGGGCGATTACTTGGGCTCCAAACTGCCTGCGGGGTGCACTCTGGACACACTTGCACCTAGAGCAAGATGTTGGGACAACTCTTCGTATGCTCAGAGGTATGCTCTGTTTTATTCCTCCAAGACGCCTCACGCTCCAAGCGGAATCCTGGGAAGCTCCGGTTTAATTGTGATTAAATTACGCCCTGCTGGCTGGTCTCGTTACCAGCTGGGATGAAGGCTGGGAACCCGCTGGGTGACTTGACAGTCTAGAGGCGCGTCTCTACCTTGCGCAGCCTGAGTCATTGCTTAAAGAACTAACTCGCTTATCCTGCCCGCCCGCCTGCAGAGAAACAGCTGTTGAACATCTGAGTCCTGTACTCTAATCCACAAGCCGCACGGGGTCTCCGACAGGACCGATCACCCACTTCCCTAGTGAAAATCTCCCTGCCCGCGTTCCCTTGTCGCCAGTTTACATACGCAGCAGCATGGGGCGGTATACTGGGCTGCGCCATTTTACTCGGCAGGCGGAGCGGAGGAATTTACATGTTTGGAATCAAAGACTCCCTTCAAACAGAGCAGGCAAAGGACTGCATTCCAGTTTCTCCACCTGATTTTTTTTCTCTTGCTATTTTCTGGGAGTGCGTATTTTTTTTAACGTGGGGGAGCACTGAAATGTGGTATTCCCCCACCTACGACCTTAAGTCGTACAGTCCATTTTCTTCCACTTCATTCCGCACTGTATGTAAACGATAGGGACGTGCTGCTACCTACTGGAGCCTAGGAACATGTAGCAGGAAATGCATATCTGTAAGCTCTGTCCCCCCTCCCCTTCCATGGAAGAGCTACTTGCAGTAATTTAGCAGGCTGCAATTCAGGTGGGCCCAACATGGAAATTCAGTTATGGGGATTCACCTGTTGCATTTCTGCCTGCCGCGCAGTGCTTGAAAGGCAAAGAGTTGCGCTCTTCTCCCCCCTCCACTGTTAGAGGTAAAACAATGTGGGGGTAACCCTGGGGTGGGGATTTATGCCTGCTTGTCTCGGAAACAACAATAAGTAACAAGGAGATACTAGACCAGGAAGGCCCTGGGCGCTCTGGTTAAGCCTTGGAACACAATCCTATGCTCAGAAGTCCCATTGTATTCAGGGTAGCTAATCTCAGGAAAGTGTGCATAAGATTGCAACCTTAAAGTTTATGTAAATGCAAAGTTCGACAGTTCAGAGCTGGGAAATGAAGGATTGTAGGGGGAGAAACAACCCATCTAGAGTATAGAAGTTCTGTTTGGATACAAATAATAAAGCATCTATAGGAAAGATGGACTTCTCTAGATGGTAGTCTCAGAAAATAGGTCTAGCAGTTTTCATCCAAAGTTTAAACTAGTTGGTGAAACTTGCAGTTACATTGGTTTATGTTTCTAGTCCGTATTTGCCATATCCATGCAAACTAATGTTTACAATCATGACTTTTCCCAGGAAGCTACTAGAATTGCAGTAGTGGGAGGAACTGAGAATTCAGAATTATGGATCCAAAAAGCCAGAGTTCTTTCAAACTGTAAGATAGATGTGCCTTAAGGGACTGTGTGGTCTCCAATAGCTGCCCCCTAACCAGAAAAACACAACCAACCTTGCTCTTGTGTCTGTAAACAGAAGCTTGATCAGAAAAATCAACAGTCTGAGCTTTTGATGATAAGGAATGCCTGCAAGTCAAGCTGCTGTTAAAGACACAAGACAAGAGAATGGAGCTAGTAAAGAAAGCTGGCAGCCCTGTGTGCAGCATGCCTGGATTTTTATTTAATGCTATGTATTTTTGTCCCACTCATGCGATGTTCAGCTGCCCTGCATTTCTCCCTTGTGCTTTGGAGAACCTGAAACAGGTCTGCTGCCCTTTTTCTGTCCATTGCTTTCCTTTAGAAAAGGAGAATTGAAAGTGCTTCATCCAATCACATGTCTCAAGTCTCCTAGCTGTAAGAACAAGCAGCTCTGTTTGGTTCACCAGGTGCTTGTTTTACTTTCTGCATTTACCAAATATCTGCTGGAATGTGGGGGGAAATATTTGACTCTTCTGCCTGGCATGCTTTTGCAAACTCTGATGACAGTGTTATCTTTTACATTTATTACTGGAACAACCTTCAGTACTGCCAGAACCTTTCCGGGCAGTATCCTCTGCCTTTTGATGCTACACAAAAGGAACTGATTCAACAGAGACAACTTTTTCCATACCACAGAGCTGCAGAGATAGGGTAGCTACACTCCTTCTAGTCCTCCTAGTCTGCTATTAAATGCAACAGGGGCCAATATCTGCTCAGGAGTTGGCAGCCCTTTTCACCTTTGCACAAGTTGCTATTTCTGTATAGTTGTTTGCCATAAGGGGAGGGGGTCCTTTCAAAAGTTTCTATTTAGGGCTGAGCTGCATGTGAAGAGAAATCAGGTGGTTCTGCCCTTCTGGGGCTGTACCACTTCAGGCTGGAAACAGGGGAGCATATGTCAGAAGCAGGGCCAGGCCAAGTGGTGCCTGAGGGGGGCATGCCAAATCCTGCTCTCCTTAGCCTGGTGATGCACCACTCTGTTTCCCCTGGCCCCTGGATTGGAAGGGTGGAGGGGAGTGGTGGCTACAGCATCTCTCCACATGTCCCCTTTGGCTTCCTTTTTCAGTCCAGGGAGCAGCGGAGGTGAGAGGATTAGGTGGAGGTGTGCAACCCCCTGCAACCTGCTGCCTGAGATGACCTCCTGAGTTGGGATCCTGGACAAGTTGGCCCTGGTCAGAAGGTTTCCCCATGTAAAAAAAACAACCCCACACCAACCAGATGGTTCCTCCCTGCATCAGTGATGTCATTCAGGGGGAACGGACCAGAACGGGCGTTCCGGATCCTAACTGGCTCCGTGGCTGGTTCCGGGTTCCCGACAAGTGCCAATCAAAAGTGAGTTCCTGTTCCTAAATCATTTGAATGACACCACTGCCCCGCATGCAAAAAAAATGTCACAGGTCAATGAGAAAAATTCAACCCTAGCGAGCTTCAAAGGATAAGTAAGAAAGAAAACGTGCCTGAAATTTGGAAGGTTAACTGTTAGGGCTGTGTTGCAATTCCCAGGCAGTTGTCACACTGTTTCTGACCTGGGATGCCACACAACCTACACAATCTCCCACCTACAGTCTGAAACGTACAATCTGAGGAAAGATGGTCAGGAATCTTCCCTTGAAGATGTCCTTTCCCAAACTACTTGGGAAGTTCAGAGAAGCGGGGAGGGGATGGAGCTCATGGGTGGCTCAACACAAAGACCAGAAGGTACAACCGAGTGGCTCTCCTCGTATTAAGAGCTTCTGCTGATTCCAGTTTCACCCATGATAAGAAAGAGGTACTATACCTGTCTGGCACAGGGCTTCTGGGCCTCCCACTTCTCCCCATCCTCCACTGGCTTGTGGAAGTTTTCAGAGCTGCTCTTCAGGAGCTGGTGAGGGTGACCCCAGGAGGCAGCTTTATACAATCCCGAGTTCCCAACGCCTGCCTGGCTGTGAGCCGCAAACCTTGCCAAGTCATCCAGGGACACCGCGGGCCTGATGTGTTCGGCTGAATGACTGTAGCTTGCCGGAAAATGGCCGGGCCCTGTTGTGCAGTGTGGCTTGAGGGAACCATGTGATGCGCTGAGGGTGGAAGGTGAGGATCTTACTGCTCCAGAAATGGGGGGCAGAGCCTTTTCCCGGATGTCAATGGAGATCACTGTTCCGACGCCCGACGAGATGTCAGGCAGCTTGGAAGGAGAGCCAGGATCACCTGCATTGACCTTTGGTCCTTTGCACTCCTGAACGGCATTCACAAAGTGATATTCATACTCCAGAGGCTGCTCCTGCTCAGTGGAGGCCCCTAATCTGGCATTCTCTGGTGTGCTGGTGGGTGGCAACTCCTCAGAAGGAGGCAGAGCCTGGCCCATGGGGGCCAGTTCTTTGACATACTTTGCTGGGATATAGAATGGCCGAGTTCCTTTGCCCTTTCGAACATGCCACCAGTGGTCGTTAGTTCGCCTCAAAAGCACGTATCTTTCATTGGGTTTTATGGAAACAAGTCGCCCATCCTTGGCAGTGTACTCAAAGGCGTACTCCACCAGGACATACGTTTCCTCTTCTCTGCCCAGCGCCTCCATCTTTGTGGCCCAGAGTAGCTTCCCGTGAGTGGTTCCTTCTCTCTGAAAAGCAAGGGGGATAAAACTTTTACTGTAAGGATGAACCTAGGCTGTACTGTGTGTACTCATTGATTAAAACAAAACTCAGTCAAGATTGTCGATTTGCAGATGGGTCTTTGATGAAATAGGACGGGACTGTCCCCAATCTCAATATGAAATGCTATACCCCCCTATTTTGCCAGATGCGTTGAGGAATGCAAGAAGAATAAATGACAATGTTAAAATTTTTTTCATAACTACATAAGAAGAGTTCCACTGGATCAGGCCGAAGGCCCATCTAGTCCAACTTCCTGTATCTCACAGTGGCCCACCAAATGTCCCAAGGAGCACAGAAGACAACAAGATGCCTGCATGCTGTTGCCACACCCTTGCACATGGCATTCCGAGGTAGCCTGATTCAAAACCCGAGATGGACTTTTCTTCTAGATACCTGTCCAATTTCCTTTTAAAGGCACCTATGCCAGTCACCATCACTACTTTCTGTGACAAGGAGTTCCACAGATTAATTATCTGCTGGGTAAAATTTGCTCTTACTCTCCTAACACTCAATTTTAGTGGATGTCCCCTGGTTCTGGCATTGTGAGAGAGAGGAAAAAGAACAACCTTGTATGCATTCTATCCATCCTTTGCATAATTTTGTATGCCTCAGTCATGTCCATTCTCAGACTGAAGAGCCCCAGAGTACAAGGTAAAGAGTTCCTTGTTTCCCTTTCCATCAAGAGTTATAAGGTCTATGCCCAAGTTGGAAACTCCTCTCACCCACAGAGTAAAAGGTAAAGGTAAAGGTTTCCCCATGACTGAATGGTCTAGTCATGACCGACTGTAGGGGGCGGTGCTCATCTCCGTTTCTAAGCCAAAGAGCCGGCGTTTGTCCGAGGACAAGTTTCCGTGGTCATGCGGCCGGCATGACTATGTGCCAAGGTGCATGGAATGCCATTACCTTCCTATTTATAGTGGTACCTATTTATCTACTCACATTTTTTACATGCCTGCCAGCAAATCCTATTTTCTAGTCCAGGAGTGACAAACGTAAGTCCCACGGGTAGGATGCAGCCCATGGAAGTTCATTACCTGGCCCTTGTGATAATTGGGCTCTCCCAGCATCCACCATCAGCTGCTGAGCTGCAAAGTGATGCATTGGCAAAAGTGGCGCTGCTGAAACGGCAGTGCTGGGAGATCCCAAACAGCATGAAGGCCATTGTTTCAGCAGTGCCTCTTCAGCCAAGGCGCTGGAAGGGAGAAGGAGGCTTCAGGAGGTGAGCAATGGTACAGGAGACCAAGAGGGGTGAAAAAGGGAGAAGCCACAGATGTGCTGGGAGAGCCCAATTATCCCATGGGCCGCCCTTTCAGCAGCTTCTGCTGAGATATTTCTTTATAGAGCACCTCTCAACTGCTGAGCTGAGCTGCCAAGTGATGCCTTGGCAGAAGTGTGCTGCTGAAAGGATGGCCGCTGTAATAACTGGGCTCTCCCATTATCTTAAAAATATGGTCAAAATTTGCATATGTTCCCTTCTGTCATTTTCAGCTGAGTTCCTAAGTGAGAAAAAAGTGCTTATTTCTGGTCTTCACCTGCTACATGACATCATTTCCAGTCTTCAGTAGGTTCCATGATATGATTGCTATTTGGCCTGCTGTATAAAAAGTTTTTTGAATTATGGTGTTGGAGAAGAATCTTGAGAGTCCCCTGGACTGCAAGGAGATCCAGTTGGTCAGTCCTCCAGGAAATCAGGCCTGATTGCTCCCTGGAAGGACAAATCCTGAAGCTGAAGCTCAAGTACTTTGGCCACCTGATGAGAAGAGAGGACTCTTTAGAAAAGATCCTCATGCTGGGAAAGATTGAAGGCAAAAGGAGAAGGGGGCGGCAGAGGATGAGATGGTTAGATAGTGTCACCGAAGCGATGAACATGAAATTGGGCGAACTCCGGAAGCTAGTGGAGGACAGGGAGGCCTGGCGTGCTGTGGTCTGTGGGGTTGCGAAGAGTCGGACACGACTTAGCGACTGAACAGCCACATAAAAAGTTTGACACCCCTGCTCTAGCTAGCCCATTGCTCACCTCTCCGCCACACGTTCCCTTCCACTTTGGCCCCCTCTTCCTTTTCCAATCCATGGAATAGGAGGAGTTGGAAGAGGAGCAGAGAAGGTGAGGGGGTGAGCAGAGGTGGGTCTCCCCTGTCAACCCCCTCAGTCAACCTCCTGGGCAGACCAGCTCTGATTGGCCCTTTTAGGCTGAAGACAAGACACAGAAGTCATGTCTTCAGAGAGCTGAGAGGTGTTTCAAAAGTGGGTGTGTTGCTCGTGGAATGTGCACTCCTCCTGCTTTCGCCTTTGGTAAACAGGTTTTGAAAGTTTGGGCATTGTTTCAAAATGCTGTTTGACCAGAAGCATCAGCAAGACAAAGAAATATGCAGGAACACATCGTGCATGGGAAGCGAAACCTCTCGCAAGCCACGTTCTGCTCTCAGGACCAAACTGCACACAATCAGAAAAGAGCAACAAGGGCCACTCTTTTTCTTTTTTAAACAAAAACTGAAGCTGGACAAAGCCATGGCAGGGGATTAACTGGGGGCTTTAATACGCCCCCCCCAGTTCTGATCATGCCCCTGCTGTGCACGCTATTTTAAAAAGAAAACATGTTTCCATTGAAAGTCACAGGCAAGCATGACTGGGATAGGATCAGAACTACCCTGGTGGTGGTGGAGGGGGTCAAGCAGTGAAGCCCCCTTTGCCTCCTGCTGCCTTGAAAACCTAAATGGTAGAAAGGCAGAATATTAAGACGTTAAACCAACAGCCCTCCTCCCTTTCAGTCTCGTCTCCTTTAATCCTTCCTGGAAACTCCTTTCTTATGCAAAGGCTTTCTGGGCCCCTCTCGCCAGCATGTTCTGCACTATCTTCATAGGTGGAGCTTCACTTTCAGCTATCATGGACATGCCTTTGACACAGCTTCCCTCCACCTTGTCATGGATGACGGGGTCAAAGTTGTGGTCTGTCAGAGAAGTAAAGAAGGGATTCAGATGGCAGATGAAGCTCAACGTCCCCCAAATCTTGGCTCTTGTAAGTATGAGGTGTTGCCCTCAAGTCTGGGGTTGAGTGGAAGGAAAATCCAGCTTGAGGCTGACAGCGACCCAGGCTGCATAGGTCTTTTCAGCTAGCAGCAGGCTTTGGTTGCATGTGTTTTTTCAACTCCTAGCATGCTTTTTTGCCATGTCTGCCACTTTTCCTTGGAGCTCGAAGCTATTAAACATGGCCGCCTCCATTCATTTGAATTATGTGACTTGACACCATTTTGTCATTTGCTAATGAACCAGAATAGAAGCATGCTTGTTGTTGTTCAGTCGCTAAGTCGTGTCCGACTCTTCGCGACCCCATGGACCACAGCACGCCAGGCCTCCCTGTCCTCCACTAGCTTCCGGAGTCCGCCCAATTTCATGTTCATTGCTTCGGTAACACTATCTAACCATCTCATCCTCCGCCGCCCCCTTCTCCTTTTGCCTTCAATCTTTCCCAGCATGAGGGTCTTTTCTAAAGAGTCCTCTCTTCTCATGAGGTGGCCAAAGTATTGGAGCTTCAGCTTCAGGATTTGTCCTTCCAGGGAGCAATCAGGCTTGACTTCCTGTAGGATGGACCGATTGGATCTCCTTGCAGTCCAGCATGCTAGAAGCATGCTAGAGGCATGTTAAATATGTCTGTTTCTGCTAGCTGAAAAACATAAACAGCCCTATTCTCAAATAGAGCTATTACCTTATACCAGTTCCCACAGGGGAAGGATACACTGTACAGGGAAGAGGAGCAGACCTTTTTGCGGTATTTCGTCAGTTTCGGTAAACAGAGAAGTGGAAGTGAAATTGATTACCAGTAAGTGACAAATGGTAAGCTTTTAAAAATGAGATTAAAAAAGGAACAGATCCATGAAATTGGGGGACGGGATATTATCATTGGGAGACACAAAGTAATTTGGCTTACCCTTCCTTTTCCCCCTGTTTTTGTTCAAAAGTGCTAATTGAGCATTCTTTATCTTGCATGGGGCAGGGTGCACATTCATGCCCTAAACAGATCTTTTGAAACAATGATTTTTGAAATCTAAGGTTAGAAGGCAGGTGCTATGGAGGAGCTGCATTGCTCATCAGAGGAGGTGGTACCAGCCTCGTTCCCATATAGACACTCTGACCATTCCAATCCACATCACACACTCTCAACAGGGAAGTATTTGGTGGGACAGCATTTTCCCAGAAAGCAAAGAGTGCACTGCAGCTGGGAAAATGCAGTTTCTCAGACATTTGGATCCCTGCATATTTGCAGCCCTGTGCAGCTGTTACTCATTGTGCAGAGATCCAGGTGTCCTTCTCTCAACATAGTGCTTCTGTGGTGGGGAGAAATTGGTTTGGAAAAACCTACCCACTAATTCAATTCAATTTCAATTCAATACCATTATTGGCATAATAAAAACACGCACATAATAAATAAACAGCATCTTACCCTAGCCCCAATGTACAAAAAATCCAGTGCAAACATTATGAGGAGATCACTTCTGTAGGCTCTCTGCTATTATGTTTCACAATACTATACAAGAAAGCAGCTAACTGTTTTATATGTTTCGGCTTGGTCAACAAGAGAAGCATTTTTAGCCTCTCTGTGTCCGAAAGCTGCGACCCCCTTGAAAAGAATTGGACCTAATAGAACATTTCTAGCTACTTCGTGAAGGGGGCAATACAAAAGGAGATGGGCCAAGGATTCAATAGCACCCATAGAGCAAGGGCAAATTCTGTCTTTATAAGGTATGCCCCTGTATCTACCCTACAACACCACGGAAGGCAAAACGTTGCAATGAGCTAACGTAAATGCCCTTCTTACTTTGGGATTTGTTAGCACATATAAATACCGTAATTAGGAACTTTACCTAATTCAAAGGGAGGTTGCCAGAATAACGGGAAACGAGATCTATTAACTACACTCAGGAGCTCTTGGGCCTGGATGTCTAATAACCTTTGCTTCATCATGCGAAAGGCCTCTGCTTGGGAAACTGCTCCAAGATGGTCCACATCTATGCCGATCTGCTTAATTTTAGTTTCCCAAGCACCGGATGAGGAGAAAGTATCCTGCACAGGCCAAAGGTTACCATATTATTTCTTTACCTGTCCTTGGAATGAGCCATGGTCTTGAAAACAGATCCCAAAGCTCAATGCTGCTTTACAATCTGCCCCAGACATTGTGTCTGGCCAGGAGTTGAAATCCATTTCACAAAATAAAAGCTGAAAGGAGCCAAAGGTCACCCACATTCCATCCTCACAGCCCCAAAGCCAGGGCTAACCAGTGACCACCTCCTGTGGATCAGGCCCCTCCACAATCCAGATCTCGCTATGTCCCAAGCAGAGAACACATGCACAGCAGAGAGAGGTGTATCCTGAGCTACACGGCCTCAAACAAACCAAACCAAGCCACACGCTAAGAGGAAGGCAAAATAGCTCCCAGGGGCAGAGAGACCGCACGTGACGCTACCCAGCTTTGATGCTCAATAACATGCTTTTCCCTCCAGTACATTTCTAAGACTAATTGCCACAAGAAATCACCCTGCTCTCTAGCATAGTTGGCTTACAAAACCTCCGAATAATTAGGATAGATCTATCAGCGGCTGCTTGTCACAATAGCTTGAAGCAGAATTTCCGTGATTCAGAGGAAGGATATTCCTGTATTCTGGATGTTGGGAAAAGACCACAAGGCAAGGCCCTACTTAATGACTGGCTGGCCACTAAGTGCAGGACTTGATCTGATCCAGAAAGGCAAGCCTTGATTTAACGTATCTCCATAGCCAATGGTGCTGTGTTGTGGATCGTATTGTTTATTGTATGACGTTACTGCCATTGAAGCTCAGTCTCAGTGATTCTCCAAAGGCCATTAAGAAAGTCTGTGGCCAAGCTAGGATTTGAACAAGGGTGCCGAGGTTCATTAACAAGGAGGTATTCAGGAACATCCTTGGAAACAGAGTTTCACTTCCAAGGCTGTTTCCCAAGTGACGTCTCACCCTTAGAACATATGAAATAATCATAATTACAGGAGTCCTTCCAGCGATGTGCACAATGCACCTCTCCCAGTACTGAGTAACCCCAGCCAGCCCCCATACCTTGTAGCTTAAGGGCCGACAGCTGAAAGAGGTGCAATTTCAGAGCAGCTCCGTTCCCTCTGACGCAACCCATTGCTTGAGTTTGAGAGCTTTTTGGCAGCTGAGTTCCCCAGGAATTTCCGCAAGCACACACACACACACACACACACACACACACACACACACACACCATAGTCCATCTTTCTGACCCACAAGCAGCAGCGCTTGCCCAGACCAGCACGTAAACCCCATGGGAGTGGATTGTTCAGTGGCCAGATCACGAAATTCAGCTCATGCAGCAGAAGTCCACCTGCTGGAGCCCCATTTGGGAAACCCAGAGCAGGAAGACCAGCTTGCTGGGCTGTGTCAGGTCCCTGTGCTCAGCCACACTCCACGGACCCGCACCTTCCCCCTCCCTGTCTCCCTGGCGTTACCTGTTGGCTCACATCTCGTTCGTTTTCTCTCCTGTCTCAGGCCTCTTTTTGCCCGTCCCCCAGCCCTGCATCCTGAGGCACGTCTTGGCTCCTCCTTGTCGGTTGTGTCAGGAGCGGCATGAACCTGCCCCGGCCTGCGCGTCTGGTCTGAACCTGCCTCCGGTCCTTTCCTGCTTAACCACGTTGAGAACGAGAAAAATCACAAAACTGATATTTCCATGGACTTCCTCAGGTGAAGGAGATTTGGCAAGCAAAGGCAGCAGCAGCAGCAGGAGCAGGGAAGCGTCTTCTTGGACAGGAAGCTCTTCCCAAAACGGTCACCATCGCACAGGGGCCCAGGTCTGTTGTGAAAGTCCCTGAGGATGTGCAAGATCACCTTGAGGATCAGCCTCTCCTGAGACAGACAGTCCCATCGTCAGGTCCTGAGAGGAGCCTCCAGCAAGTGGGGCAGGAATTCAGCATGAACAAAGGCAGAGAGATACTGCGGGGAAAAATAGCCGCCCACACCCTGCCTGCTTCTGGCTGCTTGTTTCGCTCAGGTCACGGGCAGCAGGGCACAGGTGCTTCCACCCGCAGCAGTCAATGACTCCTGGTCACCCCAAACCTTCCTGTTGAAGCAAACTTCTCAGCCAAGTCCCTTCTTGCCCAAGCCTCCGCAACTGGTGCGGTTTGAATGCGTGAGTGAGGCAGGCGAAACTGCTTGGGTGTTCCCATCAGCCTGAACTGGATGGAGGAAGGAAGCTTCCTCAGTCAGAGGAAGTCTCCCCAAGGCCAGGGATGTGGGGGAAGGGCCCTTTTCAGTGGGCAATGACTCATAGGCTGTGTGAGTGTGATTTCCATCAGGCTGACTGCTGCATCTTCAATCCCAACCTTCTTGAGTCACTGGATTGAAACTGAGCAGACTGGGGCTCCTTCTGTCCCAACAGGACGTATGTCTTTATGTAGCAAAACGTAAAGGAAGACCATTAGTGGCCAAACACCTCTAAGATCATGTGGAACACCTCACCTGTACCTTGAAAATTCTTTTCTTTGCTTGTATTAGAAGCACCTCCATTAATATAATTTTATACATACATCAAAATATATTTTTAGAATAAAATACAAGGTTAAAACTATATATCATTCGCCCAATACTGGGCCACTTCAACAGCATTCTCCCTTGCCAACATAAGATCTTCCATTGTGTATGTAGAGGGGCACCATGTGCACTGTAGCATAGGTGAGATGGCTTGTTCTTCTACACATTCACACAGCTTGTCTTTTATGGGGAAACCCCATTTCCTCAGATGGTCCTTAGATCTTCCTACCCCAGCACGCAGTCGATGTAAGGATTTCCATACAGGCCACGGTTGTTCTTGACCTGGTGGTAGGCATACTTATGTTTGTGCCCATTCACTTGGCAGCTCCTTGCTCACTTTCCGTAGTTCCACAGCAGTCTGTGGAGACTTGTTATTAAGGGGGGCCGCAATCTTAAGGAAGCTATTCCACAAGCTTGAAAATTAAGAGCATACTGTATTCAGGGCTAAGCTCACCTTCAAGTGATAGAAAGCAGTATCTGTAGATTGAGCATTCCACTTTACACCACCTCAGTTTTTTCTAGTTCAAATTGAAATGTTATGTAATCAACCTGAGGCTGAAAGGCTAAATCGAAATCTGCTATCTAAGCAACTAATGGCTGCCCTAGAATTGGCCCTTATTTCTATTTCCTGGGACAAGATTACATTAGAATGGCATGCAGCAGTTGCTCAGGCACAGAATGCGTAATGATGCCCCTCCTTTGCCACAAGTAATTCAGTGGTTTTCAAAGGGGTATTGGAACGAACTGGTGTGCGTATGAGAACTGTTTACTTCAGCAAGGAGAACCAGAAAGACACAAAGGAATGCAGCTAAACTCCAGGCAATTAAATTCAGGCAGAACTTCCTAAACTTTAGGATGCACCTAAGGGCTACAAGATGAAGATTAACGATGTTTAAGCCAAAGGTAAAATCCACCTACCTGGCAACATAAAAGGTGAACAAATGAATTGTCTTCTAGGCTTCTGAGACCTCAGCACTGGAGTCAGACAAGGTTTTGTTCCCATCCCTGTATACAAACGTATGGCTCTTTGCATGTTTTTATGTATGTATCCTACCAAGCCCTCACTGCATAAAAGAACCAACAGGTGTTGATAGTTTTTAAATGCACCCAGAAAAATTACCTGGGAGGTAACTCAGTGGATGGGTTTTGCTTGTGTTCTGTAGCTGCCATTCCAATGCCTGTCATGCTTGCAGTCAGCAAGGAATGTGCTGGTCAGATTTTGGCTTTGGGTTGGCCTCTGCACGATGGATCTTGGCTTGCTGGTGTGATTCTGCTGACCCGGCCTGCTTTGTGGCTATCTGCCTCGGTCATACACTTGTGGGGGACTACACAGTCCCCTTGCAACCTTGATTCAACCCAGACTCTGTTTGTCAACGTGACAGCTACAAGTTGCCCACACACTTTATTGGCACATCCCCCTACGTACCCCTTCCCACTACACTTCTTGCTTGCGTGTACCTTGCAGGTGCTTCCAATGAGGTCACACGCTCCCTCCCAACATCAGCGGACTCCTTCAGAGCCAAATACGTTAGGCAGAGCACAGGCAGCTGGCCCGTCTGTCGCCCCTTCTTTAAGCAGCAAAGTGGGAGGGGCTTGTGCCAGGTATGGTGGGCGGTGGGGACTAAGCGCCCGCTGCAACTGCTGTCCTGAGCCCGTTCAAGCTTCTGCTTCTTAAAAAAGCTTCAGTTGATATTCAAGTTGAGCTTTTTAAAAAAAAAACTATAATAAATATCATGGGAGAACATACAATTGGAAAAGGAATGACAACAGAAACTAAGGCTGTTCCTCTACTGTGGTTTCATTGTGTCTGACACAATTTTTTTTTTTTAAAGAAAAGGTGGGCTAAATTCATCTTAACCAACTCTCCATTAAGTGCCCTGCTCCTCTTTCAATACCAACATTCCACTCTACACACCACACTGATGGCTCGATCCTGCCAGGCTCTTTCCAACCAGCAGCAGCGCTGACTTTGCAGGTGGCGAGGTGCTGTCAGCATTCACAGTAATTTTTTGGGTGCTCCGCACCCCCAGTGTCCAACACCCCCACAGGGCTCAGCACCCCCATGTCTGCGCTACCCTTGGCCTGTTTGCACAGTGTGCAGGAACAGGCCAAGGGTTCCCCCCCTCCCGCATGTCCACCGTGCTGCCCTCGGTCTGTTTGCTGCTGGGCCAGGCGCGCTCTGCCAGGGCCTGCTCGGTGGAGCAGCAAACAGGCCAAGCCAAGGGCAGTGCAAGTATGCGCAGTGGTTGCGACGTGAGGTGACCACCATGCATGCGCAGGCTCTCCAGAGATCATGAGCATGCGCAGTGGTCACCTCGCGCCGCAACCACAGCGCATGCTCGTTCCAGCAGCAGGGAGAGCCAATGAGATGCCGTAGCATCCCGCTGGTTCCTCCTCCGCCTTCCTGATTGGTTGGCTGGCTGCGTCGGGGACATATTTTATTGCTGTGTGGGCATGGCTACGTCGGGGGGTGGTGGCTACCGGGCACCCCCAATGCCAAGATCAAGTCGGCTCCCCTGGCAACTAGTTACCATGTTGCAATGGCCTTACGGCTTCACACAGAGCAGGCCAGCAGTGGCCATTTTGGATCTGCCATCCGAAACGGCAGCAGTGGCTGTAGCCCGCTCTGGCAACTGGCTCTGCATGGAACTGCAGGTAAGCCAGCAGGGTGGGCAGAACGGGTCAAAGACTGGGGAAGGGGAGGCATGTCAGAGGTGGGAGGGGGTGTCCTGGCACATGTGGCCTCCCAGGAAGGGGATAGCCCTTCCTTGCCTCTCGACAAGGCCTCTTTCTCTCCTCAGACTTGAGCTAGCAAAAGAGCTGGCACAGGTCCAAAAAGACCCATTGGTGATCAGGAGGCTTATTGGGCAAGTAAAGGAAAAAACCTTGCCCAATAAGGTAAACAACACCTTACTCAGAAGTAAGCCCATTGCGTTCACTTAGGGTATAATCCTGTCTTATTCACTAGAAAACACCTCTACTTATATAGCACAAGTGAAGCACCAAATATAGCTCAAAATCCAGCTGTTTTGTTATACCCAAGTTTCTAGCCCTCATGGCAGTAAAGATTTGCTTAAGATTGTGCAGACAAACCTGGTATAATCTGAGAAGGTAAAATTCTGCATCAGCAGATGGTGGTTTCTGGTGGGAGTTTCAGTGTCCTGCATATCTTTATCAGCACAATTTATATAGGTCACAGTACAGAAGCTTTTCTTAGCCAACAATGTTGATGATCCTGATACGGAAAAACATATGAGTGCAGAGTTCTTAAGCTAATTGCTAAGATGCTTCTTCTTCACAGCTTGGCTCTGAAGTTTGGCAATGATATGATCACTTAAGGTCTGGAAGCAGTGTCGTGACGGGTCATGACGCCACCCAGCTGCAGGAAGGGCCTGTGCAGCAGAGTGGATCCCTTCAGGGACTGCTGCACACAAACCACTGCATTCTGCACTAACTGCAACTTCCTGACTGTCTTCAAGGGCAGCCCCATCTAGAGTCTTACAGTAATCTAATGATGTCACTAAAGCATGGACCACCCTGATCAGACCCTTCCCACTTCCCCCACTCCAGCCATTATGGTTAACTACGACATACCCCCCTCATTAATACCCCCACACAGTTTCACTTTGTTCACGTGGACATAGGCCCACAAGAGATTAAACTTCCTTTTCCAAGGAACTATTTTAAAGAGACATGAGACTTGAAGATGCAGATAGGTTAGTTTCTTGTTAAATAAACTTTAATTATTTGTGTAGAAGAGTAAAAGAAAATTTAAAAAAAAATCTCTGGACCTGAACCTGAACGCATTGGCTTAGCGTTTTTTTTAAAAAAGAGCAAGTGAGCAGAAGAGTGGCTTATTTTTTTTTTCTTTTTGAGAAAGGTCACTTTGTTTGGAGGATACCAGGAGGTGGAAGGATGGAATGTGTTCCCAGAGGATTCAGCAGTCATTTGGCACGTGGCATTTCAGGGGTAGTCAGTAAAGTGCGGAAGGCACGAGAACGTTGCTACAAAGTGCATTAATTTTTTTTAAAAACCCACACAAAACCACTTCCTCTGTGGTTTGAATCGAGATGTCCACTGTTTGTCTCCCCAACAGTCCTTGCTTTACACATCTCACAAATGTCCAGTTTGTGCAGCACAAGCATCAGTGTGGTGCCTGTCTGGAAAGGCAGTGGAGCTTGAGGGCTGTAGAAAGGGAATGGTACCCAGAGCAGGAAAAGAGCAGCCCAAGGAAGCCACTTTGCCCTCCTCATCTGCATTCTGTAGGCCCCTTTTGCTATGAATGATGTCAGAAAATCCCATGAGGTCATGTGACTGATGCTGGAGCCAGTCTCGGCTGAAAAGAGGGGCGGGACTGGCACTGGGCACTCTCTTGCTCCATACGTCCTTTGTCAATGGCTCTCTGGGGTGCCTCCATCAAGCAGGAGGGCACTGAAGGTCAGTTTCATGGGGATTCCTGCAGCTTTTGCTGGTATTTCTCCCGGCGTATGCAGCGGGGACAGAAACTGGCATTTGTCTGGCAGGTGCTGTGGAAGACAGTTTTACACTCACTACACCTGGAAGAAAAAGGGGAAAGTCAATCACTGGAGGCAACGTGCACCACGTTGGAGGCAGCCAGAGCTGGGCTTAAGAAAAACAGACTTCCCAAACTTACTGGGGTCACGGCATCCCTGCAAGTCTCTTCTCACCATCTTGGATTGTGCTAAATCCAGCGGCGTCATGCAGCCGGAACGCTGGGCGGGAGGAACGGGTGAGTGGCAGCCCGCCCGTTGCGTACCGCTCCGGTTTGCCATCTTCCCCGCCCCCGGGGGCAAACCGGAGCGGTACGCA
>JAJKFI010000047.1:4356534-4401495 GCA_029204185.1 Lerista edwardsae
TGCGTACCGCTCCGGTTTGCCCCCGGGGGCGGGGAAGATGGCAAACCGGAGCGGTACGCAACGGGCGGGCTGCCACTCACCCGTTCCTCCCGCCCAGCGTTCCGGCTGCATGACGCCGCTGGCTAAATCTCACGCAATCCAAGACAGCGGTGCCCAACTCTCATGAGAGTTCATGTGATCCAAGATGGCAGCATCTTGGGGAGCTGGTAGGAGGGGCCTCTGGGATCAATCTCATGGTGCCCCTGTGAGTGCACTGCGGCACACATTTTGGGAACCATTGCACTAAGGTGGTCTGCACCACCTTAATAATTGCCATGCTGGGCCAGGCAACTTCTGAAACACCTATGGCAATGTTTTTCAACGCTGTACGGTTCTGATCACCACAACCCCAAAAGGACATAGTGGAACAAGAAAAGGTTCAGAAGAAAGCAGCCAAAATGGTTACTGGGCTGGGGCACCTGCCTTATGAGGAAACGCTACAATGTTTGAGGCTCTTCAGTCTAGAGGGGTCTCCAAACTTTTTAGCCAGAGGGCCACATCAAAGACCTGGCACCAGTGTCGAGAGCCGAACACATAAATAAATAAATTTAAACAACAAAAATACATTAGAAAGAATGAATGAATGGGCTCAAAGTTCCTCCCAGCTCCAACAGACACCACAGAAATGCAGCACACCCTTTAATGGACTCCCATTCCTGCACCCCACAAGCAGCTTCCTTAAATGTACTGCAGTAAATATTTCAGAACCAGCAGACCACAGGAAAGGAAACCCCCAGAGCATATTCTGAGGGCCGGGAGGCCTCCCCAACTCTCAGAAAGTTGTCTAAGGCCTTCAGAGGCCCTGAATACGACACTTCCAGGTCTTTGGGAAAACCAGGAGGGCTTCAAGCAGCATCCGTGGACCTCAGAATACCCTCCACACACAACACTAGAGCACAGCTTGGAGGATGCAGCCCATGCCAGCAAGGTCAGGAGGGCCAGAAGTTCGTAAGGGACCAGAGGGTTGCTGCGGGCCAGAGGGAGGCTTTCCAAGGGACTCATCTGGCCCCTGGGCTGGGGTTTAGAGACCCCTGGTCTGGAAAAAAGGTGCCTGAGGGGGGACATGATTCAGACATACAAAATGGTGCAAGGGATGTATAGAGTTCTTTTCACTCTCTCACAACACCATAACCAGGGGACATCCACTAAAATTGAGTGTTGGGAGAGTGAGAACAGATAAAAGAAAATACTTTTTTACCCAGGGGGTAATTGATCTATGGAACTCCTCATCACAGAAGGCAGTGGCGTCTCTACGGGGGGGGCACAGCTCTAAGTTTTGCAAGGAGCCTTCCCCTGTCATGTAAATCCCTCCTCTCCCTTGCTGCTGTAGCCAGTAAGCAACGCCAAGATGTTGCTTTTCCCTGTGAGGATTGGCTAAAACGGTGCAGGAAAGGAGTGATTTCCACTGCAAGGTAAGGCTTCTTGCAAAACTTAGAGCTCTGCCCTCCCTGTAGAGACGCCACTGAGAGAAGGTGGTGATGGTGTCTGGCCTAGCTTTGGACAGATTTCTAGAAGAAAAGTCCCATCACAGGTTACAAGCCATGATGAGTATGTGCAACCTCCTTATTTTAGAAGTAGGCTACCTCAGAATGCCAGAGATATTGCAAGCGAGTGGCAAAAGGATATAGGTTTGTTGTCTTGTGTGCTCCCTGAGGCGTCTGGTGGGCCACGGTGAGATACAGGAAGCTGGACTAGATGGGCCTTTGGCTTGTTCCAGTGGGGCTCTTCTTATATGGGTCCCAACATAATTATTGCTGAGTGGTAAAACTGATGAAATGATAGCCAATAAGGAAAGTGTTATTGAGCCCTATGGAAAGTAAAACTGTGCTGCGTGTGTGTGTGTATACTCGCAAGTAGGTGACCATGCTTCATTTAGTTTTGAAGGGCAGGCCGAGAGGAACACAATGCCTCTAGAATGGTCCTGATCTCTTAGACGCAGCACATAACACTCGAGTTGTTAATTTCCCACTCCAAGCTGACAAAGAAAATGTACTGAGCCACACGTGTACATTTACTCAAGAGTAGGCTTGGCTCCTATCAAAGGCAAGGCAAGCGGAATGCAAGGCCACCAGAATGGTCTTGATCCAATGAATGCAGAGCTCAACACGCACCCTTCATCATTGTAAAAACAGAGAAAAACAGGGGCTTATGCAGCTGGTGAGGTGAAACTTTTTCTTAGCCTTGTAAAACAAGGTGGGTCCTGACAGAGTGCCCTTTTAAAAAGTGGGTCCCCAGTGCTAAAAGGTTTTGGAACTATTCACCTAGGTGATTTGTGTATTCCATTCAAGTGTGACACGAAATTCCAGAATCCGGCATTCCTGGATGTGGGAAACCAGTTTCCCCTGTTTGTAAATAGCAGTCACTCTGCTTGGGGACTTTTCTGTCTTTATCTGAGGAGTGCCCAGCTCTGCTTAGAGCAGCCCTGTGACGCCCCAGCGGCTGACTGAGCATGCAAGAGGAAATGACCCCAGGCTGCCACCTGCACAGGACAGCGACTCAGGAAGCGCCTGCTGCCTCCCCCAGAGTAAAAGTACTCCTTAGTGCCATTGTCAGAAGAGCTCCAGGCACATCCTGCCAACAGGGGTAAATAGTCTGGCTCAGGCAGCAGGAAGTTATGTCATCCCAGCAAACAGCCACTTCCTGCTGCGATACTTAACCAATCAGGAGAAGCTGGCGAGGCCATCCTCAATGAGCCACGCTCAGCAGCTGGGACCCCAGTCGCCTTGCTATCTCCAGCACAGAGGGGCTCCACTGCTACAACTTTGTGGGATGAACTGAGAGCAGGGAGTTTATACTACTCAAGGACGACTTCAAGGAGGAACTAATGCCTGAATTCCTGTCAGGTACAGGTGGGGCATCCATTAGCCAGAGTGCTTGGGACCAGAAGTGTTTTGTGTTTTCCGTAATTTTTTCATATTTCGGAATACTTGCATATACCTAATGAGGGATCTTGGGGATGGGGCCTAAATCTAAACACAAAATTCATTTATGTTTCATATACCCCTTATTCACATAGCTTGAAGGAAATTTTATACCATATTTTTAATAATTTTGTGCATGAAACACAAGTTTGTGATTTTATTTTTTTAGTAAAAAAAAGTCATGTTGGCACTAAAAAAAGTTCAATATTTCAGAATATTCTATATTTTGGAATTCCAGATCCAGGGTAAGGTAAAGGTTTCCCCCATGACCAAATGGTCTAGTCATGACCAACTGTAGGGGGCGGTGCTCATCTTCGTTTCTAAGGCGAAGAGCTGGTGTTCATCTGAGGAGAAACTTCCGTGGTCATGTGGCCAGCATGACTATACACCAATGCTCACGGAACACTGTTAACTTCCCACCAAAGTGGTACCTATTTACAGTTTCTACTTGCATTTTTAGGTGTTTTCGAACTGCTAGGTTGGCAGGAGCTGGGACAAGCAATGGGAGCTCACTCCGTTGCATACTCTTGAACTGCCAACCTTCCGGTCAACAGTTCGGCAGTTTAACCCACAGCGCCACCATGTCCCAGGTCCAGCAACCTTTCTTCTTTCCTACCAACCACTAATTTCCAGAAGCACTGCCCTCATGCAGTCATAGACTTGGAAAGGACGTAGGGGCTTCCATGTGCCCTAAGACAAGATACCTAAAGCATCTCCAAAAAGATGCTTTGCTATGCAATATTAGATTCCTCACTTGCAGAGTTAATTCCAAGACACTAATCCTGTTCAGAACAGGGTAATGGCGAACATATATGGGAGGCACAGCTCTCCCATTCTTCTCTCCACTGCCCCCCATCTTGCAAGAAGTGTCCTGTTTGTTTAAAAACTTCAGTCTAAAGGGTGGGGGGGGAAAGCAGGAACAATGCTCACCTGGTAGTTGTATCAAATTCAAAAGGAAAGATGATGTCATTGCTATTACAGATCTGGCAGATGAAACCCCTCTGTGTACAAAGGTCACAATTGTAGACGTGGTGGGAAGCAAATTGAATCAGAGACTGGAGAAAAGTCTCGAACACGCCATCTGCTATCTAAGAACAGAGAAGGCCATTAGCAGGTTGTGTGGTTGGGAAAGCAAGGGAACTGCTATATACATATTTTAAATAATAATAAATAACTGTGTCTGCTTAAGTCGTCAAAAACACCTTTATTTCAAAAGGTTTTTATCCTGCCTTTTGGTATAAAGTTTCTAAAGCCGCCATAACCCCAGAGGACCAGCTTACACCTTCCCATCTACAGGGTGAAAGGACAGATGCTTCCTCTCTTGTAAGCCATCAGACACATGCTTCCTCTCTTGTAAACTCTCAAACTATTCTTGAGAGTCAGGATAAAAATCTATTAAATACAGTAAATAAAAATATGGGGTTCAATTTGAGTCAGAGCTAAGCCTCAGCACATGTTTTCAAGGCGCTCTGCACTTCTCAAAGTATGCAGAGAGCTCTTGCCAGTATCTTAGTTGCTCCTGCACTCCATGTGTGGCACACTATATAATCTAAAGGCTGTTAAGACATGAAAAAGCCATCTCTGGGGGACTTGCTGAATGGGGTCATGGGGAATTCTGTCTGGAGTGACATGCGGTTGGGAACACTTTCTCGGGGCACAACTCCGCCTGCATCTAGTATGAGCAGAGGCATCTTTCTTGATCTCATACCTGTCTCAGGTCAGCCACGCTGTATTTATGAGGACATTCCAGGAGGTAGTGCCGGTGATCAAGCCTTCAAACAGGAGACAAAAGGAGAAACAACTGTGAGAGTCTGTTATTCTCAAAGTTGGTCAAACAAATATACATTCACTCTTAAGTGTGAAAACAATCCACAAAAACCCTGTGCCAAGATCAAAAGTTAGGAAATAAGAATTTGAATTTGAATAGTGCTTTCTGAGTGCGCAACTCACTGTCCTGACAATAGGGAAATTAAGTATTATCATCCCCATATTGCAGATGGGAAAGGCTGAGGCTGGGAAGAATTGGGTTGCCTAAGGATACAAAGGTAAAGGTTTCCCCACGACCGAATGGTCTAGTCATGACCGACTGTAGGGGGCGGTGCTCATCTCCGTTTCTACGCCTGTAGAGCTGGCGTTTGTCCGAGGACAAGCTTCCGTGGTCATGTGGCCGGCATGATTCTACGCTGTAGTGCACGGAATGCCGTTACCTTCCCACCGAAGTGGTCCCTATTTATCTCCTTGCATTTAGGTGCTTTCGAACTGCTAGGTTGCCTAAGGATACCTAGTTAGAATTCATGGCAGAGGTAAGGTTTGAAGAAGGGAAGTATGATTTGCATCTCAGTCTCTTCACCACTGCACTGATTTCAAGATTAAAGAAGTGTGTGTGTGTGTGTGTGTGTGTGTGTGTGTGTGATTTAATTTATTTGTACCCAACTAACATGGGCATGCAATAATTCTTTTATTTGACTCCCCTTCTTTGGGAAGAATCAAAGGAAAAGAAAACAAATACCCTCCCTTTTTGACTCAACCATGAAGGATAGAAACAAGGTCCTCAAGCACATACCTTGTATCCCTAACAAACCCTTCTCCTGGCATGAGCCCAGCAAGCACGGTCCTGCTCAAAATCCCCTTCCCTCTTTGAAAGGCTTCATGAGTAAAGGAGGATGTTGCACTCTAAAAAGTTCAGCAAATAATCGGAGAGCCCAGCTCCTCAAGGACAGCTATCTTGCATGTGATGCCATTGGAACACTAGTGAATTTTACTATTATTTTTTTCACATTTTTGTACCGCCCTTCCTCCAAGGAGCTCAAGGTGGTGTACACAGCTGCTCCCCTCTTTTTGTCCTCACAACAACCCTGTGAGGCAGGCAAAGCTGAGAGTGACTGACTCATGCAGGAAGCTTCGGGGCTGAAAGTGGGGATTTGAACCCGGATCTTCCAGGTCTAAGTCCAGCTCCCAAGCCACAACACCAAGCTGGCTCTCCTAGTGGTGCTCCTGTGTTTCATTCTGGAATACTGACATTGAAGACATGACTGGAGCAAGTCTCGGGCCCGGCCTATAAGAGAGCGGAGGTGGCCTCCTAGAAGAAAGGCTTACCGCTTGCTAATCTCCTTCAGGGCCCCACTGCGGCAGAGGACGAGGTAGTCCCCGAGGAGCTTCAGCTGCTCCCGGCTCCTGCGGATGCGGCTCATGTCGTCCACGTGGTCGTAGAGGGTCTCGTTCACCAGTTTCAAGTCAATCAAGGGCTGGCTGTGAATCTGAGCGAGAAACTTCAGCACCTGGTGACAGACCTGAGAGACATGTTTGGATGAGGACACCCTGCGAAGGCCCTGGTTTGGCCCATAAAGACATCAGCTGCAAGGGTCCAGTTTCAGATTAACATCCCCTCCTGCCTGCAAACAAACCAGACTGGGCATTTCTTGCTTGCTCTCTGCCACTTAAGTGTGGATCGGTCAGAAGTAGGGGTGGTTTTGTTTTGTTGAAAACCGTCTTTTGGGCGTTAACAACCACCTTTTGGCAGTTAGAATATCTGAATCAAAACACAGAACACTGCATTTTGGTCTTTTCCAGAAATTAAAATAGACTACTTTTCCAATTAGAAATAATACTGCGGCTGCATCTGCTGACACTATATTATCTGTATCATCTACCTAGTAATACTTTCAAAGCATTTAAAATGAATAAAAATGAGAACTTGGCTTGAGAAGGTAGAATAAAAACACAACATTGCAATTTGCTATTTTAATCAAGAAATTTTGGAAAACAAATATCACTAACCCCCACACACACCCCTAGTCATAAGCCACCTTTGTGTTTCTCAATGGCTTTGTTGAGGAAGGAGGATCGTGCTTGTGTATGTCCTGAATTCCACCACTGCTTCATAAAGAGCCGAATCGGCTCATGACCGCATAAAAAACACCCGATGAGAATCTCACTTTCAATCTTAGAAAATCTCACTTTCAGTCTCATTGCAAGAACAATGCCTGATGAAATCTCAGAAGAACAGAAAAGGGATGACATTACCAGGCTTGGGTTTTAGTAACCTTCTGCACAGTTATTATTCTTTTCGCTCCTTCATAACTACCAGAAGTAAAATAAGTTGCATGGTTTGCAAATTTGCTACATTTGCGCAACTTAACGCAAGCTCTGCAAATTGCGGAACTTGGGGCAGAATTTAAAGCAAAGCATCATTATCAACATAGCTTTGATCACCACCCAAGCAGGGACTCTGCTGGTTCTGGGCTCTTGTTCTAGCATCACTTGTAGCAGCTCTTTCTACTATATTTGGATGAAACAAACAGAAGTTGGTAACTTGATTTATGGTTTCTTGTCAAAATTTATGGTTATTTTTCCTTATTTCTTACAATATAAAAAAAGGTTGGAGCCAGAGCAGGAGTGTCAAATATGAGGCCTGCAGGCCGGATGTGGACCACAGAAGCTATCCGGTCCTTGGGCTCTCCCAGCACCACCATCAGCTGCTTTCAGCAACTCCTGAGTGGTGCTGAGGTATCACTGCTGAACGAAAGCCTGCATGATAACTGATATCATAACTTGAAAAGATGGCCAAGAAGATTTTCTCTTCTGTCTTTTGCAGCTAATGAGTTCCTAAGTGAGAAAAAAGTGCTTGGGTCTTGATCTGCTTAATGACATCACTTCCGGCCCAAAGCAGGCACCATGACTGTTATTTAGCTCGCTGTAGGAAACAGGGTTGACACCCCTGAGGCACAGCATGCAAGAGACACACTGGAGACCCTCAGGAGTGACTGGAAGCACAGCCAGCTGCAAGCCCCACCTAGGCCTTCAGACCGCTAAGCTAAAGCAGTGGGTGTTTTCAGGCTTTTCCATACCACGGTGCAAGAAATTTGTTTTTAGGAAGCAAATTGGATAACATAGTTTGTCTTCATGCTGGTATTTGACTCAAGGGTGGTACACAAGGTGTATCTGAAAGAGCTTTGTGTTCTCCCCTCCCTCCGGTCCATGCCTTCTTCCCTCCTGTTGCTGGACTTACCGGACGTCTGGCGAGATCCCAGTTATGGATCAGACGTGAAGGAATCACCGATTCGTCATCCTGGTGGCAATTGTCACAGTAATAGAGGCCTGTGAATGAGCACAGCTTGGGTTTCATGAAGGAAAAGCCGATCTGCCTGGAGCAGCCTGAAAGGGGAAGCACAAACCATGAGACTCTCTGAGAATGCTGATCCAAGAATGCTGATCCTTCATGATCCAAGAACCTCTCGCACTGACCTTTGTCTTGCTCACATTTAAGTCAGACCCCCCCCCTTTTTGCTTTTCTATGCTACTCCTCCATGTCTAGCTGTGTCTGAAAATCCAAGTCAAGGCTGTGTTGTGATCACTTGATTAGTTTGAGGTTTCCCTAATTCAAACCTCATTTTTGGTTTGCAACAGCCCTGCCGTTGCCAGCAAGTCTGTAGCTGGTAGACAAGGTGGAGCCCTTCAGAAATCAAGGCGCAGAGACAGCCCCATCATTAGAAGGAAGCGAAAAGTACCATGGGGGAAAGTACCATTAGGGGAAAGTACCATTAGGATTGGCTCCCTCGGGCATCCAAACGTCCTGGGCCGTCTCTGCCCAAGATGATGCCTGCATTTCCAGAGTCTGATCACCAGAAACATTGCCAAAATCATGCACAGTCAGCAACTAGATTGCTCCTTTAGGAGGCAGCTCTGGTAACTGCCCACCCATCTGGGAAGATTCAGGTGCGCCCTTTCACCGCGGGTTCGGGACCGGAGGATTCTGAAATCCGCTGGTCCCAAATCTGCGGATATCGAGGGCCCACCTGTAATTTGATTTTCTCTGTAAACCATTGTGAAGGCTTCTTAAAATTGAAAAGCAGTACATAAATTATTATTTCTTTGCTCCCCGTTTGCCACTCCTGTACCTGCACATATGAAGCTCTGGCAGTCCAGCCCCTTCTCTGTGGGGATGGCAACCAAGTACTGCAGGAGGAATCCGTTCTCCTTGACGGTGCTTTTCAAGAGCGCCTGCGAATTTCCGTCCAGGTTGCCTCCGAGCGTCAGTGCCTCCTCCGCCGTCTCAAGGTAGGACATGAGCACTCGGCGGACCAGGTCTCTCCAGTCAGCCGCCTCTTCTGCATTCTCAGCCCTCAGCTTCAGCACTGCCTTGGAGGTGATGACCTTGAAGAAGGCAGGGCCACCCAGGCTCACGTCAGGCAGGATGTCCTGGATGGTCTCAATCCCATAGCTGTTGCTCAGGGATTTTTCACCGTTTCTGGCCCTGAAGCACTTCAGGGCATCCAAGGACAGAGAGAAAACGAAAGGGGCCCAAGCTTTTTCCGCCTCAACATACAGAACAGACTCCTTGATGGCATCCAACTCAGGCGGCTTAGCACATGTCCAGTCCCACCCATTTTCCCCCGTCCCACTGTACTGCAAGAGGGCAGAGCGGTCACTTGGTGGTCCATGAGCAGAGCTCGCTTCAAGGTCCTCCAAGGCCTCTGAGCACTCCAGAGTCTCCCACTCTTCCTCCAGCTGAGGCCGGCATTTCTGAAGGGCCTCGTGCAGCCGCTCCAGCCAGTCCTCAGCCTCGTCCTGAGAGGCGGCCCGAAGGCACAGCCGTCTGCCCAAGAAGACCAGGTCAAAGCGTCCATCACTGTGAGCCAGCCCCAGCGACTCGCACCGCAGCAGGGAGCAGTTCTCCACGCACACCCTCTCCTCGCTGTCCACAAAGAGGCGCAGTTCCAGCGGGGAGAGCTCGCAGAAGAACTCCTTCCAGATGCCCATGGCCCCTCGCCGCTCCAGGGTGCCCAGCTTCAGCAGTCCACGGAATGGATTAGAAAGACCTGGGGGGGGGAGGAGAAGAAGAAAATTCTGAGTACCTGCAGACTTGAGCTGGAGCACCCGCCCAGAAAAGGTAGTTCATTTTTCAGAAAGTGTTTTAAAAGACTGTTTCAGGAGGTCGAAATGCCCTTCTCCTCCACACCCCCAACTGTTCCGTAGTTACCCATCTGCCTGCGATGAACCACACTGAAGCCTTTTGATTCCCGCTCAGGGGACAGCTTGGGCTTCCCGGTTTCCAACGATGACACCTGAAGCCTGCTCTGATCCAGCACACCGCTTGGCGTCTGTGGTTGGCCATCAGCAAGCATGTCCAGGGAGGGACTGCGCGAGTCAGCAAGGCCTTTTCCCACCTCCTCAGAAGGCGAAGGAAGGGAAAAATCATCCTCGGTGATCCAGCTTGTTTTCTGCAGGGGAATGAAGAGAGAAGAAAGGTACTGAGCTGCCACCCAAGTGCAGTGGCTCCTTATCGGGATGCTGTATTGAATACTTTTAGCACGTTTTTACCATGCTTGGTGCTGTACAGAAGTGACACTAGTGCCATTTATGTTGGGTGAACCAGACTGGAGTGGAAGTGAAGGCAGTGAAAAGGATTGTCCAATGAATAGCCCCGATAGGACAGGGGGACAGGACAGGTAACTAAATTACCCTTAGTTTAGTTAGATTCATGTTAGAATTCATGGTAAATAGATCTAGCAACTAGACCTCCTTGTTCAGAGACAACGTATCTCTGGCTATTATATGCTGGGGATGCCCCCTCCACCTATTACTTCACAAGTTCTCTGGCAAACTCCTACCACTGAATGCATGTGATTTTTTATAATTATAATCAATAACTAGACTTTTGCAGTTTTGATATGACTGGAAAAATCCCAGGCACTAGATCCAAGGGAGATGGGTGGTGTCTAAGAAGCTGACATTCTTAGTCAGACTTGGGTGGTATTTATATCTTCTTTGCCCTTGCAGTGAGTTTGCAAGGTGCGACATTAGTATATCCATTTGACACAGAGCTCATAATTCATCTATGGCCACCCTGAGAATCGATCCACTGAGGTGGGATTTGAACTCATGCCCCTCACACTGCTGTTCAGTGCTCTACCCACAGGAGCATGCTGACTGGCTGGGGACTCAGAGCCAAGATTCTCAACCTTCCACAGTCAGGACTGGAAGTTTATAGCCCCCAAGGGACTCTCTGCTGAACGGAGAGCAGGTATTTGGACAGAAGTGAGCTAAGCAGGATGGCATCACTTCCTGTTGATGTATGCGTTACATACAGCTTGGCTGGCAGCCAGGCATGAGAAACACTTCCTTTGGAGGCGCTCCATAACCAAGGGGAAAGGGAACGGGAGAGAGGATGTTCCGAGTAACAGCAAAGAAAAGCATTTCCTGACCTTTAAAGTAACCGCTTCATCAACAACTTATTCAGTGCCAGGGGCCTTGCTTGTGAGTTGGAGGGACTCTGCTACTACTCACACCTGTAATTAATTTCAGTCTCCAGCTGGTAAATAAGAGACACTTCCCAATTTGAGGTCAAATAGTCCTCAATCCTTGGCTCAGACTGCAAAGTAACACAGGTAGAGAGCCAAACTCTGGACAAAACGGTGCCTCTGGGTCCGGCACCGACCCGCTGACTCATGCGAATGACCAAGGCCACAAAACTTGAGAAGGAAAAAAAATGACCGATTAATTACCAGCTTGGGAGCAAAATGCCTTGTGCACCACAAAATATTTCCTACGAAACTGTAGCCAGCTGGCCTTGCGCATTTTGTAAGACCACTAAAAATTAGAAAACGGCTCGCTAGTCCAACCTACTTGGGCATCTTCATCCACACAATCAGGAAGTGTGCCTAAGCAGAAAACAGACACCACATAGAATTGATGCCTCTAGAGGAGGGGGTGACATAAGGCCCACAGGCTGGTCAAAGCCCACATAATTGGGCTCTCCTAACATCACCATCAGCTGCTCTCAGCTGCTGAGAAGTGACATCTGAGCAGAAGCAGCACTGCTGAAAGGGTGGCCTGCATGATAATCAGGCTGCCCTATATCTTGAAAATATGAGTATTTTCTCATCTGTCATTTGAGCTAATGAATTCTTAGGTGAGAAAAAAGTTTTTGTTTCTGGTCATCACCTGCTTAATGGTGTCACTTCCTGCTTAATGACATCACTTCTGGCCCTCAGCAGGCATCATGAAAGACATGGCCCACACTAAGAAACAAGTTTCACATCCCTGCCATAGAGGATGTGGAATGGAGGCATGAGACTGAGCAAGGAGCTGGCGGTCCCTAGTTCAAATCTCTGCTCAGCCATGAACTCATTAAGTGGTCTTGGAGAAGCCACTCTCACTGAACCTCAATCCTCATTCCATTCCAGCACCTGTAAATGGTGGTGACAGGGATTACTGAAATGGTATCTGTAAAATACTGCAAGGCTATAGAATAAAACATTGCAGGAATACTAACGGCCAAGATAGAAATTACAATAATGTGTGAGCTGACCCTTTAAGAGCGTGCGTTTGTGGAAAATCTCCTGTGGGTGGTGGCTGTGAACTGAAGTGAAACTATGGCGGGGGGTGGGTGGGTTAATACTTAGCCCCCACTGCAGTTCCCCCCCCCTTGGTGCTCAATTTACAGTAGTAAAGAAGGCTTCAGATGAAAGCCCTCCTCTAAAGCTGGAGAAGGTAGGCTACTCCTGAAAAACAGCTCATGTCAGAATAACACCTGTTATGCAACAGCCTCTCCAGTACCTTTGCCCACTTGACCATTTCTGCAGAAAGATAAAGGAAATATAAGTAATTCCTACTGGACAAGCTGCAGGCGAGAGTGGTGAGAGAAGTGGTCCAGTCTGAGGACAGCTTCCGTCATGACCATTCACTTGGCTGCTTTCATCTTTAGTGCTTTTTCCAACGTTGCTCGGTGTCTGGGACCCATTTACTTCTCCTCTGGCAATGTGTGCGATGGCTGACTGGGAGGCCTGCTGTATCCCGACACCGACAGCCACAGAAGGCTCGGCTCTTTCGCTGGCTTTCAGTGAGTTGTTGGCACTCAAAGATTGCGAGTTTGCAACGGTAGGAGGTGCTCTGGCGTGATCGGGGCAGTCCGCCGTTACAGGACAAGGAAGGGGCGCGGTGCAGAACCTGGCAGCAGGGCAGGGGCATTGTGGTGGGGAGGACTCAGACGGGATGTGAACTTGTCTTTCTTCGACAGATTCTGCCTTTTTCTGTGCTCTGCTGAATTCGGCTAACACCCTTGGAGGAAAAAAACACGAGAGGTTAAAATTCAAAAGCGACATGGCAAAAAAAAAAAGGCCATGTTCTTGGCAATTGCGTCTTCCACTGCAACAGTGGAGTCGATATTTAACTCGTGCAGCAACAACTGAACTAGCGCATGACCTCCAGTCACATATGGCTTCCTGCCCCAACTGTGCTCTAGCTGCTGCCATTTTACTAATTTTATTAATTGCAGCCTATCAATACAGCCAGCGTATGAGTATTAATGCACTAGGTCTATTTATAAGGTTGAACAAAGTGGTATAAAGTTGAAATAGTACCATGACCAGGGCCAGTCAATGCGGCCCAATGCAGGGCACTTGTGTGCCCCCCACTCTCCCTGCAGGCCCCCCATTCCCCAGGCAGATTTGGAAACTGCAGCCACAGTGAGCCAAGTGCAAAGCATGGCACCTGGAAATGGTGGTTGTGACGTGATGATGTCACCGCCAACTATTTCTGGGAGGCTAAACAGTCTCTGGGAAGGGCGGGTGAGCCCACAAGAACCAGCACACTGTTCACCGTTCTGCCCGCCCAGGCTGCCAGAGTGTGGGGCCCAATATCATGACACAGGCCACATTGCCCTAAGACTGGCCCTGACCACGACTAGAAATAAGCAGGGAATACAGATTTATTCATCTGAGACTTTTGCTGTTTACTCCAAACAAGACATTCCACAAACCAAATTCAAGTTTGTAACCCTGATGAACCTCCAGGAATCATCACATCATCATACATTAAAATTTGCCTGAAAGATATGGAATAAAGTCCAGCTAAGCAAGATATCTCCTGCCAGCCTAGCAGTTCGAAACCACCTAAATGCAAGTAGATCAATAGGGACCACTTTGGTGGGAAGGTAACAGCGTTCCGTGTGCTACGGCGTATAGTCATGCCGGCCACATGACCATGGAAGCTTGGACAAAAACGCCGGCTCTACAGGCTTTGAAACAGAGATGAGCACCGCCCCCTACAGTCGGTCACGACTAGACCATCCGGCCATGGGGAAACCTTTACCTTTAAGCAAGATATGCCCCTAGTCTCTTTAAAGATGTTGCCAGCCGATTTAAACAGGAGTTAGCACTGCACTTTGTTAAATATGTTTATGATTAAGAACTGTAGAATTCAGGCACAGAACAAATTAGGCAGTGTTGTCACTCAAAGGCATTTGGGTTTGGTCCTAACATCCACCTTGTTTCTGGCAAGTAAATGCCTACTGGAGCATCTGTCTGCTTCCTTCTATCAAAGCATTCCAACAAAAATTATAGTACATTCTTCCTCTTCAGGGAACAGTGCTTCAACTTTAATAGTGCTGACCTGTACTTCACAATGAATCTTGTTTGTCAGGATTAAAAATCTGGTGAAAAGAATGTACACTTTGTATTGAAATCTTCATGCGAGGCTGACACATGGGTGTTAAAAGGGATGATTCCTGCACCACTGTTTTTTATCTTAAAGATACGAACATACAGGTTGTGGCTTTCTGCACCAGCCAAGTAAATGATCAGGATATGTATATGTACAGGAGAGACATCACCATACTCTTTATGGGTTTACTGGAGGGAGCGCAGTGGGGGGAAAGTGAGAGTAATAGTGCATCTCTCATTCACTTCTACAACATGTGATGTAGTAGTGACCTATACAACAACTTGGGAAAAACAAAGAACTAATTCAAGATCAGCTTGATAAACTACTTTTGTTCACTAAGAATACTTTACAATGTGTGAGTGATAGCTAGAAGTGTTTGAAAATGGTGTTTTCTATTTTACTCAGAAAGCTGTAATTCTGTTTTAGGATTAGGTTGTAATCTTACTCACCAGAAACAAACACCTCGACTGACAGCTTATGTACCACTTGTCTATGTAAACAGTAGCAAATAGCAACTTCTTAGATTCCCTACATACCCAAAGCCCTACAACCACACTTGCACATACATCTAGGAATGGAGGAATTACAACTTGCACAAACTCTTGGGCCAGGTGGAGTGAAATTGCCTCTAAACCATGAAAAGTGACATTCAGGAGAGCCAATTTAAGTTACTGTTTTTAAAAGTGATCTTTTCATAGTCTAGAGGCATTTCATCTGGCAGTTCACTCTCAGAGGCAGTTCACTCATCAGAGGTTCCAACAGGTCCAGGACTGACAGCCACCCAGAATAATAATTCCACCTAGACTGAAAATACCAAGGGTACACTAGGCCACAGACTCCATTCCAAATCTGAGTCCAAGTGGTGTATCTTAGTTGAGTTCCACAATCATCTGTGCCTTTGTTTTAAATGCTATTTAGGGTGGCGCTTAAAGGCAGTTCCGGATTGCCAGTGTGGAATTCGGTATCTTATCTGATAAAACACGGTTTCCCGTCATAAGAGTTCCCCTCCTAACCCCCCACAGCTGTTGGTATGACTGGACAACAGAGAGCCCGTTACCCTCCATACTCACTCTTGGAGAGACTGGTCCAGGTCCTTGGCTGCTGCCGTGCCAACTTCAGAGTCGGCCGAGACAGGCCCCTCGCCTCGGTCAGGACTCTGGGTGCAGCTCCCAGGGAGGAGACCGTCAGAGCCAAGGCTAGAAGAGAGCTGGGAGGAACCTGTTGTGCTGATGCTGAGACTGGATGCTGTCAGTTTGTCAGCCTTTCGGCTTTTAGTCACAGGTAAGATGGCGGGATGAGTTTCAACTTCATCCGAACCAGAAGACAGCGAGATGGAGCCCAGGGATTCCTTCCTCCGGGGCTCCAAGCCCGCAAGGGCATCCAGCATCTCCGAGGCCGGGCAAAGGCCTGATAAGGACAAAGGCGTGGCTGTCCATTCATTCAGAACGGCTGACTTGTAGGAGAGGTCAAAGGCCAGAGAGGACAAGCCCTGCAAGTAGCTGAGGAGGAACTCGCCCTCCTCCGGGTCCAGCAGCAGGGCTGGCGAACGGTAGTACTCGGAGAGGCGGTCCTTCTCCTGCAGCAGGAGCTTCAGGTAGCACTCCATCAGGCCGTCGTTCAGCGCCAGTCGCAGCCAGGCACGGCAGCGACCCACGTCTGTGTTGATGAAGTCCAGGTGTTCCAGTTCAGAAATGATGTTTCTGGAGTAAAAAAAAAAGAAAGGAAGCAAGGGGAAAAGGAGGAGAGAGCACAAGGTCTATTAAAGCACCAGCTCCACACGAGAGTGAGAGCAGAGGCAGATCTAAGGGAGGGCAAAGCTCTAAGTTTTGCAAGAAGCCTTACCTTGCAGTGGAAATCACTCCTCTCCTGCACCGTTTAAGCCAATCCTCACAGGGAACAGCAACATCTTGGCGTTGCTTACTGGCTACAGCAGCAAGGGAGAGGAGGGATTTACATGACAGGGTAAGGCTTCTTGCAACACTTAGAGCTTTGCCTTCCCTGTAGATCTGCCTCTGAGTGAGAGCACGACCTGCCTGTGAGTGTGGAACTTCCTCGGAGAAAGGTGGGCGATGCACTTTCAAGGAGAAAAAAGAAGGGACAAGCACATCAGGGTGTGTGTGTTGTCTGTGTGTTGTCTGTGTGTGATGAAGTGAGGCAGGCACCACCACAACAGCTCTTGTGTCAGCTGGTTCACAGGTGGGCAGAATTCAGGATGGACAAACCTACTTTGCTTGTCTTCTTCTTCCTCCTCCTCCTACCAAGATTCACCCACTAGAGCCAGGTGCTAAATAGTAACCCGAGAGGCAGACCTACGTGTTGAATGAAGAAACCATATGCTTCTGACCATAGGCTCAGTCCAAGGCTGGCCTTGCCAGGCAGCGTCATGCCACGGTCATGTGGAGAGGCACTCTGGGAATGGGCATGTCCGCAGTCGATCTATCTGTTGCCCTCCCCAGCCTGCAGCTGCACTGGGGGCTCTGATCACCTTGCTGGGCATAAGCTGAAGGAGGATCACAGCAGTGGCAGCCTCCTTCTTCCTTCGTCTCCTGGCCCAGGCCAGGGATTTGTTTGCAATAGCAGACCTGAACTTGCACTTCTTTTATACAAAAACCCATCCATTTTTCATTTCAGCAGTTTAATTTTGAAAGCAAAAAAGGGAACGCTTTTTGCTACTACACTGCACACTCTTGTCAAATCACCAGAGGTCTACTGCTAATTGATTCCACCTGAAGCCCTTGCAACAGGGAGCAGAAAGGTCCTGCTTAATTTGCAGGGTTTTCAGTTATTCTCTGAAATGAGAAGCCTCACTCTGGGTCATTCACCTCACAAAAATGAGGCTCAAACACATCCTGCTAGAAAATTTTTTACAGTGACAAACCTGTGAGTGATAGATTTTAGCAGGGCCCAGAAAACAGGCTGGGGAAGAGGCAGGCGGCCCCCAAGTTTTCTTCCTTTTGCTCCGGAATCTGCCTTGATGTGCTTGGCCTTCAGTCCATGCACGAACACGGCCTCTAGTGCACAGCAGAGGGTGTTGGCGTCCCCATCGTCACTGGTGACAAGCGCATCGGAGGTCACATAATGCTTCTGCAGGGCTTTGATGGAGTACACCAGGTGCTTCTTGATCAGCTAGAGTAACACAGAAGAAGGCGGCATTAGACTGCGCCACGATTACTGCTGACAATACTGCAGACAGGGGCAGGCGTGTGCTGCGTTAAGCTCTGGGCACTGTGAATCAAGAAAGCTGCTTAAAAGCTGCTGAAGAGAATTAGGAGGATGGATACCAGGGCTAACCACTGAAGAAACTGTATACATCTAGGCTGGAGGAAAAAACTCAGGGAGGAGAGTCAGAATGTCAGTGCCCTGTTTGGGAGCCAAGTGCTGTGACCAGAATAAGCCCCACAGTCGGTTTCAAACCAGTTCCTTGGATGCCTTGGAGCATTTCAGGCTACCCAATACCATCAGATCATTTATTCAGCATGGCCTACTATTATTCATATCACTGGATATTTTTACACTGGAGATGCTGGGGACAAAACCTGGGGCCTTCTGCATGCAAAGCACCTGCTGAGCCACCAATTATGGCCCTTCCCTAAAGGGGGTTGGCTTGAGCACTACCACCCCCAACAGCTGGCTAAAGTAGATTCCCGCCATTGACCACTAGTAGTAGAATGGAAAGGTGTCATGTGGCAACTATCTGTGTTTGTATGCTTGTAGCAACCACTTCTAGACTATGCTCAGCCCCTTCCTCTGGAAACAGGCTACTTGATATTCTTCCTACTGGGCAATGCAACCTCACCACAGCAGACCAGTGCAACACTCGGCATTCACCTGGGTGGTTTCTTGTGGCTGGCGTCCATTCTCCGTTGTGTGGTTGGAATGCATGTCTCCTTTTGCTTCTGCCCAGTTCTGGAATCACATGTTAACCTGAGGAAAAGGGAACAGAAAGAACAGCTGAGCACTGCATAAGCAAGATCACAATCCTATGTTAATTAACCTGGAACAACCACCATCTCCTGGTTTATGTTTGCAAAAAAGCACACTTAAGGAGACACCCGACTAGGAAGCAACCAAAAGGCCATTTAGTGCGAACGCCTGGTGGATCACAGCGCTATCCATCTAGATGTCAAAAAAAAAGACACAATTCCATGTCTAAACACCACAGCCAGAGAGTAGGTGAACTACAGAAAGGTGCTTACAGAGTGCTTGAGTTACTCAAACAAATGAGCCAAGCTACGCGGAACACAGGAGCCACCACTCCCAACCCACCACACTGAGCCAGTGGCCAAAATGACCCAGGGACAAAATTCCTTCACAAGCCCATGCCTGATCATAAGGTTGAAGCTGAGCATGAGAACCTTCAATCCACCGATATTTCACATGGGAAATTTTACCCCAGTGCCCCAACAACCTGCCTAGTTGTGCCAATCTCTTGATGCCCCCGCAAAAGGAGACCAATCACCCTTTCCATAGCAGTCCATTCCAGGCTGCCTCCCTCCCTTCTCCCACTCCCATGTTCCTAGTCTTCCCTTTTACCAGTAACAGCTGTCACAGCTCCCCAGACGTCACCAGTTGCTCTTCACAGATGACAGACTGACAGTGGAGACCTATAAACACCACCCTGCTCTGTTGGGGACAGCCTGAGCAGGACAGATCACAAAGTCCAAGCAGCAGACAAACTTACAGCCACTGGCAAAAGCTGCATAGCTGCCTGGGGAGAAGGAGCAGGGGAAGAGAGTAAGTCCACTGCCTCCACGTGAGCCTGGTCACAAGACTTCCTGAACTTCGCAGTTTTAAATGCTGAGCGCAATCGTCACATGCAACTCCCCACTTTGAGCCCATATGTTTAATTTGCTAGGCCAGTAGGTCAAAAGCAACCCTCAACTCTTCATGACTGGCACCAATTTGATTCCTTTCTGGAGCAAAAGAGAGAGAGGTGGATGGTGTAGTCCAGTTTTGCCCCTTATGGGTCCAAACTCATATCCTACCCTGAGATGAATTATCCAGGGAACCTAAACATGAGCAGAATGGAATCATACAGCAAACACTGAAGGTATCATTAGCATTGCATTGTCTAGCTGCCCCCCAAGCTAGAATTTTTGAGATTGCTGGGAAGTACTGGCCCATCACTCAGTGGTAGTGTGCTTTGCACAGAAAAGGCTCCAGGTTCAATCTCCCAGAATGCCAAGGTAATTTTGGGCTATGAAAGATCCTGCCTGAACCTTGGGAAGCTATTCTCCATCAGATCACTGGCAGAGGGCATCTCTTGTATCTGCCACCACCAGATGCTGGGCAGAGGGCTGGTATGCTATGTTAACAACTTCATTATCTGTTTTCAATTCCAGAGCTCAGCTCTAGAATATGGGAAGTTGTAACACAAACAAGTGTGACCCTAAGCATGCACAAAGTGTTCCCTTCCTCCAATGCAGATAACAAGAAATTCTCATTCATTTGGGTTTTGTACAGAAGACTGATTAGACAGTGCGATTTTCAAATCTCTCTGAAAGGAAGTATAACATATACGTTAAACTAGTTTCTGAAATGCTTTCATTTTGAACAGCTCCTAAATCTCTACTGTTTTCCTAGAAATTGCCGGCCTTGACATCATAAGGCTCTGAAGCTCTTTCCTTTGCAGCTCCTCAAGGGCTTAATTTGAGTGTTTGTTTAGTTTTACAACCCAGTCTGGCCACAAGGGCCCAGAGCAAGTCAGCACAGTGCCTATAAACACACTTAAAAATACACTTAAGTCAGCAGCTTAGGCACATTTACTTGGAAGTAGATCTTGTGATCTGGGTATCACACACACAAAAATCCTGCTTTGAATGCTAGGGCTGAGCCCTGGCCAAATGGAGCAGTGCCTTCCCTTCTTTACTGATTGTCCACTGCCCCGGCCATAACACTTCAGGTTCCAGAAAGGGTTTGGGGCCAGTGCACCTTATCACTGCCACTTCCTGCTTCCAAGTCCAGACCTGATGGGGCGGGGGTATGGGGGAAAACACTCTCAGATACCAGTTACTTAAGAGTAAGAGAGTCGGATTAAAAAAATAACCACCTGTTGATGTCGTCATCGCAGCTTGTTTGCAAATAAAGCCTCCAGCACTATCACTAACAAACTTGGAATCAATTTGCTTTTGCCTCGACACTTCCCATGGTATATAGTTGGACTGACATAGTTGGTATATAGTATAGTTGGTATATAGTTGGTATATAGTATAGACTGACAAGAAATGCGAAATACCAGGCTGAGTGCCAGAATGAGCCGTAGCACTGTTCCCAAAAGTCTCTTTGCAAACAAACACTGGAAGAGAGGGGAATCTGGGCACTTCACAAACCGTGAAACACAAAGGAATTGGAGTGTTTACTTCTCAGGGACAGTCTGCTCCCTGAGCTTTTACATAGTTTTCAAAACGAGTGCATTCCCCCCGCGGGGGGGGGGGCCCCCGGGGAGGTCATGTTCTTTTGGCTCAAACAAGGTCCATCCAAATCAGGACAGGAATAAAACCAGACTCAAAGAACACACAAATGCCTAAATGTCACCTAGCCCAAACCCCTGGTCTAAATTCCCCATCTACAAATCCACTTCATTCAAGTTGATTTTCTAAAATATTCTGTGTACATAAATACTAGTGATCAAAAAAAAAAAGGCACATGTAAAGTATGCCTAAATTATGACGCACAGACACAGCCGGGCAAGCATATATTTTGGCACAACCACAGATCCAGGCAGCATAATTTCATCCACTTACCTGGATGTTATCCACGAAGCAGTCCCACAGGTATTTGACCAGAGGCCTAAAACTCAGGGCTACTAGCGTTCACCAAAAATGTGAAACAGCACATCTCAGAGGCAGTCAGATTCTTCCTTCCTTGGATCACCTTTTCTTGAGTTTTAAGAAAGCAGCAGCAGCTCTGAGCAGGTGACAGACGCCAGGTCATAATCTTGGGACAGAAGACTGTAAGCAACAATAGACAAGTCACACAGTGACTCAGCCCCAGCCTGGAAACTTAAAAGCCATTCATCTCTCAGGCATGAACTCCTTTGTTCCACACAACATGCTGAGGAGGCTTTGTCTCTCTGTCTGACAGATCCTGTGCTCCTGCATTTAGGGTCTTTATCCAGGATGCCGACAGGAAGAAACTATCAGATTGTTTTAATCTATGATGAATTACGAAAAATTTCAAGAATCCTTTCAGACCTGCCAAATGCCTCTTATATCTTCCCCTTTTCCATCCCATCCAGCCATAAAAAGAAAGAAACAGACCACAAGGCTCTTGGTCTCTGGGAACTAATTTCCCTTTCTTTAGAAAAAAAAAATATATTGACTGCTATATACACTGCATAATCAGAGAAAGGGGTATGTATATGTCTATCTGCCTATGATTTGTGCCTGTATACGTGTTAAATGTGTCTGTGCTGCTGAGATTGTTATAATCAAGCTATAGGAACAGGTTATATTGAAAGGAAATGTTAATAAATTATAAACAACGATCTGGAGCAGTGATTTTCAACCTTTTCATCTCACGGTACACTGACAAGGCACTAAATGGTTAAGGCACACCATCAGTTTTTTGACAATTGGCAAGGCCTATCATGCTGCTGGTGGGGAGCTCACATCCCCCGCAAATGGCCCTACTAATAAATGACCATTCTCCAAACTCCCACGGCACACCTACAGACCATTCGTGGCACACTGCTGAAAATTGCTGATCTAGAGTACGTAGCTCTAGGAGGGATCCCAGCTCAGTGTTGGGAGCATATGCGTGTAAATGGCCTCAGACTCCCTCTTCAGACAGGGGTCTTAAGTGGCAAGACCCTCTGTCTCCGATCCTGGAGAGGTGCCACCAACCCACCAATGAGTAGCAGAACTGTAGGGGCAGGGGAAGGACATCAAAAGGCAACCTTTGCCCAACACAGTGATGGGCATTTAGGGAAAACTTCCTAGTGACAAAAACAGTGCAAAACAGGCTTTTAGAGGGATGGTGGAATCTGCTTTCTCAGGGGGGTTTCAATAAAAGGTTCAGCGAGCCTGTGTTAAAGACACATCACATATTTAAAGTAATCAAATCAGTAGACAACTCTTCTCCAACTTCACTGAAGCCCCCTCTCTCCCCAAAAGCCCCCCTCCCTGAAATGATAATTTCCCTCACATCTGTTCTCTTCAGTCATCAGCAGCAGCCTGGCCTCCAGAAAAATAGGCAGCTGGCACTAAACAGGCACTTCCAGCTGTGCTTGCTACCTGCGATGCCTTTGCGCTTATTCTCTGCCGCCACAGCAGGAGCAGCCATTCGCAGCAGAGAAGGGCTTTCCAGCTTGCCGCTGCTTTACGTCCAGGGTTTGGCTGACTACCCCAGACCAGCCAGTGTGACAAACACCCTAACGATTGGGAGCAAGGAACACCTCACTCTCCATCACGCGACCAAGGAAGTAATTACAAAATGCACAAGGATTTCATCACCACGAGAGGGAAATATTTCAAACAGAAGCTGGCAGAAGACCCATGAGGGACACTGACACCACGGTGTTCTGTATCAGAAACCTGCCTGGTTTTGGTTACAGAATTTCTTGCGGTGCGCTCAGAATGCTTAGGTTGCATCACCGACTTGACGTGTTTTGTGATGAAAAAAGCAGAAGGAAGCTGTTGTTAGAATCTGCCATCGGCATTTGCGGGTTCCTAAAACTAGTTGGGCAAGTAGGTTCCCTTAACAATCAGGGTGTGGAAGCAGGATGTAGGAGAGGGGGCATGAAGGCAAACTATAATTCAGACTTCTCAGTAGGGACCACGGGACTAGCCAGGACTGTTCCTGTTCCTAGGGCTGCCTGCCAACCCACCCCATTAACTGTAATTGGAAACACACAGTTCTTAGTTAAGTTGCCTCATTGACTGCCATCCTCTCCCCTCCCCATGTCCTAATAAACACTTCCAGAAAAATAAATAACAGTGGGGAAGAAAAGGAGGGCTACGTCTAGCACCTTTGCAGTCTTCTAAATTGCCATGCTTCCTTTGGCAACTGAGAAGACAACCCATAAAACTTCTTAGTTGCCTGGAACTGGTGATGGTTCACAAGGGGTGGGAAAACGATATATGGGCAAAGGAGTTACACACCCACAACACATGATGATCCCCTCCCCAACTTCAGTCTTCATGGATTTTTCCAAACCGAAAAGCAGAAAAGTGGTTGCTATGGCAGGGGGTTCAAGGAACCAGGCACAAGGAGGAAAGACAAGAGCTGGTCCTCCTTTCATTCCATCATCAACACTGTTAGAACCACAAACAATCAGAAGTGATGGCAACTCAGTAGGATTCACCCCAGAACAGCGAAATGAATATGGTGGGCCCTCCTTATCCACAGGTTTGGCCCCTGATGATTTGAGCATCTGTGGATGCTGAGCCAGTGGCTCAGAAGGCCTCAGAGGGCCTCGCAGATGCAATCAGATGCCACTTCTGATCGCATCCAGGAGTTGTTCTGAGGCTGGGAAAGGCCCATGGAGTGGGTCGCAGCCTTCCCAAGCCTCAGGCAGCCTCCTGGAAGCAACTGGAAGCCACTCCTGGTTTGTGACCACTACTTCAGTTGCTCACTCCACAGGCCTTCCTCAGCCTCAGAAAACCTCCCAGGCACAAACCTGCTTCCAGGTTTGCATCCTTCTGAAGAGACTGGGAAGCCAATGAGACCTCCAGAGGGCACAGTATGGCCCTAGGTGAGTCCTTGCAATGTTGTGAACCTGCTTCTCCCCACCCCTAGGATTTCATTATCTGTGGATTTAGGTATCTCTGTGGGGGTGGTGGTACTGGAACTGATCCCCCATGGATACTGAGGACCCACTGAGGACCCAGTATATTGGCAAATACTACATACTACATGGGTGCTATTGAAGTAGGAAAGTAGCCTGTATGTTCCTAGTCAATCCTTGGAAAAAAGATAGTCCTTGGAGAAAAGTCTTGTTATGTACCTACACTGAAAAATCAAATGTCACTTAAAAAAAAGAGAACAGAGATGCCTTTCAAAGATGGGTAGGAAAAAGATACAAAGAAGCAATGAGAAAGCTCTGTTTACTTGGATTATCAGAAAAAGGGGGGCCACAAACAATTTTAGTGGTCTACACAGCTTTATAGGAACCCATTGTCTAACCCCCCTGCTCTGGTAAAACTTCCAAAAAAGCCACAACAAGGATCTGTTGCCATATGGCAAGGCTATAATTAATCTTGGGCATGGGCAATCTTACAGCTCATGTCGCCATGCATGAAGAAGCTAAGCGGATCAGCCTTGGATTGGCCTTGCATGGGAGACCGGAAGTTGCTGACGGAGCTGGTAGGAAAAATGTGCGGAATGTGGAGGAGGCCGGCTGTGAAGAGACAGGTATCATCTTGAGAACCAGCCAAAGTGTGATTTGCAGCTGCCTGTGAAAGCTTGGAAAGTGTAAGAGTACAGCCAGGATGACGACCACACTTTGAAAGGGAAACATCTGGAGAAATTGAGGACTCTATGAATTTCTCTCATAGAACAATACTTGTAAAAACTCTATCTGAAAAAATGGAGATTAAGATCAGCCTGCCAGTGTAAACTGCTGTGAGCCTTGAGAAAGGTGGTATATAAATACCGTAAATAAACAAGGCCAAACTGAGCAATAAATTGCAAAACTACAAAAGATCCCTGAGTGGATTTCTTTCAACAGCAGATTATCAAAGCATTTGTTTGCATAGGAGAGCATAGCCCTGGTTCCTTCATCTGCCAGGTTCTGTTTCTTTGTCATGTTACTAGAATGGCAGAGCTCTGAGAACTGACGTATCTATTTAAGTATCTGCAAAATGCCCATTATTATGATGGGTGTGGTGGAAAAAAACAGGAGGGCATATACATATTGCAAGGCTTCCCTGAGAGGATGCAGTGCTCCTCTGGGTGTTTAGTACACACACATGACACCCCCTGTGACATGAGACCCCTGCTGAGAATGGCTGGGTCATCTGGCATCAGACATAGAAGGCAGGAATTTGCCCTTATTTGCAGTGTGCCCCCAAGTGTTCACAAGCATTACAGGAAGATTTGGGGATCATCTGCATAAAACAGCATCTATCTGTTCTACAGGTTTGAAGGAGAGTAACACTCTTTCCTTGATGAGGAGCTTTGATGCTCAAAACATCTCTGAACAGTTTTATTGCAGCCCTGTGAAATAAAGACCCCGGCAATTCCAAGAATTAACCTCATCATCTGCATAACTTCACTGGGTCTTTTTTTTTTTTAGTCACATGGGAGCATGATAGGTTGTCGCACAAACATGCATGTAGAGACTAGGATTACCGCATTTAGTTGATCAATTGGTTAGATCAGCCCTCTTTATAACCTGGTCTGCAAGCTGGATCCAGTTCATGTTTGGATTTGTCCCCTGGGTGAATGGAGCTCACCGTTCCACAAGGGAAGCTCCATTCCACATTGCCAGTCTCTCCCAAACTGAGCTCCAGCTGGCTGCTTCCGGGCTCAATTGCTCCAGCAGGTTTGTGCCTGAATTTCAGGGCAGATATGGCTGGCAAGAGCACAGTTTGGGCGAGATGAGCAGTGTGGAAAAGAGGCTCCCTGGAGGAACAGTAAACTCCATTCGCACTGGGGAAGCTATTCCCAGCTGGTGAAAGGTGTTTCATCCTTCCAAAGTTAAGGTCAGATCACCCTCAGACTCCAAACCTGAAAGTACATCCATCCCAAATTGTTCAGTCTAAGGTCACACAAACATCATACCTACAGAATTTCCATCACGTCTTGTCTGAGTCTCCATTTGTTGACCCTCATTGGTCCAATACCAACAGAGGCAACAGTTCAACCTCCTCACAACTTCACATGAATTTGATGAGGAGAAATGGAATGAAAATACCTTGAAAGATCCAGATGCTTCATGTCAAACGGCATAGCCACGGAGAGTTTCAGGATTCTCACGGTTTTATGTTCCCTGCTGCTCTCCTCATACAAAGTCATCCATCAGGGCAACCAAAGTGGTCAAATATTTAACTGAATAATTGCCTAAAGCTCATATGACTGACTAAACTTGTTTGTTTTTAAGTTGGGCAACAGACCAGATAAGAGCTTAACTAAATATTTTGGGGTGTTGATGATGAAAGGTCTGTATGTGGTGAAGACACCTGCAGCCAGGTGTGGCATGCCCGTCTGCAGACACTGATCCAAGCCCTCTGCAGGGTTGCCTCCATGGCAAGTCCTCCTGAGAGTTTCCCTCCCCGCATAGGAGCAGCGAGGTGTCACTTTCACGGGAGAAAGAAAGCAAAAAGGTGCGCTCCAGGCCACCATTGCGGCGGAGTCTGGACCTGCTCCTCGCCCCCTTGCGACTCCTGCCATGGGGATTCACACTCTGTCCCCATCTGCACACGGCCCCATTCCAGGTTCCCTCTCCTGGTCACGCGGAAGAATGACGGACCTAGAGGATGCCGCCCCTCACCAGGTCCTCTCTTTTACTCCCATTCCCACAACACCCCCTTGTTTACACCCCCGAACTCCAGCCTCCCGGCCTTTCTCTTCCAAGGATATCACCTTTACTTCCTACTCAGCCTCATTTCACCCTTCAAGGGGGCGGGGCTTGGGGAAACAGTGGCGGAGGAAAGAACCTCACCAGCTCAGATGCGCGACCCCGGCGGAGATTGATAGAGGAAACCCGGAAATCAGCTGAAGCAGCAGCGGAACGGGCACGGGAGCGCGCCTAGTGACGTCACCGAAGCACGGGTAGGCGGGGCGACTGTTCTGTCGATATGTTATGGGGTGAGTCTTTCGCTCCATATGGCGCTTGCTATTGGCTCCCCACGTAGTCCTCTTGCTTCTAACTGGTGTTAAAACCTACCTTTCTTTGCAGCTTCCTGCCGCCCTTAGCCCGCCTGCGCAGAATGATTAGTAAGCTTTGAACAAGAGGGTTAAATGATTGGAGTCGGCATGACGTCATTTTTTGAAGCATCCGGATCAACAAATATGGCTGACTCAGATCATTCCCGCCAAGGCGGATTGCCGCGAATTCACGAATAAAAATCTCCCTGCACGCGTGTAAAAGTTAATTTCACCCTCTTTAATCATGCCTGCGTGTTCTGCATACGGGTGTGCGAATCGCTGTACGAAAAATGGGATTTAATTTCCACGGAAAGATTCATGTATTCACATTACATCGGTTCAATAAAACTACAGTTCAGGGAGTGCATTATATTTGAAGCTGTGTAATACACAGAGGAACTCTATAAGGCCGATCTCAATGTTCCTGATAACCACAGTGGTACAGTCACTGAGCTCGAACCTGACATCCTGGAGAGTGAAGTCAAGTGGGCTTTAGAAAGCCTCACTAACAACAAAGCTAGTGGAGGTGACAGCATTCCAGCGGAATTACTCAAAATCTTAACAGATGATGCTGTCCAAGTGCTGCTCTCCATATGCCAGCAAATTTGGAAAACCCAACAGTGGCCACAAGACTGGAAAAGATCAGTTTACATTCCAATCCCAAAGAAGGGCAATGCCAAAGATTGCTCGAATTACCGCACCATTGCACTCATTTCACATGCTAGCAAGGTCATGCTCAAAATCCTACAAGCTCGGCTTCAGCAGTATGTGAATCGAGAACTACCAGATGTACAAGCTGGGTTCCGAAGAGGCAGAGGAACTAGAGATCAAATTGCCAACCTTCGCTGGATCATGGAGAAAGCAAGAGAGTTCCAGAAAAACATCTACCTCTGCTTCATTGATTATGCTAAAGCCTTTGATTGTGTGGATCACAACAAACTGTCGCAAGTTCTTGAAGAGATGGGAGTTCCAGACCACCTGATCTGCCTTCTGAGAAACCTTTATGCGGGTCAGGAAGCAACAGTTAGAACTGGACATGGAACAACCGACTGGTTTAAAATTGGGAAAGGAGTACGACAAGGCTGTATATTGTCACCCTGCTTATTTAACTTATACGCAGAGTACATCATGAGGAAGGCAGGGCTGGATGACTCACAAGCTGGAATCAAGATTGCTGGGAGAAACATCAACAACCTCAGATATGCAGACGATACCACTCTACTGGCAGAAAGTGAGGAAGACCTAAAGAACCTTTTGATGAGGGTGAAAGAGGAAAGTGCCAAAATTGGCTTGAAGCTCAACATTAAAAAGACTAAGATCATGGCAACCACTCCCATCACTTCCTGGCAAATAGAAGGGGAAGAAATGGAAGCAGTGACAGACTTTATTTTCCTGGGCTCCAAGATCACCGCAGATGGTGACTGCAGCCATGAAATTAAAAGACGTTTACTTCTTGGGAAGAAAGCTATGGTGAACCTAGATAGCTTAATCAAAAGCCAAGACATCACCCTGCCAACAAAGGTTCGCATAGTCAAAGCGATGGTTTTCCCAGTAGCCATGTATGGCTGTGAGAGCTGGACCATAAGAAAGGCAGAGCGTCGAAGAATCGATGCTTTTGAATTATGGTGTTGGAGAAGACTCTTGAGAGTCCCCTGGACTGCAAAGAGATCCAATTGGTCAATTCTCCAGGAGGTCAAGCCTGATTGCTCCCTGGAAGGACAAATGCTGAAGCTGAAGCTCCAATACTTTGGCCACCTGATGAGAAGAGAGGACTCTTTAGAAAAGACCCTCATGCTGGGAAAGATTGAAGTCAAAAGGAGAAGGGGGCGACAGAGGATGAGATGGTTAGATAGTGTCACCGAAGCAATGAATATGAAATTGGGCGAACTCAGGAAGCTAGTGGAGGACAGGGAGGCCTGGCGTGCTGTGGTCCATGGGGTCGCAAAGAGTCGGACACGACTTAGCGACTGAACAACAACAACAATTTCTTGTTGTTCCTAGCAGTCCTATTGCTGTTCAAAATAGAGCAAGAAAAGCCTTCAGAGAGCAAATTGGGAAGGCTGAAGATAGAAGGAATATTAATAAGTAGGATATACTGCTTTGCTTTTGCTGTAGGTTATTGAATGATGCTTGGTTGCTTTATTGTTTTGTGTTTTGTTTGATGTTCTGTAGAAAGTACTGTTATTATCACAGTATGCATATTTCTTGCACAATTTGCTTCTGGCTAAACAGGTTTTTGTGTAGTTTCAAATCTGCAAAATCCCTTTGCCTTTGAGCAGAGGCAATCATGTGTCTGCACCGTGGGAAGAGAAAGAGAGAACCTCTCACAACCAACACACTTCATCTGTTTCCCTGTCTGTATTTTTCAATACAAGGAGCAAGTAGGAGACACATAATTTTTCAAAGCACCAACTAGAAGCAAAAATGGTAAACGCTTCCGATGGGTTAGAGTGGGGCCCAGAGCACCCTGTGTGGGGCATGGCAGGAACAGTAAGAATCAAGAGGAGCAACTAATCTGCATAAATATAATGCGAATATGCTGTGAACCAGAAATGGCTCCTTTGCATGATGTAATAGTGAAACACTAGATTCTTGGGTACTGTAAAAACAGGGACCTTCCTACCTAATAGGTCAATGGACTGAAGATCTACTAGATCACCTTGCAAAAATCTGCAAGAAAGTCTGATTTTTTTTGAACCACAGTTGCTGAATGAAAAGTTCTACCTCATACAGCCAAGGTTAGCAGGCCCCTGGGCTCCCTCCCTCACATGTCCAGGGCTTTCCCTCCTTCTGAATCTCCCTATTTCCTTTTCTTCTGGTTGATGTAGGAGGACCCCCCCCCCCCCCGGTGATTCTCTCAGAAACCACCAAGCTTCTATCCTGGCTCCCCAGCCATGCTGCAACCGCCACGTGCCTTTCACCCAACAATGCAAGCCTAAACCATTGAAGAACTACAGAACACCACCCTTGTAGTGTAGCCCAGTAACCAGAGTAGAACAGTAGAGGTCCTGGCAACAGTGGAAGCAGCAACTCTTGGTGGGGAAACATTTCTTGGCTAAAGTCCAACGGTTAAGAGCCTCCTTAACGTGGCTCTGTACCCCATTGTGGTCATTTTGGCCCATAGGTAATAGTGGTGATTGCTATGCTCACGATGGTCAGATGGAGGTCTAACCAAAAGCACATAATACAGGACCTGTAAAAGAAAAAGGGGTAAGACCAGATAGTGATGGAAACAGGCATGGACCCCATCAAGGGGACGGCAGTGCTAAGAACACCCACCCTCTCCTTCCCTTAAACATGTACAGATCTGACTCCATGTTGGATTTTCATCCTTGGAGTTAAGCTGCTGTTTTGGAATGAAGTCACAGAGGTGAGCTTCAGGAAATGGCACAAGATAATGCAAACAATGCAGACCAATTAAGAAGTGGTGCCAAGGGACATTCAGATGTCTCCCTCCCCTAGGGTCTTGTAATGCAAATCTGATATCTAAGAACATAGCAAAGGCCATTACAGCCTAAACTGCCCAAGAGCTAAAATTAAGTCTTCTTTGGTCTAGCCAAAAGGATTTCTCAGCAAAAAGTTTACAATTCAAATGCAAACTCCCTTCTGGGCACTCCAGAGTAGCACTTTATCAAGGTGGGGAAGGAAAGATTCTGACAAGTACTTACCACGTTGATAACTGTTGTAGCAAGCAAATGTGTCAAGCACTTGTAAAATGTCTGTCTGCTTTTGTGTGCCAACCTATTGTAATCTAAATGTACCTATGTCTGCATCTAAATCACTCCTCTGTGACCCTTCCATTGGGGTTTCACCAGAGGGGAGGGGGAGCAGCAGAGGGGAGGGGGAACAGCAGCAAAGAAAAACCACCAATCAGATGTCTCACATCACCAAAGTTTGCCAATAGCAAGTTGCCAATGTTCCAATTCCACATTGGCATGTTCAAATGTATAACTGACCAAACCCAGATGTACAAGATTACACAAGTTCTGTGGTCTCCTTGGAAAATGTATTGCACTTGTGTCCATTTTACTGATGCCCTACACATGAGTAAAATGTATTTCTCTTCCTGCAACATCGAAATCCAGCTGGCATTCTTCCATCCATGTGTCTGAATTTCCTTTGGTGAGCGCTCATAGAAGGGAAATATCTGGGCTTGTAGGACAGTCTTGGGTTGAGGGAGGTTGCTTCTTTGGAGGGCAGAGGGAACGCACATTGGGGAAACGAGTTCTACCAAACCCTTTTGACAGGTCAGCGGGCCTTTACCAAAGCTGGGCGTCAATCTTGGAGAGCCCCGATTGGGTCTGGGTGTTCTTGTTTGCAACATGGTTTTAAATGTTTTTGATAGCTAAATGAATATGTTCAAAAAAAGCGTTGCATAATTAGATCTTTTTAAAATCGTACATTTGCAACAGGCCAGTTCAAAGAGAAGAAGAAAAACAAGCAAAGTTTGGGCTCCACAGTTACTCATGGTACTATTCGCATTTTGCTCTTGATAATCGTTGAAAGAAAAAGTTATGGAGAGTTTGAGACATTCAAGTCTGCTCTTTCTGAATCTGGTTCACGATGGTATTCCCATTTCCCAGGGTGAGAAAATCTCCTTTGGAGTGGAGACTAATAAAATTTCTCTCTCTCTCTCTCTCTCTCTCTCTCTCTCTCTCTCACACACACACACACACACACACACACACACTGAGGACAGCAGCAACAGTAAAAAAAAAAGACAAATAGAAAAAACTGCAGGATTAAAACAGTAGAGGTTGGGAATAAAACATCTCAACAAGGCAGGCTCAAAATAATTCAGCTGCTGATTAAAGGAACCTGGGAACATAGTCTTTGCCTGGTAGTAGTGAATGCAGATGGAACAAGCCTCCCTGGAGAGAGAATTTTATAAAGAGGGTACCACAGATAGGAACAGATTCCAGGAGTAGGCCCTGACTCGGCCTTGCCTTGGAACCTCTGAGTTCAGTCCAGAAATGTGTAAAGGACTATGTGGAGGCTGTGTGGAGTACATTTAACTCTGTGATTAGTCACCGTCACCTGTTCCTCCCTGCCAGTCTGGGACTAGAGGGGTAAGGCTTCCATATCAGAGGGTATGACTCCCACAGGCAGCCTTTGCTACCTCGCATCCATTTGCATGGACAAATTGGGGGAAGGGAGGGAAAAAAACTTCAAGGGTGGGGGATTATCAACTGCAGGACAATGGGGTGGAAACCTATCTCATTCTAGTTGCACTCCTACCCTGATTACACTGTATCAGTGTTTCCCAACTTGGGGGGTCATGACCCCCATTGGGAAATGTTCCTGGGCCATTCCCCATTAGGGGGAGTGGCCCAGGAATGGATGCCTGACAGTGCCACAGCGATCACAGAGCTGCGGGCACCCTGGGGGTTCTTACCTGGGGGTGGTGGTGTTGCGCTGGCCTCTGCCAAGTTCTGGGAACCTCAGTGAGCCTCCCTGATGAGGTAAAAAACCCCATTTTGCATATGCAAAGCACTTCCTGTTTGCATGTGAAAAGAGGAACACTGGACAAGCTACTCCTGACTACATTCAGTTCCAGTTATTTCAGATGGAGTAAGATGTGACTGCCTGTCTCTGGTTTGGCATCAGTGCTTGCCAACTCTTAGGGTGAAATCCTAACCTGGAGTTTGGCTTGCACAGTTAGGCCAGCAAAGTTTGCCCAGCACAAGGGACACTTTAAAGTATGTCTGGACCACCCTTGGAGTCAGAGAGGCCAGCACACAGACGTGCACCATCCTCCCTGAGAGTGGTCCAAATGTACTTTACAGTGTCCCTTGTGCTGGCCAAACTTTGCTGGCCTAACTGTGCCAGCCTCACTCCAGGTTAGGATTGTGCCCTCAGTTACACAGGAACAAAACGGAAGTGGCAGTGATTCAGGTTTTAGGAACCTATTCATCCTCTTTTCTGTTCCTGGAAAAATAAAATACAAAAACATTCCATGAATTACATTAAAATTACAGATATCAGAAGAATATAATATTCTCAGTGGGGCCGGCTCAAGACCTCCTGACATCTGAGGCAGCTTGACAAATGCTGCTCCTGATGATATGCCAGCCTCTGCTCCTTCCAGTTTCCAAGCACACCCCTCCCCTCCACATTTCCTCTTCCTCTCTGCCGCCCTTCTTCCTTTTCCAGGAATGGAAGGAGAAGAAAGAGCAGTGGAGATTGTTAGGTGGACAGGGATGCATGCTCCCCCCTAATATGCTGCCTGAGGCAACAGCTTCAGTTGGCCTCATTGATGGGCCAGACCTGGTGGTAACATACATAGCATTCCCATGATGCATTTGGATCTGCCTGCCACTCATTCCATTGCCAGGGCTACAAGTTAGACAGATGCGTTCAGAGCACAGCAACCTGCCACCAGCACCCACTCCCAGTCCCCCCCCCCCGAAACTGGATTTAAACTTGGATGACAGCTCTGCTACTATCACTACTCAAGGCCAGGGAAAACCAGGCAGAAGGTGACTTCTTTGGGGAAATGTCTTTCCCAGAAACATGGAGAACCCCCAAACTCCTGGAAGCTGGAAAGATGTGAAGGCTGGTGGTGTGGGAAGAAAGGACAAACCAGCTCCCACCCAAGTGAACTGAGATCAGACAGATAAAGCTATAAAAATACGCAAAGCTCAGTAAAAATACAATGGAGTATCCAGACAATACAATGCAAAGTATCAATACAATGGAGGGGAGAAAAAAATTCAGGGGGTTAAACAAAGGCCAGCAGAAATAGAGGGGGAGGGTGGCAAAAGTTACAAGGATGTTAAAATGCAAAATGCAGATAGAAGAAACCACGTCCACTAATGTGATTTTTTCCCAACTACAGTACTGTACTTTCCTGTCCCTACATACTCTCACTCATTCAGGATTTTGATCCTTGCACCCACATAAAGGGCACTATCCTAAACAGCGCTGGAATGGTGAGGTCAATGGGCCTGCGCCATATCAAACGCTGCTTCAGGGAGGCTGGAGCCTCCCCATGGCAAGGGCATGTTTAGCGCCCTTACTGAAGGGGAGGCTCCAGCCTCCCTGGTGTTTTCCTTGGATCTGTGCCTGCTAAACAGCAGGTGCAGATCCGAGGAGACCGCATGACCTGAATCGGGGCCGCAAGGCCTACTAATTGGGCTTAGGATTCAGCCTTATGGCTGAATCCGGAGCCCGCTTACATCCCGGGCCAGCCCGCCTGCCCACATCCTGCCCATTTCCTGCCCAGAACCTTCCTCCCCCTGCCTACTCCCACCCCCGTCCCAACATGGTGCCTCCCTTGCACCGCCCGGCTTCAGCTGATGTGAGCGCGGCACTGTGCAGGAGCAATGACACCCCTGCATCGGCGCTAATGACATCGCACCAACGCTTTACCTCTCATGGACCCTGGGAATAAGCACTCCAGACTTCCTTTGTACACAGCAAGATGGAGCCATTAGCCACATGCAATTGTCCTGTCCCCCCTCCCTTTTTGCAGGTGTGGACAAGAACTGTACAACACACCCATGAAGAGTAGCAGCACAACTTCCAAAAAGAAACAGGAAATAAAAACAGATTACATCTAACAAACTGGAAATGCATGCATACCTTCATTTCTCTGACAGCTAGAGAACCACAAACCTGACTTGCTGGATCAAAGCAAAGATTTGTCAAGAGTTTAACTGCATACTGTTGCCGTTGAACCAAAGTGCAGCCATCTTGAGACTTTTGTTTAAAGTCTCTTGTCTAAAGTTGCTGAAGTATGTAACTTGTTTCTCTTTTTGCTCTCATTGTTCTCACTCATTTGCCCCCGTGTAACTTTCTCTATCCAGTGTTGCTAATTCTCACAAGAACTGGTTCAAGCTAGCAGAGCTTCCTTCCTTATCAAAATGGTCACGGCATATTCTCAAGGCCCAATTAACACAGAGCTTCTCATGTACCAGCCCCTGTGTTGTAATTTTCCACCAAGCAGAAGCTTGGAGGAAGAGGAGGGGGGTTATAAAAATGCTTGCAATCTGTTTTTGCCTTTTTCTCTGCCTGCCGAGTGGGGCAGGGAGATTGGTCCACCTGCGCAGGTGTAATAAACATGGTCCTCATACTCTCTCATTTGGTTGTTTGCCTTTTTAAATATTTTCCCCGCAATAGAAACCGTTTCAAGCTGATTCTCAAAGTTAACATTTGTTAGCCAGTCGTCTTGATCCTGGCTTGTAAAATCTGGCAGTACAGTGAGCCAAGCCATACTCTACTCCTGCAATTATGAGAACCAGAATCCGCACTCACTTGTCTCAGCAGCTACTGTGGCTTATCATTTTTAAGCAATGGAAACTTTTCCCCTCCTATAAATAACATGTAGGAGGGAGTAACGGAGGTCAGAACTGTGATGGGGCAAAATGATAAAGCCCTCTGACCCAGCAACAATTTCATGCACACTCCTATGCTATTCACTAAATAAAAAGGCAAAACTCGGGGCCAAATTACGCATTCCTGGGCCTATGTATCTTGGCCCTCAGCATCTTGTTCATATAAAGGTGTCCTTGGTGAAGCATCCATAAAATGCTAATGAGGTCAACTTGATTAGCTGACCCTATAGGGTCAGTTCAACACACACACACTAGATGGGGCCTTTCATCACCCATTGCTATTCATCACAGAATCAGATTTCACATTAGTATCATTGGGCCAGCAAAGAGATATGGCATCAGATCAAATATGGATCTCTCCCTCTTACACTGTTGCCTGGAATTGATGTCCTCCTTGTCCTCTGAGAGAAGGCTGGTACATTTGGAATAAATGTTTTGCAGGAACAAGCCGTTCCAAGACCATCGTGACTGTACTTGCAGTCATGAATGCACGTTTAAAGAGTCCTCATATTGCTGTTTTACAACATGATAAATCACACATAGCTGGTGCCAGGCATGGGTAGCGCAGGGTTTTTGCTGAGGCACAGAGTCCTGGGAGCCAGCACAAATGCCACTTTTATTACATGGTTTTGATGCTTTCATGCAGTTCTGATGGTTGTCTGATTGCAATCCCATGTGGACATTTTCACCTGTGGTTTGTTTTTCCATGCAATTGACAGGATTCCTTTTCCTCCCCTCTGCCGTTGTGATCGGTTTTTTGCCTGGTTCAAGTTGATTTCTTTGTTCAAGCACTTGATTCTTTCTAGTAACAGTTGAGAGGACATTCACATGTAATATGTGTGGCTGTGTAGACCTGGCTACCTCTACAAGATGATTGACAGGAGAGGTCAGCCCTTAATGAGGATGCTGGAGGGTGGTTTTCTGCAGAGCCAAACTAGATGTGATAAGATTGGACTCCTGACTCTGGGCTGACCTCTCAGTTTATTCCCTCCCTGGCTCCCCTGACTGTTAAAGGGCTCTTCTAAGCCGTATTTGCCAAAGACACTCCTGCCCTCTGAAAAAACCGGAGTCGGTCTTGATCTGACAATCTGCCAAGGAGGCTAAAGCTATCCCTGTTTAATTTTATTTTTTGCCAACATGATGTAATGTAGGAAATTCCTAAAAGCCCTATTAAAATCTCCAGAATTGCTTTCAGGAGTCATCTGGAGATTGATTCCAATTCCGGGAGGACTGACAACACGATCATTCATGATGCTATAATGGCAGGAAAATGTGGATGGCAATCTCTTTATGGTACATGCAGAGCCCACTAGGATGGAGAGCAGCTGGCACCCTGAGCCAGCAAGTACCACCAGCAACAGAACCTGCAGCAGCACCTACCTCTGCAGGAATAGCATGATGTAGCTAACACATGTTCTTGGATATATGTATAGCATGTTGGAATACATGTTCTCACTGCTTTGCAGTGATGAACTGCAAATGCAGGCAACAGCCTAACAATCTGGGCTAAAGATGTTGGATACTGGAATTACAGAACTGCCAAAGGTTCCACCAGTCCTCCACTGGGCCCACATGTCACCTCCTGACGACACATTGGTTGCAAGCATCGCTTGTTGCATTTTGAAAAATGAACAAGACAATGAGAATTCCAGCCAAAGGATTCCATTCCCACACCACATTCAGTTTTGCCTGTGCTTGAGGCACTGAAGAATCCTTTCTTTCCTTTGGACTGTTTAGTTCTAGGCTATGATGAGAATGGCTTAGATTAGAAGCCCAGTCCTTCTAAGTTCCAGTGTTACTATACAGCCCTCCCCTGTTTCTGTGTGAGTTTGGGAGAGCTGCTATTTGTGCAGGTAGTTTTGCCTCAGAGTTGCAACCCCTTGCCTAACCACCAGGGGGAGGGAAAGGTAAACACCAATTTGAATTTCGGTCTCATTCAATATTAAATGAGACACCGACCCAAAACAATCTGGGTGTCATCTTCACTTTGCTAGTTCTACAAGATGGCTGAATTTGGGGTTTTTACAAGATTTATTGTGTCTCCAGGAGCCACTATTTCCAAGAATATCAGAGGTATTTTTAAGTAATTACTGGGAGAAAATATACTGGGGAAATGTGTGGAGATTATAGGAGAGCCTTAAATATCAGAATAGAGCCATACAGGTGTCAATCCTGTCTGGTACCTCTTACCACTGCAAATATTTTTCAGCTCCACACACCTCCCCCTCCATATACAAGTTCTTACAGATATTGTCTATTAAGGCTTCATATAATATAAATTAAAATGAGAAGGTCATTGCTGAGCACGTGTAGAATGCGGGTGCTAAACTTTACAATCCTGCCAGTCTCCCAGTTCTAGTATTCACCCTGGAACATGCAAAGAAATGACACTGAGTAAATTTTCTTCTTAAATAAATATCTACAAATATAGCTGAGCATGTGTAGATACTCATCTGTGAATAACTGGCAGTGTTAGCCCACTGCAGTGTTTCTCAAACTGTGGGTTGGGACCCACTTGACCCACGTGCATGTCAGATGAGTTGCAGAAAGCTGGGAGCATCCCTCTTGGAAGCTTATTTCCCTTACTTTAGGGAAGCTTACTTGACCTTACTCTAGCTATATTCCTGTTGTGTTTGAATTTTCAAGTGAGAGTTTTTTTGGGGAAAAATTGTTTTTAGTGCAGTGCTTTAACATAATATTTTGTCCTAATCTTGCTTTCTGTCAGGGATGTTACATGGCTGTGAAATTGTAGCAGTCCAAGAATGCCAGTTTGCATTCCAGGAGCATAATTTGATTACATCACAATGACAGCACTTCCTGCTTGATGATGTCACTTCTAGCTGTGACATCACTTCTGGTGGGTCCTGACACAAGAGCCATTCCAAAAAGTGGGTCCTAGTTCTAAAAGATTTGAGAACTACTGGCTAGGAAAGAAAAGGCCAGGGCCAAGCCCTGGTGCTTTAAAAAAAAAAACATCAAGAGGGAGGGCAGGCAAGAATGCTAGAAATGAAACAGACATTTTTTTAAATGTAACAATTACTCATTTATACTTTATTTTAAGAAATATACAAAGACAACATTGCTCTAGCTTATGGAGTTAAGCTTTTTTTTCCTCATCACAGATTTTATATGTACAAGCAACACAGTCCATCCAAAACAGAGCAGCGTCCTCTTTCCACAATTGTTCACGTGTAAACACAATTGGAAACCCAACATCAAGTAATGCATTTACTGAATCCCCCTTCCCCATGATCTAGAAAACTGAGGATGCAATCCTAAACCGAGTTAGGCCATCATAAATTAAGCTAGCAAAGTTTGGCCAGCACAAGGGACACCGTAAAGTATGTTTGGACCACTCTCGGAGTCAGAGAGGCCAGCACACAGACGTGAGCCATCCTCCCCGAGAGTGGTCCAAATGTACTTCACAGTGTCCCTTGTGCTGGCCAAACTTTGCTGGCTTAGTTTATGCCGGCCTAACTTTAGTTTAGGATTGTGCTGAGTGTTCTAGTCGATAACTGGAAAATCCTGGCTTTGTGATAAAGAGAAGCATCCCTGACAATAAAGTGCTGGCTTATATCCAAACAACCTTTCCTGAAATAAGCCTCTACAGAATTACGTGCATTTTGCTTGGGCAGGGAGGACACACATGAGAATTTGGTGGACCAGAAATCGCCTCGAACCACAAGACCAATATGCTGAACTGGAGCAATGAACATTTTCATTCATGAGCATTCTCTTTTCCACGAAGGGAAATGTGACATGAAACCAATTCTCACGAGCAGCCTCAGCGATTCCAAGCTGAGGGCAGACTTGAAGTGAATTTGAGAGTGCAATCCTAAAATGCGCAGAATTAGTGAGGCCAGAGGGCATTGGGCCAAATCCAGCACAGCTTCGGTGCGTTGGGGAGCCTCCCCGGGGCTACGGCACGTTTGCGCCCTTGCACCAGGGGAGGCTCCAGCCTCCCCGTTGGTTTCTTTGGATCTGCGCCTGCTGTATAGCCAAGTTTGGCTGGGGCAGGAACGATGCTGCGGTGCCTCTGCCTGGCGCCATTGGGGCAATGCTGCTGTTAGTGTCAGCCCAACGGCACTAGTGCCAATGCGGGGGTGCTGGTCGGCGCTGCTGCATCAGTGCTAGTGATGTTGGGCTGACGTGAGCATGTAGTGTCAGCCCAACATCAATCTTAGGATTGTGCCCTGAGAGGCAAAAATTCCCAAGCATATTTTTCTTCCCTGGAATTGGCTTGCAAACATTCAAATTTATATTACCAGTCAAATCAGAACGTTGTTTTTTCTAACCATATTCCAGATTATGGATATTGCTGCATCGGAAGGATTTGGAAAGGAACCATGTATGCCACCCGGAGTTCCTTGGAGGAAGGGCAGTATAAAAATGTTAAAAATAAATTAATGGGGGGGAGGGGTTAAGACTTGAGGGCCTTGCGCCAGAACCTATTTAAGTGCTTGGGATCAGCCCAAGGTCATGTCAAGTACAGTACAGGTAGATGATCCCTTATCTGGACATCCAAAATCAAGACATTGGACGAAGGTCCAAGACTTAAAAAAAAAGTAGAAAGAAGAACAGTCTTGTGGTCATTCCCACGTACAGGGTGTAAATTCTATTCTCTGTTCTGTGGTGTGTGCCTATTTTCAGCATCGTTGAAAAATGTCAGAGGCCAGCAGACACACAAATGGGTAACAGCAAAAAGAGCAAGAGGAAGCATTTCTCATTATTTTTATGCAATTATTCTGAAATGCAGAAAAATCCAAAATCTGGATTTTGATTTCTGTCCCAAGCAGTCTGGATAAGGGATTATCAATCTGTAATAACAACAAAGACAGGCATCTGGATCCAGCCAATGCAGTCTGTGTGCAGAAAGAGTTTTTCTGAAGGCAAATCTCCTAAACTGGGAGCACACAAACCAGCAGTGTGGGGGGTGGGGAGGCCACATTCAAAAGAGGGAGTGGAAGCAGAACTTCAAGGGGAATCCTAGAAAATATCCCTATGAGCTCCTGACTTGCATACTGGACTGTAGGTGTACATGTGAACAGTTTTCAGTGCAGGTTTTTTCTTCTGCGCGGTGAGCTTGCTTGGTTTCTCCTTTGCCTCAGTCCTCAAATGACACTTGAGTTTGCCTTCATATCCAAAACTGATTTCAATGCTCCTCTCCATTTTTTTCAGGAAGCCTATCCAATGTTTTATTATCCAATGTATTATTTTTCCCCCCTCGAGCACCATATGCTTTTACTTAATACAACAATTGTTCAGTGCCATTATCTGTCGGTTCCCTGTAGAGGATGAGAAGGTGGCTTTGTGCTGCCACATGGTCCAGCCACTCAGCACTGTTCCCAACCTGCATCTACTAGAAACTAGCAGAATTGGTTTTTCCTCAGCTCTTATACTTCAGAGAAGACTGAATATCTGGCCAGAAGAGAGTGGGTACAGTTCATGCCCCAGCAACTTGGCCGCTCTCATTTGGCATATCTGTGCGCGCGCACACTGTGAATCTTGGGAAAGGCTTCAGGCTGTATCCCCTGCTCTTATGCAGCAGGGAATGATGGAAGTCTAAACTTGAATTCTATTGAACTCAGATATTGTACCTTCAGGATGTCCTGTCATGTGCTGATTCTGGCTCTGGGTGAAGATGCTCAAGAAGCCTTTCATTTCTTCTAATGTGGAAGCACCAGACCTCTGTGATAGGGATTCCACTGAAAAGCCACAGAGACTTGCTCTGTGGGAACAAGATCTTCACACTAGAATGGGCAGCTGGGCCCATGATCCAGCTTGCTAATATTCTGCTTCCAACAGTGGGCGGTGTAATGTCTGCCTCAGAGATAGCGTGTGACTGATAGGGCAAGGAAGCCAAGTTTCTATTTAATGGAATTTATATCGTATACATCTCAGGGCATGTCTTGTTCAAATGAGAGGGGAAAACCTGGGAGGGCGTACAGGGAATATTGGGAATAACATCCCATGCATGTCTGTTATTTTTCTGAAGCTGGGTGAGGTGGCTGAGGATGCAAACCACTGGAGAACATCTTCTCCCACAGCTGAAGTGAATGGTTATTGCCCAACCACTTTGTGGAGGAGCTTTGCTTTTGCATGTATCCTCATTCACTTCAACGGGATGTGTGCAGGACACTTTCCTGCTGGAGTGCCCAGACAGTGGGCTTACTCCCACGTTTCAGGTTCTGCGGTTCAGCACACCGCTGTAGGAAAGGTCCTGGCACCAATGAAAATACCTCTTCCCTTGAGACACCCCCTTCTCATTGTTCATGGGAACCAACCATGTGGATTCCGGGCTTCCAGAGTGCTTCTTGGCCACAGTGTGAACTGGAGGGAGAGAAGCCAAACACTGCACGTTTTGGGATTTTGGGGGTCAGAATACAGCACATCTCTTCTAAATGAGAGCTGTAAAGATGTGCCTGAAACACAGCAACATGGCAAATACAGAAAAAAAGCACAGCTTACATTCCTAGGTGTTTGGTGAAGTTGAGAATTAATTCCCAAAAGCTTCAAAGCCGACAGTAAACCCTGAGAACAGGTCAGCACAATACTTTTGCTCTTTTTTTTCTCTCTTTTTCAGGAACTATAGAGTGTATAAATTGTAAGACTTAATTGCACTTTAAAACGCTTCTATGATCATCCCTGAAGCTCTTTTGAATACCCAAAGGGGGAAAAAAGTCAAACCCATTTTTTAAGACATTGCAAATATTGGTTCATAAGACTGTCCCATTATTTCAATATTATTCCACTCATTCACCTTGCCTTTGCACTCTGGCAAGGATCTCAAGCCAAAAACGTATCGGTCTGTTATCTGGAAATTATGTTAAGAAATAATTTCTTTAAAATGCAACTGGAAAGGCATATCTAGTTGTTAATGTCTGAGAACCAGTAAGGGTGGCAATTTTCTCTGCTAGTGTCTTTAAGGCACATATAGAAAAGCAGAAGGAAAATGGCCAAAGAGACAGGTTTTCATAATGGTTGAACATTTCAACATGTGTTCCATGTGATGCCAGTGATTAAGTTCAGGGCTGCATTCATTCTGCGTCACCATAATCATGTACACTCTTCTCACAAGCACAGAATTTGCCACTGGGCACACAGTCCAGAATACACCATCCTTAAGGTTTTCACTTTAAAAGTTTTTTAGTCCTTAAGACTGCAGCCATAAGGCTTGTAACTATGTAGGCAAGTCTGATGAGATCTCATTAGTCCTGTGTTTGTGTGCAAGCACTTTGAGGTTTTCCAGCATAACAAAAGCAAGGCTTCAGTGCCCTAGGAAGCTCATTCTTCCTCCCATGAGTAACAGAATAAATTATGCAAAATATGCAGCCATAGAAAAATTGATGTAATTTATACAGACCACAGATGTGTCTCTCTTGAACCCAACTGCACTGAAATTGTGAAGACTTGCATCTTTGGCCATTTCTCCCACTTCCACTTCTTTCATCCCTTCTTAAAAACTCTAGTAGGGAAGAATTAATATTGGAACCATCCCTGGTGTGTACCACATCAGACACCACCTTTTTCTTTTCACCGGCAAGAGAGAATTCACATTTACCTCATCAGAAAAAAAAATTCTCTTTGCACATTGTGGTGGATTTGAAAAACAAGAATTCAGAATCAGTCCTCCTTCCAACGGTGTTGTGCTGAGTACCTGAATGGTTAACTCACTGCAGCGCAAGATATGGAAGGGCCCCTACAAGGGAGGGGACAGGTAGGTCTTTTGAAGCCAGGTGGTAATCACTTGTTGGCCAGAAGTGCTCTGCTTTATACAAATGATTCTTTGGCACCAGATTTGGAGGCCTCCTCCCATTCTTTTGTTTCATCTAGACCATCTGCTGTTGTTTTGCAAGGACCTTCCTCCTCTTTTGTTTCCTTGGGATCATCCTTGGTTTCTGGACTGGTGATGGGATCATCCTTACTTCCTGGGCCGGTGACGGGATCATCCTTAGTTTCTGGACTGGTGACCAGCTCAAGATCAGGTGGTGAAGATGTTTGTGGTGACATTTCAATTTCTTCCTGTGTGCCTGAATCCCTATATATTGCCTGCATTTTGTCTGCAATCATCCCTTCCTTCTCTGGGGCTTCTTCTGTCAGTGTGGCTTCATCTTGGCTGTGCCGATACATGTACGAGGCCTGTTTCACCGATCGCCTTAGCAGATGTCGCCGGAATGCCCGCTGGATTTTGGTGGCACACACTTCCTCATGCTTCCGTTTCAAGGTTGTGGTAATGGGTTCATAGGATACTTTTGAAGGGTTGGCAGCCATAAACTTCTCCTCCATGGAGGCTTTCAAGGCATCCATTTCCCCAGAGTCTCCCAAAACTTCTTTGGTAAGTGCAAAGAGAATATCCAAGCAGTGGATCTTATCCCCAGGCACCATGGGCAAGTCCAGTGTGATCAGCTTGATCTTGTTGGGCTTAGCAATTCGTAGTGGGTCTTGCAAAGTGTCTGCAAAATCAGAGAGAATGCTGTAATCAATGAATTGTGTGGCGTCTGGGTCAAACTTCTCCCATGTCTCATAGAACATTTCAAAGTCATCTTCACACAGTGGCTCACTGCTCTCCTCTGTAGCGACACCGAAGTTCTCCAGGATAATTGCAATGTACATGTTGACTACAACCAAGAAAGAGATGATGATGTAGCTGCAGAAAAAACAGATGCCAACGCCAGGATTACCACAGTCACCCTTCACTGAGCTCCCAGGGTTCTCCAGTTCAGGATCACAGTCTGGAGGGCCACTATTCAGGATGGGGTTCAATAAGCCATCCCAGCCAGCTGAGGTGGTGATCTGGAAAAGGCAGATGATGCTGTTGCCAAAAGTCTCAAAGTTGAAGATATCATCGACACCGGATTCCTTCTTCACGTAAGCAAAGTTAGACATCCCAAAAATGGAATAGATGAACATAACTAGGAAGAGGAGGAGGCCAATATTGAAAAGGGCTGGCAGGGACATCATCAAGGCAAAGAGGAGGGTCCGGATGCCCTTGGCTCCTCGGATCAGCCGGAGAACGCGTCCAATTCTGGCCAGACGTATAACCCTGAAAAGGGTGGGTGATACAAAGTATTTCTCAATGATGTCTGAGAGGACAAGTCCTGAAAGACAATTAGGAAGGTGTTACTTTTTCTAAGACCAACGTCCCTTAATTTTAAAATCTATAAAAGTTTACTGTATTTCTATCGCAACTGTACAAAATGAAACTAATCAATATATATGTTTATTAGTCATAGTCTAATGAAAGGAAATAAGGGTGACTTTGGCAGTAATGGGGGAAGTCTTGGTGTTGTCGTTTACTTTCTTTCTTTCCAGAAAGCCCCCACGCCAGGGCCAAAGGTCAGTAGACTCCACTGCCACCATGACAACAGAGAGAGAGAGAGAGAGAGAGAGAGAGAGAGAGAGAGAGAGAGAGA
>JAJKFI010000047.1:4401505-4455935 GCA_029204185.1 Lerista edwardsae
GAGAGAGAGAGAGAGAGAGAGAGAGAGAGAGAGAGAGAGAGAGAGAGCATCCTCAAGACTCCCTCCCAGTTATATACAGTAGTTAGTTCCTCACAAATCTAGGGCTGTAGATTTGTGATTTGGGCTGGGCTCTATGTTTCCTAGTGCATAGGTGGGGTTGTCTTGTATTGGTTTCTTTTCTTCTTCTGGATTGGTTTGCATTGTTTTGGTAGTAGAGGATGTTGTTCTCAATGGGGGTGGGGAGGCGAAGATGTTTGTTTCTTATCTCCCTCCAGTGAGATCAAGACCCTCTACCAAAACAATGAAAACCGGGGTTCTTCTGGGTTCTTCCCGTTACCAGATCTGATTGTGCTGGAGAGCAGTAGTGTCAGGTCTAGATACTGCATGGATGGCACCGTAACATAGCAGAGATTGGGCTGATAGTTTCCTGGTGTCTGGGCTTTGCTTCCACTTGAGCTTCCATTTGAATCTTGTGGAGCCTTCCAGTACATAGCAAATGCAAGTCCCGTCATTGGTCTCGCTTCTCCTCTCATTCTCCTGGTGCCTTGTAAAAACAGCACACCTGTTTATCTGTGTTATTTATTTTATTAAGCATATGTAAAGGTGCAGCCTTCACATTATTTTTAAAAACCATTTTTTAAAAAATTGTTCCAAAACTGCCCCACAGGTTATAGGGGAGATATTTCAGTCACATCCTGGGTGCTAGGCAACTGGGGCCATCATCTGCTGCAGAGGCAGACCTGCCATCATGCCAGGGGGGGCACATAGTGTCCCTCACGGTGTCTGAAGGCTCCAGTAGGCCATTTAACACTACTTCCAGGTTTTGCTGGAAAGCAGTCCAAAGGCATACTTTTGGAGGGTGGCAGCCTGTGGTGGGTGGCAGTCTGCGGTCCTGACCAGTAGTGTCATTCACAAATGAGCCGCCGGAACACGAGGCGGGACTTACCGCTTGATTGACAGGCAGTCCCTGACGTGTCACTGCCTGCCCGCCCGCCGCGGGGGCTCCCTCCGGGTGGCGCGCCCCTCCACGGCTCGCCTAGGTACCCAGCGCGCCCCCCAGGCAAGCGGGCACCCCCTCCGAAGCCAGGGGTGCCCGTGCAGCGGTCGGGCAGGCAGCGACGCGTCACGAACGGCCAGCCAATCAGGCAGTAAGTCCCACCTCGCGTTCCGGCGGCTCATTTGTGAATGACACTACTGGTCCTGACCCCCAGGTGCCAAGCAGGTCAGGTCTGACCTGCTGCATTTTCTCTATTGAAAAGAAACACTCCAAGTCTCAGAATGAGGTTTTTCAGAGTTCACCATGAGTGAGAAAATGTACTTTTGGACATAGCTAAGGTGCTTCCAAATCACCTCTACTACTCTACAAAAATTATTTGTCTTCACCCTTCATACTCTTCCCAGTGAAGCTTAGAGTTTTAGAGTTTTAGAGTTTTTAGAAACTCTAGTTTCTAGTGTTGTTAAGTCAAGTGTTGTTGTATGCTGCCCCGGAAACTGAAACATAACAGACAAATGTGGAACTTGCGACATTCTTTCTCACCTACAATGGAGAGAATGACCACAACGAAGTCAAAGATATTCCAGCCAATGGTGAAGAAGTAGTAGCGCAGGGCGATCATCTTGGAGAAGCACTCAGCTGAGAAGATGACTATGAAGATGAGGTTGATTTGGGCAAGGATAGCTATCTTGGTTTCACTTTGGTCATCTGTTTCCACCATCATTGTCACCATGTTAAGACAAATGAGGATCATGATGACTATATCAAAGGCTTGCTGGGTCACAAAGTCAAAGATCATCCCTTGAAATTTGTTCTTTAATCAGGTGGAAGGCATGTGTGGGTGTGTAAGAGAAACACAGGAAATGAATGAGACATATGGACAAAGACAAACAAGGGAAGAAAAGAGAAAACAAATGGAGAAAATCCCATACAAGAACATTTAAGAGGGAGACAAAGTAGGATAATAGTTCAGAAAAAAACTACCCAGAATTCAACTAAACAGAACTTAATCACCACTGAGAATGTGTATTTGTACTTTGAAGGAAAAAAAAACCCTGTTGTATGGCATCACTGGTAAGCAGAGACGTTTCTACAGGGAGGGCAAAGCTCTAAGTTTTGCAAGAAGCCTTACCTTGCAGTGGAAATCACTCCTCTCCTGCACCATTGTAGCCAATCCTCACAGGGAACAGCAACATCTTGGCGTTGCTTACTGGCTACAGCAGCAAGGGAGAGGAGGGATTTACATGACAGGGTAAGGCTTCTTGCAAAACCTAGAGCTTTGCCTTCCCTGTAGAAACGCCACTGCTGGTAAGGACATTGGACTTGAATTGGGAATACTTAGGTTCAATCTCTTGCTCAGCTTTGACACTCATAAGGTGACCTTGAGCAGGTAAACATAGTTCAGCCTAACCAATCTCACAGGATTGCTGTGAGAACTGCCTTGAGCTCCTTGGAAGTACAGGGTACCAATTCAGTAAACAAATACATGGCTATAAAAATCAAAATTGATGAGCCTGAAAGGATTACACAGGTGTGCAATATTTGGCTTACATTGCATAATTTATTCAGCTTTGCTAGCCATGGGGAAGAGCAAAGACTTGGGTATAGTACTCACTCTCCTGCTCAGACACCTGTTCCACTCCAGCTTTTCCAAACACTATTGACACCTACTTCCAATATCTCTCTGAAGTGATAAGGGCCAGTAGAATACTCATTTTTTACTTAGCAACATTCCCCGACTGGCCACCAAACACAATGATGGCCCTTGGATAAAGGTAACTTTCATAGCCTAGGCAACCCTATGAACAAGTCAAAATTATTGTTATTGTTATTATTAATAATAACAATAATATTAATAATATTATTATCCATATCCATATCCATATCCATATCAATATTGATTGATTGATTGATTGATTTTTATCCTGCCTTTCATGGGCACCCAAGGCAGCTTACAACATTAAAACCAACACATTAAAAACCAGAAAGCTTGACAATTAAAACAATGTTAAAAACAATATTAAAACAGTTAAAATTTAAAATAAGCAAGCCCTGTGGATCCCACAATTTGATAAAATGTAAAGATGAAGAATGTAAAATGCCAGCCGGCCTGTCAACAATTGAAGGCTTGTTTAAATAAAAAAGTCTTCAGCCCCTGCTGGAATATTGCCAAAGAGGGAGCGGTTCCTAATTCTAAGGGGGGGTATTCCAAAGTTGGGGGGCCACCACCGAGAAGGCCCTATTCCTGGCCGCTATCCCCCTCACCTCTCCTGGTGGCGGCACAGTCAGAAGGGCCCCCCCCCCCAGATGACCTAAGAGTGCGGGTAGGATTATATGGAAGGAGGCGATCCCTCAAGTACCCCGGACCCAAGCCGTAAAGGGCTTTAAAAGTCCAAACTAGCACTTTGAATTGGGCCCGGAAAGGAACCGGCAGCCAGTGTAGCCACTGAAGCAACGGCCCGACAGAGTCGAACCGACGAGCCCCGGGAACCACACGAGCAGCCGCGTTCTGCACTAGTTGCAATTTCCAGACCGTCTTCAGAGGCAGCCCCATGTAGAGTGCATCGCAGTAATCTAATGTGGATGTCACTAGGGCATGGGTCACTGTGGCCAGGTCTGCGCAGCTCAGGTATGGTCACAGCTGGTGAATCAGCCGAAGCTGAGCAAAGGCTCCCCTGGCCACAGCTGCTACCTGGGATTCCAGGAGCAGCTGTGGATCCAGGAGAACCCTCAGACTGCGGATCTGCTCCTTCAGAGGGAGTGCAACCCCATTCAGAGCAAGGCGGTAGTCCAATATCCGAGCTGTGGATTTCTGGACCAGGAGCACCTCTGTCTTATCCGGATTTAATTTCAGTTTGTTTGCCCACATCCACAAAATGACAGTGTGGGAAAGGAATTAAATGTTGGTGTGAAAGCAGAGTTAGGAATTTCACATCAGGAGGAACTGGGGTGCAAAGAGAAGAAAGAGAGAGAAGGAAAAGGTGGAGAAAATGTTTTCAGGTTTGGACAGTGGTTCCCAACCTTTTTTGCACCTGGACCCCCCTTTTAGGTGAGACAATCTGTTGGGACCTCCCGTAAGACCTTGGGCCAGAAGTGATGTCATTAAGCAGCAAGTGAAGTCATAATTTTGTTTAAATAAATCACACTTTTTGAAAGTCGAAAGAACTCCACATCCTTTTTAGAATGTTCTGAATGCTTTGTATCTAAGTGACATTTGAGTTTTGAGTTCAGTGATTGATTCAGCACTGAGAACAACATTGCACAGAATGCATTGTGGCTTCTCTATGCCAATGCGGATTAAGGCTGTAAAGCCAAATTTTAGATAGTCTTCAGAGTATTTACATTCCTCTTCCCTGTGTGCTGAGACTTACCTAGGCATGCACATGGAAGGCGTAATATACCTGCTCAGAAAGATATCCAGGAGGGACTTCATCGCAAGCATTTGCACACACCAAGACAAACTCATAGCAAGGCTGATTTCCCTTACGGCCACAAACATTGAGGAAGTGGCATTTTAATGGGGAGGCCTCTTCCCTAGCCAAAATGAAGCTTCCAAGTTGGTGGTGTCCAGCTTTTTAAGATGGCTGCCCCAAGCTCTTCACAACCCCTTGAAAATCTGTTCGCAAACCCCTTGGGGGGTCCCAGCCCCCAGGTTGGGAACCACTGGATTAGGAGATGGTAGTGGTGTGCATGGGAGAGGTGCAGAAAGACCTTTCCTGGAAAACAATCCCAAACTTTTCCTTCCCCATTTCCTCCCCTAGTCAGACAGATTTCCAGCAGTCCTTGTCTGAAGATAAATCATTTTGATATTTGCAAATGTAGGGACATTATGCATGAGCTTGTCCCACATATAATGGTTCTTCCAGAGGCCAACATCTCTGGATGCTAAGGGCAGCACACACCCAGTCCTCAATCTGGTGCCAACATTAAATGAAGAGAAAAGATCCTGGATCAAGAAGTAAAGGGGGTCATCATCGACATGTCAAAGGAAACAATGGAGTCGGAAGCCACCCTCCTCTACACATAGAAAGTGGATTTGGGCCATGCCAGGAATGACATACCGAGGGCCTGGGGATGGGCTTCTGTGGCTTCTTGGAACCTAGCTTCTTCATGGCATTGTAGTATTTCTTCTGTTCCTCTGTCATGAAGATGTCCTTCCCTCCAAAGTAAAAAAAGAATAGCCGTTATTAGATGTGGCATGAGCACCTTAAGGAGTAGCATTTAAGGCTCATGCCAAGATGCTGTAACACCATCTTCAATGGGCAGCCCTGACCTTACTCTGCAGGGCTAAATCTGAACAGAACTTTCAGTTTAATTTCTAAGGTTGTGTCATGTGATAATTGGCTGGATGTCTAAACTTGCCTAACTCTATTTTTTTTCTAAAGATCCAAAACCTTCCCCTTCCATTGTTAGCAACATTTTGGGCTGTGTGTGATTTCTTTTGTGTATCAGTGCCTATCACTTGACAGCAGCACTCAGTCCCCTCCCTTTAAACAGTTCTTAATGTTCTGTACATCAGCATTTCTCAAAATGGGTCGTGACCCAATTTCTGGTGGATTGCACATAGCCCGGGACCACCAACACTTCAAAGTTCCCACATTTTTTTCAATGTAAAAAGCCCATCTCTGAAGTGCTTTCACTCTGGGGAGTGTGATTTCATCAGGGAGAACACGACACAACTTGAACCTGAGCAGGCCAAAGACCACCAAGCACTGAGGCTCTACTTGGTGATGACATGCAATTCTTTCCTAAGCATGCTGGGTCTGTGTCTATTCAGCCCTTGGAGCCTGAAGGCCAATTCACGGAATGGGAGGTGGCAGCCCACAACCCTTCCCCGTGACAAGTCTGCACTCTCTGCGGGTGAACAGTGACTCTCCTGGTGGAACCCCAAAGCCAAGAGACACTTATCTTTTTCTTCTGTTGGTTAAAGTTGTCAATGATGACACCAATAAAAAGATTGAGAGTGAAGAAAGCCCCGAAGATAATAAAGATGACAAAATAGAGATACATGTAGAGATTCACTTCGTAGGAAGGCTGTTCCTCCACCTGAGAAGGCAAAGAAGAGGTTGAGAAGTGGTCCTTTCTTGTACCCAGGCCCTCCCCATGCAGGCCAGGCCTGGTCTCTTCCACAAAGCAGCCGTAGGGCAGAGCAAGAGACTTGGCATGTCCAACTTACGTCACGGGAGTCGACAGCTGCATACATGATGTCCATCCAGCCCTTGAAAGTAGCCTGCAAAAAGGAACAGAGGGACACATCCATTATGATGCTGGACAGAGATGGGCTGGAACCTGGAAAAGGACCACTATGGACCATTTGTGAGACAGCAGGACGAGCAATGACGTGCGGAGTGCACCGCCACCAAGCCAGTCCGAGCTGCTCCCACAAAGCAGCAACAGCATTGGGGCCCTGCAGCTGAGGACTCTGGGCTGCACCCAGCAGTGCAGCTACATGTGGGGAGGGGTGCCCCAAGGTTAGGAGGGGGTTGTCACCACTAGGGACCAAAATGGCTAAAATCGTGGTTTTTAGAAATAATATCATTTGCAAATATCATGTTATACACTGTTTGATGTGTACTTTCATGAGGAATTCCATGAAAAAGCCGATGAAAAATGACCACGTAATATCGTCATTCTATCAAATGTTATTGCCAAAACCAATGTTGGGCAGAAGATTTAGTCGAGAGGGTTTTGCGCCCCTAGGAATCGCTCCCTTTAACCCTCTGAGTGCCGGCCAACCAAGAAGAAAAGCTCCTTGCAGAGGAATTGGGAGGGGGGAGGAGGGAGAGTGAAGTGGGCGGAGTCAGCCCTATTTTTAACTAGTGGAACTGAGTTCCCCCGCGTTCCCCCTGCATGATATCACTGGGATTAATGCCTCGGTTTGCCTGAAGGTCGCCAGTTGGGGACTACCGGAAGTCTCTGTGAGCGGCAGACCTTGTAAAATGAGACTGATTAACAGCTGAGCTGTCTCCGGCTGCCTTGTGAGAGGGGGAGTATGCCAGGGGAGTGTGCCGGGGCAGCTGCTTCTCTGGTGGGAGCAGGGAAGCCGCTTATCAGCCAGCAGAAGACAAACAGGCGGCCAGAAAGAAGACAAAATCCAGAAAGATCCATCTGTATGTGTTGTAGTTCTTGCAAGACAGAACGTTTCTGTAAATTGTAAAAACCCTTGGGGTTTATGAATAAAGTCTGCCTATGTAAATGGCCTTGAGTTACAGTCCTTGGAGAAATCTAGTGACCTAAGAAAGGCGGTATATAAATACAAGTATGATGATGATGATGATGATGATGATGTAACATTTTGTATGATGGCTACATCGTATGTCACTGTGCAGTATGTCACTGTGCAGGGGAGCAATAGCAGAGGAGGGAACTGAAGTTCATTCACTGCTTGTGGGAAAATATTCACTGCATTTATTTGCTGGTCACTATTATTATTATTAGTCATGTCATGTCATGACTATTGCCCTCTCTCAGCCTCACCGACTTCACAAGGTTGTTGTGAGGACAAAAGAAGGGGAGGAAACATGCACACTGGCCCGAGCTCCTTGGAGGAAAGAAGGATAAAATGCAAAAGATATAATTTTTGCTATATGGGGGGGGGGTCAAATTTATGGGCCCTGGCTATCAAATGACCTAGCTATGCCACTGGCTGCACCAGCCTCAGAGTCAATGGTGGGGACATGTCATGGGGGAGGGCAAGGAGAATTCTGAAGAGATCAGTGGGAGGGCAGGTGCAGATTGGGGGAAGGACAGCAGCAGAGGTTGGATAGCAGCACTGATGCATACCAGAGTCCTATCCCCTTTGTTTCACTTCGTTTCACCTTTTTCCTTCTTGGATCTATGCCAGCTATATAGACACTTTGCCAAGGACACAATCAAACCTACAGCTGGTCGTGGAGGGTGCAACTCTCTTCTCCCACACACAATTTTGATGGCAACATTTGATTCTCCCCATCCATGATATATGAATGGGACAAGCAAACAACAGATGTGGCTGCCCTGTCATAGCTAAATTGGCCCTTACTGAGAACAGAAGAGAGACAGAGAGAGAATAGAATGGAGGAATTACAGGGATTTTTCATTGAGAAGACTTTTGTTGTTGTTGTTAAGGACACGTAAAGGTGGACATGTGTGTCCAATCCTCCTAGAAGCTGGCTGTCCCCAATCATTGTCTGGTAGTCTTTTGAATGTGCTCCTTGTACTGAACCTTACCATGCCCCTGAAAAGGACAGGTTGCTTAAATGTAATTATAGTTCTTTGGGTGACCATCTACAGATGTAGTGGAGTTCTGCTTATATGCAGATCTAGCCTAGGGACCTTCCAGAATGTTGTCAAGCATTCTGTGCACAAATGGGGAAGCCCATTCATGACTGAGAACGCAATCGTATACTGCGCTGGAACAGGCAGGCTGGCGAGCCTGCGCTGTATCCAACGCAGTATACGGGAGGCTGGAGCCTCCCTTGTGCAAGGGCAGTGTTGGCACAACAGTGTTGGTGCAAGGAAGTGTTCCTAAAGCATGCTGTTTCAGGGGTAGTTGAACAATATTTGAGGAGTTTGGTGTTTTCCCCACACTTGAGGAACACAACTGTGCATGGGGCTTCCCTACTTGAGCACAGGCTTCCCTACTCAACAAAGCACTGGAAGCTTTGAGGTCAACTCTATACATGCACAGAACATGTGACAACTTCACAGAGACCACAAAAAAGAACTTGAGTTTTTAGTGGATTTCTTCAACATGGCAAACATCACACATGATCATTGGAGGAAGGGTGGTGCATTCCAAAAGGAGGCTCAACACATGAAAATTAATGGGGAGAAGTTTTCCCTGCCACAATACCGTATCAGCAAAGCCAGTAGAACAGGAGTTAAAGCACATTCAGGGGAGGTGGAGATGCATTTCTCCAGGACAAAGCGAGGATACTTACCACTTGCAAAAGGGAGAGGTAGCCCATGCCCACATTGTCAAAATTAACCTTGACGTTAACCCAACGGACTTCATTGGTGTGAAGGAGGGCGATGCAGTCACTTTTGTTGTTGACTACACTGATGTCGAAGAGTTCATTCGTGGTGTTGTTGATGCAGCGGTAATACTTCCCTGCAAAGAGGTTGACCCCCATAATGCTGAAGATGAGCCAGAAGATCAGGCAGACTAAGAGGACGTTCATGATGGATGGGATGGCCCCCAAAAGAGCATTCACAACGACCTGGCATCCGAGGAGGAGAGAGATGACTTTGAATTCAACAGACGAGGCTGAACGTAACTGACAGCCCAATCCTAATCTGCTCTGGTGTAGCTGAGCTGAGTGGCCTGCTCTGTATCCAGTACTGGTTAGCAGGAGGCTGGATATTTTACCCTGTGAAAACTCCAGCCTACCCAATGGGTCTACTCAGATCTGTGCAAGCTAAATTGCCGGCACAAATCCAAGCAGCTCCGTGGAAAGCTGCCAGGCCCAGGAAGGGGATTAGGATATGGTGGAGGGCTCCTCCGGCAATTCCACCCTCCCTCCCTCCCTCCCTCCCTCTGGTGAGGGTCAAGAGGGGAGAATGAAGCCTCGGGGTGTCAGGCCAAACTTACCCTCATGCCTTCAAATCTGGACAAGGCCCGAAGTGGTCTCAGTGCTCTGAGTGTCCTCAGGGATTTGATGGGTCCCAGTTCTGAGTAGCCCAGCCAGTTTGCTGTCAGGCTAATGAGAGAGACCTGGTGGAGAAACTGGAACACTTAGAGACAACCCAAAGTAGGTAACAAATGGCATTCCTTACCCTAAAGGAGAGAGGAAGCTGGCCCATCCCTTTTGCTGCCCAATCTGGTTCCCAGATTCTTACCAGAGCCTTTCAGCAGCCACCAGAAGAACGTTGCTGATGTTTGGGACATAGACTCTGAGTTGAATGCATACCCCCACCCAGTGGTGTCATTCAAATGATTTAGGAACAGGAACTCACTTTTGATTGGCACTTGTCGGGAACCCGGAACCAGACACGGAGCCCGTTAGGATCCGGAACGCCCGTTCTGGTCCGTTCCCCCTGAATGACATCACTGCCCCCACCCCCGAACAGAATCAAATTATCTACCTGAATTCAGTGCGATACCAACAGGGGCTCCTTTCAAAAGGACTTGCTCCTGGAAGCTGCAACTTACATCAACAATGAGGAAGTCCAGCCAGCACCAGGCATTGGTGAAGTAGACCTTGAATCCATAGGCTACCCATTTGAGCAACATCTCGATAATGAAGACATATGTGAAGACCTTGTCAGCGTACTCCAAGATGGTGCGGATCGTTGGCCGCCGCTCTATGTAGATGTCTTCAAAAGCCTGATGGGGAAAGTGAGGAAGATGGGACACCTGGTGAACCCGTTCTACATCTCTCTCTCTCTCTCTCTCTCTCTTACACACACACACACACACACACACACACACACACACACACACACTCCTTACAACAGAGAAGTAGGTGGGTGTCTGGAGGCAGAAAGCCAGCGATGAAACTCACTACTAGCAAGAAGGCACAGGGGGATTTCCAACTACTGGCCTGTCCTCTGAAGAGACAGGAAAGACAACTGCAAACGATGACAGGTTTGAATGTATGTGGCAAAGACCTGCTGAGATACTAAAATTCAGCATCCTGAGAATCTCATCTTTAATTTAAAAAAAAATGTTTCTAGCCCTCAAGGCTGTGATGGAATGTTTCGAAAGGTGGGGAAAACAGTTCAAAGTTTAGAAGCTGTAGTGAGGCTGTTTGTGCCAGGCAGCTGGGGATGGATAGGGCAATATCCTGCACTGGGCCCAACAGGGATGCCTCCCCACTCGGCCCTGATGGTGCATCACATGCTATCACTGCCTCTGGTGCCCCTATACTCTTAGCAATTTAAAAACGTTCGGTGGAAAACTTGCCAAGGAGTAGCACTTACCAGAGCCCCACTGCTAAGGAGGATCATGAAAATGATGAACGTCTCAAACCAGTTGTGCTCTACAATCTTGAAACAGGTCTTCCGAAGATTCCACCACTTCTTCCCCTTTTCCGTTTTGATATCGACGTACAGGCAAGGACACCTTCCAACGCAGGCTGCGGCAGGGAAAAAGAGACAGGCCAATGATACGACCCCAACCTGCTGCACTCCAACCTGCTCGGAATCAACATCATCTGGTTGGAAGCCCCACCCCCACCCCCAATTCCCGGAAGACGATGCAAACCCAGAGCCACTCTGTTTGGCATCAATTCTTCACGTGTTCCAAGACTGAGCTTTAGCACTGAAAAGAGGTGCTGGGACTCAGTGCTGAAGGTGAGAGCAAAAGTTCACACCTGTGCCGAAGCACTCCCAGTTCCCGTGTTTCAAGACTGAGCCTAAAGAGGCCTGACTCTAGTCAAGGCCATTCAAGAACTTCTCGCTCTGGGCATGCTGTCCTGCCACGCTACCTTCAGTGAAGCATTCTTCTGGCTCATCAGCTTCCTCCACTTCCTCAGCCGCTGCTTCCTCTTCTGCAGGGTCTGGAGGCTTGTAATCAATAGTACTGCATATGGAGGACTCCGTCCCATCTGATAGTGGCTTCTGAAGGGGAGCAAAGGAAGAGACAAGTGAAGCCCTGTGTCCATTTCAGGATAGGGCAACCAAAGCATCCCATTGTTTTCGTATAGCTGTAGTCTGTTTCCAGTTTGTTTTTCAGAAGTTTGTCCTTGGAGGGCCTGCCATGAACAGCAGGAAAACAGGCCAGGCTCTGTTCCATTCTGAAGCCATGCCTGTCTTTTCCCATCCCCCTCAGGGTTCCTGATGGTGATGGTGAGAAAGTTCCTGATGGTGAGAAAGTTCCCCCCCCCCCGACTGTTTTGTCTTGCTATCGCCAGAGTGAGATAAGGGAACCTCCAGAGGGAAATGAAACTTTTTGCTTCTGGCTGACAAGAGGGGCTGGAAACAGCGTGGGGTGTGGGGGAGGTAAAAAGCTCAGATTCTTTCTGCAGCATGTGAGGAGATGAGACCTTTTTGCCCTCTTCACACCTAGTTCTGTCCCTTGCTGGGTGAGTGATAGGAGAATGTACGTAATTAGACTAGGAGCTAGATGCTTTCTTATTTTGCTTTAAGCATCAGGTAGTTATGCATAGGCTTTGGCCTGCTTTGAAAGGCCTTCTTAAGCCTCTGTGCTATAACTTGTAGTTTTAATAAATCATTACATTTTACTCCATGGTGTGCCTCATGCCCTGGAAGCGGGGGCTAGCTAAATCCAGTCTGGACTCTGTGCTACACTACTGGTTGGGCTAAGGGAATGCTTCCTGGGCCACTGGAGGTTGCTGGTGGCCAGGAGGGGACAACATCCCACGATCCCTGGGGCAGTCTGGAAGGGCCGGGCCCCCAGGTATCGTAATAGGGCCAGTGGTGGGATTCAAATAAATTAACAACCAGTTCTATTACATCATAGCCGGAGCCAAAAAAAAACTGAAGCCAGCCGAGGTAAGCGAGTGGGCGGGGCCCGGCCATTTAACAACCGGTTCTACAGAACCTGGGCGAACCCCCTGAATCCCACCACTGGATAGGGCCCCTGTAAGACACTGGGTGTGTGTGCGTGCGCTTGCATCTCAAACCAGGAATTACATCAGCCAGTGTCTTGTGCCCTGCCTCAGGGCCAACCTTAGGAGCTGTGGGACAGAATTGGAAACATGCTTTGAGGGGTGCCAGATTCACAAATACTGTGAACTACTGACTTTTTAAGAACTCAGAAGAAAATTAAAATTGTTGCTGTTCTCTATAAAACCTGCAATGTGGTGTTAGGTGTCTGTTGCAATGTTGTGTGTATTTGACTAGGTTACCCCTCAGGCACAGGGCCCAACTGGGAGCAATTGGTCCAACTGGCTGAAAGCTGGCCCTACCCTACTTCCTTTGGCACTCTTCAGCAAGCCATGTAGATTAAGAATCAAGGGTGATTTGTGGACCCCCTTAACATCTAGCTCAATGAGGATGCATCAGTCCCAATAAAGCACTTCATCCAAGCCAACCCATATCAAGTTGTCCTGCCTCCAGCCCAATTTTAACCATGTCTTCTTCCCCCTGCCTGATCAAGTACTTGAGCCTGACCTATCCTCAACCACACCTTCCGACCCTAGCCCTTCCCTTCTTGACCCATGAAATGGGCCACTCCTGCAGCAGCCTGTCTCAGACTTTGGCCAAAGCCTGACAGCCCCAGTAGAAGGCAATAGGAAGCAGGGAGAGACGGGTTTTGAGCAAAAAGAGGAAGGAGACCACAGCTGTCAGACAGTGAATGAGAATTAAGAATAGGGACAAGCTGAAAGTTCTATGAGGGAAGGGTGAAATTTGAGGGGAAGGAGGGAGAGTGAAATTGCCCTCCTTATTTTGCTGCCATGATCTAGGACAATACTTCTTTCAGTTGCATCTACTATCTTTTCGCCATTGCAATTTTTCCTTTAAATGATGCTGCATGATGGCATCTTGGGCAGATACAGCTACTGGCCCTCCCTAATCACTGGGGGAGGAGCATGTGCGCCAACCCATCGCTGCATAATCTCACTGGTCTCTCAATGTGCAAATTAAATACTATGTTAACATCATAACATAGCCCATGCAATTATTTATTTTAAAGTGATATCTCTCCTACCTTTGTTTCTACCCCATATTATTAGGATAGGCTGGCGGACGTATCATCAAACTAGCCCCTGGTCACTCTGAGCAGGGAAATGCCAATGTCACATGATGAAACTTATCATGTGTACTTTACAAATTTTACAGACTTTTATCAGGAAGATGGACGAGGGAGATGGGCGTCAACCACAATATGGCACCTAGTTCAACCTGCCGTTTGGCTCTTTAACTCTCCTTAAAGATGAAGCCAGTAAGGTACTTTCTAGTTCTTTAACAGCAATCCCACACATGCTTACTAGCAATGCAAGTCCCATGCAAAAAACCCAGGACTTACTTCTAAATAAAGAGGATCAGGCTTTTAATCAAGGTCAGCCTCCTAGTACCTTGTCCGGGTTTTGACTTTAGTCTACTAAATTGTGGAGCAGGCAAAAATGTTAACTTGGATAAGGGCAGACTGGAGTGTAGCCTGTCCCTGCTCAAGAGTGGCACAAGTCATTGCTGAATGTAGCATCTTTATAAACTTATACTGTAAGGTGTCCATCTCTGTATGGGTCTGCCCCGATATCCACTGATTTGATATCCACAATTTCAGCATCCACGGATACCATGGATACTGGGATGCTTATTAAAAAGATGCAGGACCATTAAACAAATCTGTTTTTTTACCTTGTTGCAGCAAAACCACTGATGTTCCCCTATCTTTAAAAAGGCGTCCCCAGTATCCAGGGATTCAGGTATCCACAGAGGGGTCAGGAACAGAACCCAGTGGAACCGGGATATGCCTGTACTAAGATGCATGTTCTTTGTCTTGATTTTAATTTTGTTTTAAGATTAGCAGCCTTTTCTTCTGAGATCTCAAAGCCGGGAGGGGGAGGGGGCGTTGGAACTTTACACGTTTTGATTTTCACTGGAAATATTTCCGTTCCAAAGGGAGAGTTGCCACCTGCTGGCACACAAGGGGACAGCAAATAGATACCTTTCCAAAATATTATTCATGCTTGTGCCTTTGTTGGAACTAATCCAAATTAGCTGAAACAACTAATAGAAGAGTGTCTATCTAGACATACGACAGGTGACACACCAGACCATATGCAATTGGGGTTTACTTTCACCTGTACTTTTAGCAGATATCTGTGATGAGTAGTTTGTCCCCACCACTTTTTCCAAGCAACAAAACGATAAGGTGTTTTCTTTTTTCCTAAACAGCTTTTTGTACCAACCTTCAAAGCCTTTGCCGTACCCTTCTCAGCCAGCCCACTATTGGCCGTGACAAATGATCTGGAGTTATAATTAGTACAGCCAAGACCCACGCTCCAGGGAGTTAAGTTCTCTCAAACATCCACGGCTCAACTTACGTTTGAAGAGCTTTTAGGTCAAAGTTTATCCCAGTTCAGAAACTGGGTGTAGATGCTGTTGACTAACCCTAGTCCTAGTCTATACATATAACCCTAAAATTCACATCTCCCCGTCCACTAAAATAGCTCATGAGAGAGCTGCAAGCGCAAGGCTGAGGAATAGTGTTGGCAGGTCACCTCAGGATTTTCCAAAACTTAAATTACTGCAACTTTAGATTCAAGTCAATACCTAGAGGACTTGCAAAATAGACAGTTGGATGGGAGCCAGTGGGGTCATCTAGCCCCAACCAAGAAGAAATGGAAAGACAGATTGCACTCTCTCTCTCTCTCTCTCTCTCTCTCTCTCTCTCTCTCTCTCCTGGTATTCTAGTCAGTTTTTCAATGTTGTTCTATGTCTTAAGCCTTTCTGGGGTAAACGTGGTGCCTTAATATGAGTCAGGAACCCATTTTCACAATTCCTGGACCTCTCCAGGGCTGTATGGTTGAGTGCTTGATAATTCAGGCACAAGTTTCTCAAATAATAGCATGGAGAGCAGTAGCAGCAGAGGCCATTTGCTTGGGGGTCTTAGGGCCCAATCCTATCCAATTTTCCAGTGTTGCTGCAGCCATGCCAATAGGGTGTGGACTGCATCCTGTGGTGGGAGAGTGGCCACAGATGCCTCCTCAAGATATGGGAACATTTGTTTCTTTACTTTGGGACTGCACTGGTGCTGGAAAATTGGATAGGATTGGGCCCTTAATCTACCCAGGAAGATCTATAAACTGGGAATGCAGAGTTTCTGAGCATGTACTATGTACCTTTTATTTTATTACTGAATAAAATCACATGTAGTCAGTGATGTCATCCGGGCGCGCCAAGAACCGGAACGCCCGGATGATTGACAGCCCTCCGCTCCTATGGCGGAGTGCTGCCATGCCTCCCAAAGCCTCACAGCGCCCGAATAGCTCCATTTCAGAGTGATTTGGGACGCAAGGGAGGGCGGGCGGGCAGGCCCAGCAGCAGCTCGCCCGTCCTCCGGAGAGGCGGTGCGGCCCGGGCCCATCTGCAGAACTAGCGGAATGGCATACCGGGCCGTTCCGCCTGGATGACGCCTCTGCATGTAGTCCCTATTTCCTCTGGAACACACTTGACACCCTGTGAAAGAAATCTGTTTGTAGACTGTACAGTCAGCAAAATCTGAGCCACTTGGATTGCCCCTCAAGTTCTATATTGCCAATCAACCTCCTCCCTCTCAGTTGTGCGCTCCCATCTCCTCTGATACATGGGTCGCTCACTTTTCTAAAATCTTTTCTTCTTCTGATTCTTCTAGTCACTCTATTAGTATTCCCCCAGATCTTCCTGACTGGCCTCCTGTTACTTCCGATGAGATACTAGAATTAATTTCCACTCTTAAACCCGGTAAGGCAGCTGGGCCTGACCATATCCTCACAGAAATCTTGCTCCACAACCCCCTTTGGTGGTCTGAATTTCTCGCTAATCTATTCACTTTGGTGAACCATTCCGGTGTCTTTCCTGAATCTTGGCTATCCTCTATAGTGGTTCCTATTTTCAAAAAAGATGATTTTTCTCTACCTAGCAACTATCGGCCGATTAGTCTCTTATCTCATATTGGCAAACTATATGCCAAATTTCTCCTTTCTAAACTTGCGGCTTGGGCTTCTTCTATTAACCTTCCTGGTAAGGAACAAATAGGTTTTCGCTCTGGAGCCACTACTCTTGATCATGTCCTACTCTTATCCCATCTTGTAGAAAAGTATTCTATCCATCACAAAGGCAGGCTATTTGCCGCCTTCGTAGATTTAAAAGGAGCTTTCGATTCCGTTAATCGTGCTCTACTTTGGGATAAGCTCCATAAATGGGGTATTGAACCCCGTTTGCTCTTTCTACTTAGACGTCTTCACTCTCATAATATATGTCAGGTCCGGCTTCCACACTCTCACACTTTAACAGACAGTATACAAGTTGATAAAGGTGTCCGACAGGGCTGCATCTTAGCCCCTCTTCTTTTCAATTTATTTTTAGCCGACCTACCTTTTTTTCTGTCCGACTTATCCAATTCTTCCCCCTCTCTTAATGGATCCCTTCTGCCCGTGCTTTTGTATGCAGACGACGCAGTCCTAATCTCTCTTACAAAATCAGGACTGCATTATATATTACTTCAATTTCAAAACTACTGTTCTATTAATGATTTGGTCATTAACTCAGATAAAACCAAAATAATAAATTTTTCTAACTCTAGGGTTCTGTCCACCTGGACAATAGGTTCACAATCCTTCCAACAAGTTTTATCCTTCAAATATCTGGGAATTACTCTCCATCACCGTCTTAGTTGGTCTCTCCATAAACAGACGGTAATTTCCTCCTCAACTCCCCAGCTAAATGCAATTTCTAAATTTCACCACTCATCCGGGAATCAATTTGTACCAGCTGCTCTGCACATTTTTCAGTCCAAACTTCTTTCTCACATTCTTTATGGGGCTCCTATCTGGATAGAGGCTATAAATCAAGACATTGATTTATTAGCAGCTTCATTCCTCAGGAAAATTTTAGGAGTCCCCAACATGATCCGTTTATCAACTTTAGTATTCGAGTTGGGGACTCATCTTCCATCTACTCTTGCATGGTCCATTACGTTCAAATATTGGCTTCGCCTTCACCTAAATCTTAACCCAAACTCACTTTTAAATGACCTTCTTAGAGACTCTTTCTCTTCGAAGTGGTTTAAGCTGATAGAGGCCAAACTCTTAACCTTAGATTTGAATCTTGAGTCCCTTAACAATCTAGGGATTCAACAAGCTCATGCTCTCATTAAATCTAAACTTTGGCAGTATGAGTTTGAGTCCCTCTCAGCCAACCTGAACCCCACTTGCTCTCCAGCTTTTTTTGGCCTATCGTCCTCTTTAGGCCACCCCTTGAATTATTTTGCCTTGCTAACTAACCCTCAGCTCAGAAGAGCATATATGTTAGCTCGTTTAAATATATTTCCATCAGCGACTCATGCAGGTCGCTTTACTAATATCCCCCGTGAGGATAGATTATGTTTGTTTTGTAAATTGGTGCCGGATTCTGTGGAACATATTTTATTTTACTGCCCAGCCCATTCTTTTCTGCGTAAGCTGCACTTAGAACCCTGGATGTCACTTTTCTCCAACACTCTCTCTGTATTTCTGAGCGATGCTTTCCCTCCCATTACAGTAGCAGTAGCCAAGTTTTTATATGAGGTCTCCAAACTGACCTTTTGCCCATAATTATGTATATGCTGTGATTGTGCTAGATGGTTTATGTTGTGTTTTGACAGTGTATGTTAATTTATATGCCAATAAAGGTTTGGAAATCGAATCGAATCGCCAAGATTCAACAACTAGTTAAATTCAGTAAAGTGTGTAACGTTTTCTTATGCCTCATGTAATGGAAAACAACTGTTTGAGAACCATACGTTCAAAAGCATAATTGGGGAGTGTAGTTCTTTGGGTGCTAGGCATCAAAGGGGGCATCGAAATATGCAAATTACTTTAAAATCCCTTTTTCTGAAGAGAACACAAATATCACAATAATCTCTTTACCCAGATACTAATGCAAGAGAGCAAAATCCCAAACTCGGTAAGAAAAATAAGAGTGTATAGGTGCCCACAATTTCATTTGAAAATCTGGGATTACCATAGTTTTTCAAGTGTAGGCTTTTCTTTTGGGAGGGGCTAATGGCAGTGTCCATTGTGAAATGCAAAGAACTTTTAAGAATATTGCCTGGAGTACCAGAAACCTACCACTAGATGCCACTTTAACTTGGTCCTATAGCCATGGAATCTGGTAGGAAATCCTTGGCAGTCGGCCATGGCGGTGAATTTCTAAGACAAGTGATGCTGGGGCTCAAGCTTTCCTGGAAGCTGCCCACAGTCTATGGCATGGAAAGTCTATTTTACTCCTGAGCTAGAGCTGAGCTATGGCTCTACGAAAGAGAAGTGGTGGGGCTTCAAGACGCTGTGTTTGGCAAATCCTATTCTTGAAATTCCAGGCTTGTGTAGGTGTGTAGAAGCAGAGCTATTCATAACTAGCTGGTGAAGACACTTTGCATACTCTCAGAGACACTTTAGCATCATTCTAGACATTCCAAAGCCAAGTTCTTGAAAACAGTGACTCACATTAACTGTTACATTTTCAACATGCCCAGAGTGTCTCCCTATTACAGTACTTAATATTCGATGTATTTGTGAACCAAAGTTTCTGGAATCAATTTGCAAGAAGTGTTTAACACTTTCCTATTTAACATTTTAAATAGGAAAACAGAAAATGTCAACACTTGAAGCTTTTCTATATTCCCAGTTTCAGAACCGTGATCACTTTTTGTCTGGCTCATGAACTGCCCCACCTAGCTGATGGTAGCCCTTTGCAAAGCAAAGAAGAGATTTTCCCAAAACATATGAATTACAGCACAATCCTATGATCCCTGCTAACTGGGCAAGAGGCACTTTTTCTAGTGGTGTTCCTCTTATATCTAGCAGGGGGAGAGTAATTGTCCCTATTCACCCCTGCGCAGTGTCTTTTCTAGTGGCTGGTGCTGGTGGTGTTCTGCATTTTTTAAAAAAGATTGTGAGCCCTTTGGGGACGGGCACTATTTAACTTTATTATTATTTGCCTGTAAACTGCTTTGTGAACTTTGTGTTGAAAAGCAGTATATAAATACTGTTGATTGCCTACTCAGAAACAAGTCCCACTGTGTTCAATAGGACTTACTCCTAGGAAAGTGTGTGTAGGATTGCAGTCCTAACTTGAGCTGGAGCAGGCAGGCAGGCCAGTCTGCACTGCATCCAAACCCCAGTTAGAGGCAGCAGCAGCTTAGGGCAGGGCAAGGGGAACAAACATTCCCTTGTCCTGCGGTAAGCCATAGGCAGTCTAATAGGGCTGCTCTGATCTGCACCTGCAAAATGGCAGATGAAAGCCCAAGCCTCCCGGAGTGGCCCGAATCAGGGCCACGTGGCCTGGCAACAGAGCCTAATGGCAGTATCCACCCCCTCAGTCCACCCCCCTCCCCAGGCTACCCTGCCAGCCAGAATGCCCCCTGCCCAGTTCTGCCTCCTTCCACCTTCCCCTCCTGCCCAGAAAAGTCCCTGTGCTGGCTGAACTCAACCAGTGCAGGAGCAACTTATTGGCTGCCTCCATGGGTGCACCTGGTTCGACACAAGTGCTCATGTCAACACAGAGCCTCTTTGGCTGCACATTTGCGACATCCCCGACGCCACGCACATGTATCAGCCCAATGGGCGGTGTGGGTTATGCCCTAAATGCATCTAATTCACAGCCACAAGACATAGTGATGGCTGTAACTATCAATGGCTTTAAAAAGGATTGGAGAAATTAATGGAGAATTGGTCTGTGAAGCACTATTAGCTGCGTTAGCTAAATGGACCCTCCAGGTTCAGAGACAGTATACCTCCAAATATCAGGTGCTGGGGATGAACATTGGGAGGGGGGGGACTGTTTCTTGCCTTCATGCCCTGCTTAAATGGCTGAACACTGCTGGAATAAATGGGCCTTTACTCTGATCCTACAGCTGACAAGAACACACCCCAATAGTCCAAAGTCAGGGCAAGGAAACATGATATAATATAGCAACAACAAAAAAGGAGAACTTGGTTGGGGAGGCAAGGATGCAAATTGTGTGTGGGAGGGGGAGAACTTTTCAAGTTTGATTATAAACTATTGGGGGAGGGCAAGCAAATGGGGCCCAATGGGTTTAGAAAACTGGCTGAGGCCCCTACAATTGAATCTAGTGTTAATACCTCAGTGGGGATCATCTAAGGACATGTGATATGCTCTGGGAGGTTCCCCCCCAACCCCAATGCACTGGCTGCTGGGCTCGTAAGCTTGAGCTAATGCAGCTTGGAGCTAAAGGCCACAAGAAGAGGGGCTGACCCTGCTGGGACAGAACAGAGCACAAATGGGTCCCAGGAATGGTCAGGAAGCAATAGCCATAATGCGAGGATTGGGAGGTGATCTGTTCTTTAGCCGATGTAGATAGATTGAGGCCTCCTGCATTTTGGGACTATAGCAGGGGGTAGGGGGACTTTAATCATACAACAACAACACACACACCCCTGGCAATTTGGAGGAGATCCCAATCCCATAACTCTGTGACTGTTGGACTTGCCAGCTTTTGAAGGGGCCAGTTTAGGCTCTTCACCCTAACCTTGATGGCCTCAGCAAAAGCAAACCAGAAGATACTTTAAAGCATGTGCTTTGCAAGTGTGTGCTGTACATCACTAGCGCTGACATGGGAATGCCAACTGGCTTGCTAGAGCACTCAGGCTGATGCTAGGAGTAGCGTCGGCCCAAGAGCACTGGCAGAGAGCTGCCTGTGCGCCAGCCAGGCACAGGGGCAGTTCTGGGAGGAAGGACGGGCGGGAGGTGTTCTTGGGCCGCATGGCTTCCTTAGACCTGTGCCCGTGATTTAATGGGTGCAGATCCAAGGAACCCACAGGGGAGGCTCCAGCAGCCTCCCAAGCTGTGCTGGATTCAGTACAGGCAGGCCTGCCTGTTTCAGTGCAGCTTAGGATTGTGCCCTAAAGGACTGAAGCTTCAGAACCTTTACCATACTGATGCATCTGCTCAGGATTCCCTTTAAGTCTGCATGGAACACTGGAAAAGTGTTGGAGTGTAGGAGAAAAAGTATTGGAGGAGGATCTGCGACACATTCTTGAGCATGTATGTAGTGCTGGACATCAGGCCTTTGGGGCCTCACCTGTTACCACATGTGACCTGAATGGGTTCTCTAGTGTGCAAAGCAGAATTCTCTGCAATGAACATTGCAAAGGAAACTGATGACGACGGTTAAGCTGTCTTTCTAGAAGTCCGTCCACTGAGCTTATAATCAACCCCTGATACACTTCCAAGGAACCCCATTCCTGGGAACGCAGTTTGAAAACCGATGGAACATCATCAGAACAATCAGAACAATTCGAGCTCTGCTTCTATTGTCGTTGGGATCTGAGGCTCACCTTGGTATCGTCCGCAGTCTCTTCTCCTGTGTCAGTTTCATCATACAGATCAGACTCCTCAGAGGCTATTGGGACGTGTATGGTCAAGTTGGGGTTATTAATGAAGTTCATTTGGTCCAGTTCATCAATGAGTGTCTCTTTTTTGGCAATGCCATTCATAGCTTTGGTTATGCCATCTATGCTTTTGGTTATGCCATCCATGCTTTTGGATATGCCATCCATGTACTCTGATTTAGAGTCCTGGCCCACGTCCATGTAGGTGAGGGCAAAATTCTCCTTCTTGCTGTCATCCTGCTCCTCCGCCGGTGGGTCCGCCTTCCCCTTCCACTCCCTGTGAAGTAGCAGGAGGACCTGTTTCTTTACAAAGTCAATGCCCCGCGTGATCCTGCCAATCGCAATCTGCAAATTGTTCATTTCACCATCGTCATCGGATCCTGCCAAGCTATCAGCGCTGAAGGAGCTTAGTAGCAAAGCTAAGAACAGGTTGAGGACCTGAGGAAAGAAAAGTAAATGTCACCTCAAAAGTCAGAAAGGTGTTTTCAGCTGCCCCTCTCCTCTTCTGAGTCTGTAACCAGCAACCAAAAATGAGAGAAGCCACCAGTGTTAGGTGGCTTCTAAGAAACTTCACATATACACTGTTTAGGACAAAGCTGTCAATGATGAACCAGGAGAGAGCAATTGGGGTCGGGGTGGATAGGGAATTGACCCAGTGTGCAGTACCTGTGAAGAAGGCAAGTCATTAGGAAAGGGATCAAGAAAACTAATAATATACGTTGTCCTTATATAAATCTATGGTATATTGTAGAACTGGGGCAGGTACAAAAGAAGGCAACCAAAAGAATCAAAGGGCTGGAACTCTTTTCTTACGGTAAGACTACAGCGTTGGGGCTTTTAAGCTAGGAAAAAAAAAACAATTAAGGGGGAACATGATTGAGATTCAGGGTCCAATCTTATCAAACTTTCCAGCACTGATGCAGCCACAATGCAGCCCTGAGGTAAGGGAACAAACATTCCCTTACCTTGAGGGGGCCTCCATTACTGTCTCTCACTGCAGGATGTGGTGCATGCCATGTTGGCATGGTTACATCAGCCCTGGAAAGTTGGATAGGATTGGGCCCGTATACAGTTACATAAGGTGTGGAGAAAATGAATAGGGCAAGGTTCTTTCACACAAAATACTAGAATCAAGGGGTCATTCAATGAAACTGGCTGGCAGGGGTACAAAAAGAGGTACTTCACACAATGCCTAATTCATCTGTGGAATTGGTTGGAATCATGTGATGGCCTTTAGTTTGGATGGCTTTAAAAAAGGGGTTATACGAATTCAGGGATGTTCAGACAGGGGAAGCAGAGCCTCCTTTCTCCTGTCCTTTCCTGCTCCAATAACGCAGTGTCAGAGCCTCATGTACCTCCAATTAAAATAGTCTCCCATAAAGGAAGAGGCTAGAGCTTGCAGCAGTGACAGCTCAGTCTCCCCTGTGATTGCGCACACGCTCCACCCAGTTTCTAAGTGATCATAGGGAGGCTGAGCTATCTCTGCCACAAGCTCTAGTCTTTCTGAGGGCGCAGTCCTAACCTGGAGTTAGGCCAGCACAGTTAGGCCAGCAAAATTTGGCACAGACATGTGCCATCCTCCCTGACTCCAAGTGGTCCAAACACACTGTGTGTGTTCCAAACACACCCTTTTGCCAACCAAATCTTGCTGGCCTAACTGTGCCAACCTAATTCCAGGTTCGGACTGTGCCCTGAGTGTCTCCAGAGACTAGAGCTGCAGCAGTGACAGCCTATCTTATTCATTGGAAATGAACACTCTACCCCTGAATCACACTGTTCTCTGCACTTGGATGTACACAGGTTCTACAAAAGCAATTCTTGCTCCCAGGGCATTTTGGCAGGCCAGACCTTAATTTGACCTGGAGTTCATTTCTAAAATTAAGGTTTCTTTCAAAGAGTTCAGAACAATGGACAGAGTCTGTCTGACCTATGCAGACAGATGAATACAACTGGCAATAGTCACAGGCTTAAGCAGCTTTAAAAAGAGATCAGATAAATTTATAGACAGGAGGTCCACCAGTTGCTCTTAGCTATGGTGACTAAGTGGGATCTCCATATTCAGAAAATGTGTACCGCTGAAAGCCAATTCCTGGGATGCAGCGGAGGTGAAGACTATTGTCTTCATGCCCTGTTATGGGCTTCCAGAAGCTTCTGTCTAACCACTGCTGGAAACAGGCTGGTGGACTATGTGAATCCTGTGCCAGCAAGACAGCTCTTATGCATAAGAGGGGGTCAAAAACAGAGGCCTGAGTTCAGCTCAAATCACAGGTCTGCCTGATTGCCCCCACCCACCCCACCCCTCTCATCACTGGCACTGGTTGGACTGGCATGTACAGTAACATCAGCAAGAAACTGGAATGTGTTTGCTGCAAAAAGCCTCCTGCCCACTCACAGCTGTCGGTGCCTGTGGCCCTCCCCTGCCAGGCGCACATTTGAGAAGGGACTTGCTGATATTCAAGGTCGTGGCTATTTGCACATGGCTCATGCCTCATGACTTAACTAGAACCTTTATATATAAACCCCTTCAGTTTCTTTGCACCTCTCTCTTTGCACTTCTTTTGCATTAAAGCAAAGAGCTGTTGCTGCTCCTGCTGCTCATAACCCTAAAGGCTGCTTGCTTTCTCTCCTGAGCGGTTTCTTTTTTCTTCCTCATAATAATTTGCAAGGGAAATGCCCAAAGTGGCATTAATAGAAAGAAGTGTGGCTATCTCAGGGGACTCCAGAAATATACAGAGTACCAGGCTGCAGAATTCTAAGCATGAGAAGTGCTGGAAAAGGGGAGGAGGGAATGAAGACCTGAAGTTAGGCTGGAAGTCCCAGGTGCTGACCCACAAGGCCTTTCCTCTCCTCAGCTGTGCAGCTGTGGTTATTTAGTGGCGATAGGCATTCTGCGCATGCTCAGATACATTCTGTGGTGACACAAGGAATGTATTCATCAGTTTTTGTCAAGGAGGCCAAGCTGCGATTGGAAAGGAGACATCCGCCTTGCGGCAGTATAGCTTGGCCTGCCTCTAGTTGGTGTTGCCAGTATTGATACTGATAGATGCTCTGGAGGGTAGGAGATAGAATATCTCTGTCCTCTCTAGAGACTTCTCTTTGTTTGTTGGTCATAATGGCCTTTGGTGAGCCACTAAGAGGTCAGGTTGACTGAACAGAAGGAGCTCTGGCACTGGGGCTGAAATCCTATAGTCCGTTCATTTATATAGTGACTCACATTCCGAAAACAAAAAGATATAGAATGAGAGGAGCAGCGGGGATTAGAAGGTTCTACAAACCCTTATTCCAAAAAGAAATAATTCCATTCATCAGCTCCCTCCCAAATTTAACCCACATTAACTTTCCCCTATACACAGTGAATAACATTTATGAAGCACTCATCCATGGAAGATCTGTCAAAGCTTGGATTTTCTTTTTTTAAAATATCTCTTTGTATATATGGAATTAAATACAGAGAGTGAATTTCATTCAGTACACTATTATAGACACTACTGGAGACCTGATACCAATTATTTGAGTACAATCTAATAGTTATGTTATGTTTAGTTATGTTATCTAAATTCAGCTATCCTTACTTCTCTACATGACTTTCCCCTACCAAAAATGCACAGTGTTGAGTCCTGTAAACTGACCTGAACCCTTGGGTAAGACTGGCTATCCCACTAAGGGCAGCCAGATCATAAACCAGTGCTTGTGGACTTCCTAGAACTGGACACAGAATTTATTAACTGGAGAGGTTCTTGGACTCTAAACTGAAGAGAAGTTGTGCCCTTTGTCCTGGAACTATGCTCTGCTAAAGCAATGGAGTATAGGCTAGCTATGACAATGCAATGATTCGAAATAAGCACTCTGCACATCCTCAAAGGATGCCCCTTTCTATTATAAACATTTAGATGCAGCCCTCATCTCAGGTCACCCTGTTCAATGACCGCCGTCAGCTCACTTGCTCATATCACTTTCCAAGTAGATTCCTATAAGTTTTTAAGGACCCAGCCAAGCATCCAACCTTTAGAGGTCCCTCCAGTGGGAACGTAGGCAAACTTCAATGCTCCCCAATTCAAAGACTGGTTGGTGGTGGAAGATAAGGGGATGGAGGTGTGGTCAAAAGTTCCACACTTCCATGAATTCTCCGTGGAGAAGAGAGCAGCATTTGCATGAAAGAGTTAAACACCACATGACAACATTAGATTTTGTTTTCCCCCCTTTTTGCTATTTTACAAAATGCAGCCATGGAAGCTGCAGTTCTATTACAGGAGACCTGTGGGAATTGCAAAGGGAAGGCCTTCTTTGCCCTAATCCTGCTCCTATCCCCAGGCAGCTTTTTTTGCTAAAAAATTACCTACACTGCTGTTTTTTCCCCTGTGGGATGAAAAAGACAAGTACAAAAGAAAGCAAATGTGGAACATAAAAGGGAAGTAAATTACAGCTGAAAAAGAGACACTCCTTCAGCAGTGAGGAGCCATGCTCAGAAGCACCTTCTTCTTTAACGTTAACAGGTGAAATTGGAACCCAGGGAAGCTGGGCAACATGTTTTCTTTACTTCTCAGGACCTTTTCACAGGGCAGGCTCAGACACAAGGCTGAATTAGGCAGCCACTCATGTCCATTACTCCTCCTAGTGGGGCAGGAGAAGCTGGCACAGCACTGGGTAAGGGGGCAGCATTTGGTACACTGCCTTGGATGCCAGGAGGTCTTGGGACATTACACACATTACACAGCCATATGCCCAGGTCTGCCACCAAGCACAGGGAGCTGCAGTCCATTCTGGTTCTCTGACAAGGGTATCTGCCAAAATAGAGGTCTCGTTCATATGTTACTTGCTTTGACGTACACTGAAATGTGGTCGTTGGTTTAGTTCACAATTGTAGGAGCATGTTGGAAATTCCATTCTTGATTAATGCTTACCCGTTTCTTTCCGAAGGGATGCTTCATCCATCACAAAAGTCTGGTAAGAACTAGTTGACAGCAGTTCAAACTCACTCTCATAATTTGTGGATTTAAATTATGTGCTGAACCAGCTGCAACTTCCAGCAACAAGACCTAGTTCCGAGGCCAGAACTATGCATTACAGAAATAACTGCCACCAAAAGTAAAAGCCTTGTGCCTCCTTTCCTTTCCCCACAGCAAATCAAATCAAGTGACATTTCAAGCTTTGGTCTTCCCAGCCCCCTCACAAGCAGCAGCCAACAAAGTAGAAGTGGTTTGGAGAAACAGGCAGAACTATTATATTGTGTCACACATTCCATTGCATGACATGTCAGGGTGAAACAGAAAGGAGGAGATAGTAGCAGTGATGTCATGCAGGGGGTATGCGGGGGAACGCGAGTACTGGTTCCTAGGATTATGGCTGGCCCACCCACTCGTCGACTCCGCCCCCTGCAACGTTTGAATTTCCTGCACGTTTGAGTTGCCTGCATGTTCTCAGAGCCAGGCAGGCAGGCAGGCAGCGAGCGGAGCCTTTCCTTTCCTTGCCACTGAAAAATGAGTTGCTCTGGGGTTTTGGAACTGTTGGGTCACTTTAACATGATGCCAGGCCTCCTTAACATGTTCTGGGGGTGCTGTGGAATCCTGTTGCAACTGTTGGATCAGTTTAAAATCATCTGAGGCCTCAAAAAGGGCTTTTTTCATGTCACTTCCTGCCACGACATCACTTCTGGCTTTTGACATCACTTCTGGTAGGCAGGTCCCAACACGTGCCAATCAAAAGTGAGTACCTGTTCTTAAATCATTTAGATGACACCACTGGATAGTAGGGTCACATATAATGTATAATTCCAGCCTTAGAATGAAATAAAAGGTGGACAACTGAATAGTGGAGAAAATGGCACAAAGGGGGGGAATAAAACAGCATTAGTCTGCATGGGAAACTCAAGTTCATATTCTTCTTCTACCAGGAGGGTCACTGCAGCCTGCAAGCAAAGGGGAGGGAGAAGCAGGTGAAGAGGGCTTAATTCTACCCCAGAATCTGTTTCCAGTAACAGGGTTTACACCTGATCATACACACTCTCATCACACTCTCATCACACACACACACACACACACACACACACACAGAGGTTAAAAGAAATAGGATTCCTTTACTGGCACAAACAACTCACCACCAGATTCCCGATGACCATAACCATCATGAAGACGATGAGGCACAACGCCTGTCCAGCCACTTCCATGCAGTCCCACATGGTCTCAATCCACTCCCCGCAGAGGATGCGGAAGACAATGAGGAAGGAATGGAAGAAGTCGTGCATGTGCCAGCGTGGCAACTCGCAGTCATTGGCTATCTTGCAGACACATTCTGTGTAGCTCTTCCCGAAAAGCTGCATACCCACCACGGCGAAGATGAAAACGATGATGGCTAGCACAAGGGTGAGGTTGCCCAGGGCGCCTACTGAGTTGCCAATGATCTTGATCAGCATGTTAAGGGTCGGCCAGGATTTAGCAAGCTTAAAAACTCTCATCTGGGAAAAGAAAAGGAACCCTGCTTAGCCTGTAGAACTCTCTGCCATTTACAAGATACAGGTCTCAATGCTTAGAGCAGTGGTTTCCAAACCTTTCAGTGCCCTGACCCACCTCATCCTCTACAGTGGGTTGTAGTGCTGGAATGCTTATTGGGAGGCCCTGGAGAGTTCTTCCAGGTCATGCTGAGCCCACCACCTACTCTAGTGGCCTCCACAGGCCTCAGAATGGCCCACAGAGGCGACCGGAAGCAAGTCTGGTTTGTGGATGCAACTTACAGTTTGACCAAAAGTTGCTTCCAGTTGCTTCTGTGGGCCATTCTGAGGCCTGCAGAGGCCAACAGAGTGGGTTGTAGGGCTGGTGCGAGCCAGAAGATGTGTGAATCTCTGGGGCCTTCCAATATGCATTCTGGCTCTACCAGGAGCATCATGTTAGGTCAAGCACAAATGGGGTTGTGACCACAGGGCTCATGACCCACCAGTAGGTTGTAGCCCACAGTTTGGGAAATGCTGGTTTAGAGCATATCTTCGGAACAGAATGTGTGATAGCCAAGCGAACGCTATGTTAAATGCACAATTTGGCCATTACGTGTGTGGGTTTTTGTTTTCTGTTGGAGGTCAGAGCAGGACTATGGCCACAGGGGTGGAGATAGAGGGGCTTTAACCCTTTGCCCCTACCATAATCACAATTCAGATTGGGGTCTCACAGCTGATATTCACCCCAAGTTGGGAGATTCCATTTGGCACCAGAAGAAATTTTCCTCCCTAGGTAGCCACAGGGTGGCCTGACCCAGAGTAGGACTACAGCAGGACAAAGGATTAACCCCCATCCCCATCCCGCAATCTCAGTCCAGATTGGGATTCCCTGCACCTGTTAGTTACAATCAGTGGTGTAGCTAATAAAAATGTAACCCAGTACAGAGGGCAAAATGATGCCCTGGAAGTGATGTCACAGTTGTATTTTTGTTTTTTGGGGGTTCTACTTAAGTTTGTTTTTTGGGGGTTCTACTTTGTTTGTTCTACTTAAGTTTTGATAGAATGAAGATATTACACTCTGATTTTTCTCATTGCATTCTGCATGAAATTCTGCATCAAATGACATATAACATGGCAGCATTATTCCTAAACATCACAACTTTAACAAACCATAATGTTTCCATGACAGTCGTATTTTTCGTTTTTGGCCATACCTTTTGATAGAATGCTCTGGTTTGTTTCATTGCATTCTGTATTAAATTACCTTTTCAATAACATGATGCTATTATTCATAATTACTAACGTTTTCATAATTTTTACCACATAACATGTGTCAAACTCAGCTTGTTGCTTCCCTAAAACCTGTTGCCTGGTGCATTTGTACCCCTTTAGCTACACCTCTGGTTACAATCAAAAACAAAGCATGCAAGAGCCAAACTAGGTATGTAATGTGTAGTAGTTTGCTCTCATCTAGTCCTTTATAACATTGTGATCCTTATCTTGCAGGGATAACAACATACCTACACAGTCATGTGGCAACATACCTACACAGTCCTTTATGAGCATGGGCAGAGAATCTCTAGATTTGTGATTTTCAACCTTTTTTATTTCACAGCACACTGACAAGGCACTAACATTGTCAAGAGGCACCATCAGTTTTTTGACAAGGCACACCATGCTGCTGCTGGTAGGGGGGAGCCTCACACACCCCAATGGCCCTACTAACAAATGACCTCCCCCAAATTCCCGTGGCACATTTGTGGACTATTTGCAGCACACCAATGTGCTGCAGCATGATGGTTGAAAATGGCTGATCTAGAGAGAGTCTGGGATACGTTTTCATTGGTGTGGGGTGGGTGGGGACATATTCAGGCTACACATCTGTTAGCTTTTTTTATAACAAAAAAATTAGATTATTTGGAGACCAAATCTGCTCAGAAATGCCAGAATGTGCCCAAGCCTGGTTGTTGCTATGGCACTGGATTATCTACCATCCCAACTGTGCTAAGGCTTAATATAGCTCTAATTTAGAGCAGATTAGGTAGCCATGGTGGCAGAAATAATAGTGTACCCCTCATAGACTACCAGGTTCTAAGGTTGCCTCTCTGGCATTGGTCGGTGACAAGCCAAATGTGCATTTCAAAATGCTTTGTAATGTTTGAGAGGTCCCAGGTCACCTTCCTAATTTGCATAAGAATCCTAAAAACAGCCTACCTATGGTGGGGAAAAAGTTGTTGTCCCTGGCGGATAGGTGCCAACCACCCAGAAGCTGCAGAGGTCCCTTGCATGGGGCTTGCAGGACAAAGTCACCTACCAGACGGAAGGAACGGAGTACAGACAGACCCTGGACATTGGCAAGGCCAAGCTCAACCAAGCTGAGGGTGACGATGATGCTATCAAAAATATTCCATCCCACCTGGAAGTACTCATAGGGATCTAGAGCAATCAGTTTCATAACCATCTCAGCTGTGAATATCCCAGTAAAGACCTGCAGAAGGAAGAATAGTTAGATGTGAGAGAATAAAGTAGAGCTTCAATGAGAGGAAAGGTTTCAAATTAATCCTCCTTATGTACTTATGTGTTATATGTTATTATAACATAACAAGTCACATTTGTCTTCTATTAAAAAGAAAGAAAACAGCCACCGGCAGACAGAAAGATACTTTGCTGAGATCATAAACTCATCACTTCTTCCAATGAGTCTTTGACTTATCCCCCAATGCCCACCCCCTAAAGAAAGTAACCCAAAAAACACTTCTAACTGCATTTGTGCTTATTTTTCCCTACACATTCTTGTCTCAGTGAATCAAACAAAAAATTCCATAGGTATCTTTGCTTGGAAATCTGCAAGTCTCCCCTTTAAAAAAGCAATAGAGAGGATGTTTCAGATTAAGGCCAGAGGAAAAGGGTTTTTTGTGTGTGTGTCTTTGCCACGGCATCAATCCCCTGATTTTATACCCCCTCTCCCCCAACTCTTGAATTTTCCTTAAAGGGGCAAATAGCAACTGCAGGGGAGGAAGTCAAATCAAATCAGGAAACCACCACAGGTAAACCCTCCCTCCCCCTTGTGTCTCCGTACTGCATCAGGCTGTGTGCAGCTGCTTACTGTAGAAAAATGCTATGGAGACTTCCAATCTTGGAAAGTCCACAGCTTGGATCCATCTTTTGTCTTCTCCCTTCTGTCAAACTTAAGCTTGGCAGCTCCCCAGGGCAGGGTCCTGCCTTTTGCTTATGTTATTCTCTGAACTAGTGCCATAACAATGATGCCATGCCTTTGTGTCTGGATACTTTTCTGTCCCGCCCAGAGCTGTTGGAGCGTTAATTTGACATACTATCAGGGTCTTGGCAAATGCCAGGAGGGGCATGTTTGCTTTGGGTCAAATTTCATTCTGGAAATACAAGGGGATTAATGGAACAAAGTCTATCCACTGCATTTCCTAAGGGCTCTTGGATACTGGATGCAGACCCAACTCTAGAAACAGAGCAGGGCGTGTAAGTCTGAAGATACCCTGGGGAAAACTGTCAGAAATCAAGTGCAAAACAGCAAAATCCAAAATGCAAACAGTCTGATATATTTAAATTAATTGCTGAAAAGCAGTATATAAATATGCTTAACAACAACAACGCCTTACATCTTAATCCTAATCAGTGTTGGAGCAGGCAGGCAGTACACAAAAGGCAATACACCAGAACATACTGGGATTTAAATAATACGTAATAATATTTTATTACAACATATTACTTAAATCCCAACAATTAAAATTAAATCTGGTATTTACTGGGATTTAAATTTATTGTAGTTTATTATAACTTATTTAAATCCCTATATGTTCTGTTGTATTGCCTTTTGTGGGGGACTAAAGAGACAATTAAAATTAAAATTGGTATTTCGTTTGTATCTACTGCTCATTTTGATACTTTTTTTCTGCACCTGTTTGGAGATACCTCCCTTTTTGTCACAGACTTTTAGCGAGAACAGCTACAAATGGAACTTCCATGTTAACAACAACAACAACAACAACAACAACAACAACAACAACAACACGTAAAGCTTCCATGTTAAGAAACACAGGTGATGGCCATCTACATTTTGCTCTACTTGTGAGCTTCCAAAAGGCATCCAACTGGATGCTAATGGAGACAGAGTGCAGGGGCAAGAGGGACCATTTGTTATATTCTTAATGCTACCTGCTATTGTCTTGCAAGCCCCCTCTCACAGCTGCCTTATTGCCAAGCCAAAAGAGGAAGAGTAGAGGGCATGCATTGTCTTACCAGGTTGCCCACAGTCAACACATGTTCGAACGCTTCAGTCATCGGATAGTGTTCCATGGCCATGAAGACAGTGTTGAGAACAATGCAGATGGTGATTCCCAAATCAACAAAGGGGTCCAGGACAATGAACTTCAAAATCTTTTTCAGTTTCACCCACAGTGGGCAACAGTTCCACACAAGGACTGCATGGGCAAACTTGTACCACCATGGCGGGCACTTCTGATGTGCCTCTTCCAATTCTGAAAACAAAGATCAAGAATGGCCAAAGCCACACAAACCACTTCTGCTAAATGGAAGTCATCAATCAGTAATATTGTTATCGTTGAACAATAAATCAGTGAGTTCAATCAACTAAAGCTGTAAATAGAGATTGAAATTTCCCACCACCATTACTGCCATCAAACAACATCACTCAGGATGCAATTCTAATCTGAAGTTAGGCTGGCACAGTTTGGCCAGCACGAGAGACACCGTAAAGCGTGTTTGGATCACTTTCATAGTTGGGGAGGATGACGCATGTCTGTGAGCTGACCTCTCTGACTCCGAGAGTGGTCCAAACGTGCCTTACAGTGTCCCTTGTGCCGGCCAAACTTTGCTGGCCTAGCTGTGCCAGCCTAACTCCAGGTTAGGATTGCACTCTCAATGTTGGAAAGGCCAGCCACTGTAAGGTCACACAGACTCACTGGATTTCTTTCTCTCTGTTCTAAATTTAATGAACAAAAGCATTTAAAAAATGGATTTTCCTTTCTGATTTCATTCAAAGCAGGCAGATATTTTGCATCTCAGTGAGATGACGTTTCCTTTGGGCAAGAAAGTTCACTGGCCTGGCCCTTATATATTACCCAACACTTGACTGGATAGGAACAGACGTGCAAATTTATTGGAGCCCAATTCTAAGGTGCTGCTGCACAGTTGGAATTCACATTCTGAAGGCGCAGTGGCCTTTCTGATGTCACAAAATGTGAAGCACTGTCAGCCGCAACCAGGCCGCTGCTGGGACTGGTGAGTGTGGCAGCCATGCAACAGCCACAACCCCAGATGCCCCAGAGCCAGTAAGCTGGTGCGAATGAACAGGGTGGGGAAAGAACGGGGCAGCAACTGGGAATGTGTTGAGGGCAGGAAGGGAGCCCTTACTGGCAGCAGCAACTCCACTGATATTGTTTCCTCCTTTCTGCCATTGATCTACCTCCCTGAGCCCAAAGAGCTGGCACAGATCTGAGTAGACAAAACAATTTTCAACATTTTGTCAAGGCACACCATGCCGTTGGTGGGGGACTCACACCCATAAATTGGCCTACTAATAAATGACCCTCACCCCAATCCCCATGGCATCCCTGTGTGCCATTTGTGGCACATAAATGTGCCATGGCACACTGTTGGAAAATCACTTGAGTAGACCTATCAGGGAAGCAGAGGCTTACCTCAAGGAGGCCTCAAGGACTGCCCTCCCAAAAGATTCAGTACACACTCTGTTGATGCAGCTGCATTGGGTGGATGGATGGGGGTGTTGAGTTAGAATTGACTTACCCCTGCTAACTGGGCAAGAGGCACTTTTCACGTGGTGTTCCTCTTATACTTAGCAGGGGGAGAGTAATTGTCCCTCTTCACCCCCGTGCAATGTCTTTCTAGTGGCTGTTGCTAGTAGTGTTTCCCATATTTTTAGATTGCGAGCCCTTTGGGACAGGGAGCCATTTAACTTTATTATTACTATTTGCCTGTAAACTGCTTTGTGAACTTTGTGTTGAAAAGCGGTATGTAAATACTATTTGAATGAACGAATGAATGAATTGAACTGTTTTCTGCTTATTATGATGTTGCAACCCCCAGGGCACCTTTAGGGAAGTGGTGCCACAGAAATGATAGCAGGATGGCAGCGACAGCATTTCCTGGTTTGCGCCACTGCCGATGACTAAGAGCGCAATCCTATACTACACTGGATTAGTGTGGCCGGCGGTTTAGTGCCAAATCCAAGGCAGTATTGGAGAGCCTTGAGCCTCCCCATGGCAAGGGCACATTTACACCCTTACCATAGGAGAGGCTCCAGCCTCCCCAGTGTGCTCCTCAGATCTGCACTTGCTAAACAGCAGGCGCAGATCCGAGGAGCCCGCACAGCCCAAATTGGGGGGGGGCTGCACAGCCTCCTGATCAGGGTTAGGATTCAGCCTTATGGTCGATTCCCAAGCCTGCCTCCCAAACAGGCTGGCACGGCTGCCAACATGCCCACATCCCACCCTTGTCCCACCCAGAACCTCCCTCCCCCTGCCCACTCCCACCTCTGTCCCAACATGATGCCTCCCACGTGCTGGCCGGCTTTGGCTGACATAAGGGAGGTGCTGTACAGGAGCAGCGGGACTGGAGCTGCCTGCAGCACTGGTCCCGTTGCCTTAGCGCTGACGCAGGTGTGCCGCTCGGCGCCCCCACTTCGGCACTAATGCAGTCGTGCCAACACTATGACGTAGTGTCAGCGCGATGAGCAGCATGGGATTGCACTGTCAGTAAAAAAAAAGGGGGAGTTGGGTGTTCCCATCTATAGCAGTGGCTGCAGATGCCACAAAACCTGGGTTCTTGCCTCCACTGAACAGCCCCAAATCCCCATTTTTTACTTAGTTGGTGGAACCCAGAAGTGCCATTGCTGCCAAGTTGCCATTTGTGTAGATTTACAAGCACTTACCAGTTCCCTTACTGGAAATGTTGGGAACCACTGCATTACATATGCACTATGTACTATAATGTATGAGAGAGGCGGACTGGTTTTTAAAAGACTACTACAAAAGGCATATATACTTACTGCTATCTCAGAACATGACTTTGTCTCCCAGAAATGCATGAAGTGGCCTTGAAGTTTTGGAGAAAATCATCGCTAAGAGGTTTTGTTGCTGCTGGCTTTGCCCAAAACTAAAAGAGCCACCTCTCCTCCTCTGTGGTGTCCAGCTATTGTTTCCAGCTAGACAACACTTATGCTGCCACATAAACATGTAATTATTTGTTTAAAAATCACACACACTCCCCATTTCCATTTAGTTCAGCACAGTTCGCAATATTAAGAACAGTATTATAAAACCAATCCAGCTCCAGCCATGGTCAAGAAGGAGCTCACCTTCCAGGGTGTTGGACATTGCACTGAGTTTGGACGCCACACTGAGTTTGCTCTCTGACCGCTTTTGTAAGCCTGATCCATCTTGGTTGCCCGCATAGAGGTGGTTCTCATCAGATTTCTCATGATCCTCCATTGGATCTGACTGGCACAGGAAAACAAGATCCGTGGTGAGAAAAACATGTAATGGCAAGGATCTAAATACTTAGCAAGAGCAGCAAGGATGGCCCCACTCATTGTGGGTCTTGAAATGGTGACCTGAAAGACATCAGGCAAGGATTCAGCCTCTGTCCCACCAGCCAAAACCAACCAAGGAAGTTTCCTAACACTGATGGGTCATATCAGGTCAGAGCCAGCTTCAGAGAGCAGGTGCACGCAGGCATGTTTCAGGGGACCACAACCACCACAGAACCTCTACTGACCTGAACCACCATCTCACTGGTGTAGCCTCAGCTAATTCAAGCAAACTAATTCTTCAGTTTACTGAAGAAAATTTAGAGTTGTGGTCATGCTAGATTTTCTTATTTCTATGTGCAATTTCAGATTTTCTTAAACATTGCAATTCCCACTACAGCCAAATTTATTCTTCCAGGTACGGTCTGGATTCCTGAGAATGTTCTCACTAAACTCATACTGTCCCTCAAACTCAAGATGGGGACAGATGGAGAGGAGGAAGAAAGTCCAGCCAGACATTTTCTTTTCCCTAGCAGAACAGAAAATGTCACCACTTGAAACAGGGAACTCCACATTAGAAGTGCCACCCAAAAAAATGTCCTGACTACCATCCCTCTCACTTCTGTCAATGACTATATATTAAGCAGGGCACCCTCAGAAGATTGTAGGGGACTGATAGGGCTATATGGGAGTAGACAGTCCCTAGGATATCTTGGCTCCAAGCCATTGGGTTTTAAAGTTCAAAACCAGCATCTTGAATTGGCTCAGAACCAAATGGGCAGACAATGAAGCTGCTGGAGCAAGGGGCCAACGCTTTTGAACTGCCAAGCTCTAATGACCACGTGAGCAGCCGCATTCTGTACTAATTGCAACTTCTGAACTACCTTCAAAGGCAGCCCCACGTAGTCCAAAAGTGCTATGACCAAGGCATGGACCACTTTGGCCAGATCTGACTGATGTAGGTCTGCAGCTGGTGCATCAGCCAAAGCTGAGCAAAAGCTTCCCTGGTCACAGCTGCTACCTGGCTGTCCAAGAGCAGCTGCAGATCCTGGAGGACACCAAACTGGACACCTCCAGAGGAAGCACAACCCCATTCAGGGCAGGTAAACATTCTAATACCTGCATCATGGTTTTCCAAGGTTGTCCTAGGCATCATGTCCTAGGTCAAATGATAGGAAGGCACCTAATCATAGTGCCATGAGGGATACCCAATGAATCAGGTGGCTCAGTCTCCAATCCAAAGACACATGATATTCTACCAAAACGATGGGCAACGTTTTGGCTAAGTGTGCCACAAACTGCATCCACAGACAACAAGGCAGTGCTACTACAATTCATATGTAGCTTGTGTAATTTTGCCTCTACTGAACCAGATAACAAGAGGCACTAGTGTAATGCAGGGTATGCAGGGAGGGCAGGCCTGATTTTGTGCCACAACAAGGCCCTTGAGCAAGGAGGTCCAGGAGTATAAGACTCCTGTCATCTGAACCACTTGTAAAATGGTCCTATGGACACCTCTGGTCTCCAGCTATGCATTTCCTGTCAAATCTTTTCTAGAACATCTCCCTAGGCAACTTGTCCCAGAGCTAAATGGGACAGCCAGTCAGTCCAGGAGGACACCATGGGTGATGGTGCTGAAAGCTGCTGAGAGGTCCAGCAGGACCAACTGGGATGCACTCCCCCTGGCTAATTCTCAGTGCAGGTCTTCAAGCCAGGACCTCAGGGTGCAATGGGAAGGACAGGTGATGCAACTGTACCTTGGCCCTTGTACTAGGGACATTCTATTCATCTTCCACAGATAACGCACCTCATCCACAGTAGCCGACCGCTCCAGGACCAAGCGTGGAATGGTTCGACCATTGCAATCTTTCGGTCCATCTTGATCACTGTGTGCCTCTTGATCTGACTCTCCCTTCTTCCTCTCCTCCACTATGATGCTGTCATTTTCTGCCTCCTCTCGAAGCTGCAAAGAAACAAGAGGCAGGTTAGAAACACGTGTTTGGCAAGATCCAGAATGTTTAACCAACCAATACCTCTTTTGAGCCAGTGGGCCATCTCATTGTTTCACCCTGAGCTATGTCAGAACTCATTTCTACACCACCCCTCCATTGGACCTGGAATCAACATTTTTGGAGCTGTTTAAACCACCCTGGCATCCTTATCCAGGCATCCTAATCAAGCAGTTTCCAGGTATTATAAAAACTCTTCCTACCTCTTTTCATGCTTTGGTCAAAATGGTTATTTCTCTACATTCCCTGCAAATCTAAACATACCCTACCCTAAATACTGCCCTACCCTAAAGAGATGTAAAGAGGAAATCCTTCATCAGAAGCATGAAAAGAGGTTGCATATGTCACATGTCCTCTCCAGACACTTCTATTAATATCCAAAGCACCTACAGTCTCAGGGCCAAAGTACATGTTACTTTAGGCGTGTGCTACGCAGTTATGTGCTTGTTTTTTGTGCATGTGAATTAGCACGCATGGGTGGACTTATCTGGATTGGGACTACAACCTTTTGTCCAGCCATCCAGATCCATATTGAGCAAAATGTGGCTGCTATTTTATGATTCTCCATTGGCTCAAGTGGAAAGTTTTTTCCTTGGTCAAATAGCAGCCGTTGACAGCTGTGGATACAGAAGGACTCCCAGGCGGTGAACCTGGTATAGTTATAGCAAGGTATAGTTGCATCACCTGTCCTTTTCTTTCAGAGCAACCCCATCTAGAGCAAGTTGTAGATCTAAAACCCGCGTTGTGGCTTTTAGATCAAGATAACTGCTGTCTTTAATTTCAGTTTATTAGCCCTCATACGGGCTCTAACAGCTTCTAGGCAGAACTTTGACAGCTCCCTTGAAAACTGGTGGCTGGGTGTCAGCCACACATTGGTGATCCCTGGGTAACCTCCCCCAGCAGGTTCACATAGATGTCAAACAGCATGGGGGACAAAACAGATCCCTGTGGCATCCTTCACATCGTGGCCAGCGTGCCAAACAGGTGTCCTTCAACATCACTATCTGGATCCGATCAATCAGGGAGGAGTGGAACCACAGCAAAACAGTGCTCCCAAGCCCCAACACTGCCAGTCAGTCCAGGAGGACACCATGGGTGATGGTGCTGAAAGCTGCTGAGAGGTCCAGCAGGACCAAATGGGATGCACTCCCCCTGGCTAATTCTCAGTGCAGGTCGTCAGTCAAGGTGACCAAAGCTATCTCAGTCCTGAAGCCCACCCTGAAACCGGATTGGAAGGGGTCCAGATAATTCCTATATGGAATTCGCGTCAAGTCCAACTCTCCTCCTAGGCTACAGAAGGATTTCACTGTCTGGAAATAGAAAATCCACTTCCGAATACTTGGCAATTAGAAGCACAGGACCATGTTACGGAGGCTCCAGTCTGCATCTGCCTTTATAATGAGGACACTGTCTGTTTGCCCAAACAAAAATTAGATTTGGAAAGGTGGCTCAGGGTCAAAAAGGCGGAAGCAGCCGGCAAGGCAAGAAGCATGCTGGAGATGCCTTCCCTTGCTGCATTTTTTTTAAAGAACAGAAGGGGACACTCGAGGCCAAAGGAGAGGATACACAAACACATTTGGATTAAGAAAGAGCACTTGGGTATAAGTCAGGCTGCTGAGCGCTGGAAACTCCGGCATCCACCGCTGAGAATGTTAGCACTAAGGAGCGTGTTTGAGTGGGGGCAGATGACCAAACGCTTATTCGCATGGCTCTTCCAGCAAGTGGCTGCCACAGGTTTCAGCCAACATGTGTCAAGGCAGTTGTATGTATGAATGAATTCAAGGTTTTGACAAACTGCGACACTTTCTCTCTACAGTCTCTTTCTTTCTCTGAACTCAGTTTGCTTCTGAAAAAGATATATCCCAAAGTTTGAATTCCGGTATGTTGGGTTATTCAGTACATTCCTTTTTGCATCTAATATTGGCCTTTGATGTATGAAGATTGCGTACTGTCCACTTGCTGTGCTACACGACCATGATGCAGCCTTTTCAACATTTGCATTTACAATGCCAAAAACAAATCATGTAAGTGGAAGCATACACACAACCACTGCTCCACCATGGGCTGAGGTGGGTAAAATTCAACACAGGCTGAATGAGAACTACAGCTGCCAGGCTGTGAAAGGGCACTGTAGGTCAGCCCAGTGTGTGTGTGCGCGCACTTTTACAGGGAGGAAGGAGAGGGGAGCAGGCTTGGAATGTCTACCGGGGATAGATTATCGTAGGCTGGAAGCCGATGACGATTTTTTCAGAGTGCAAGGTGGTCTGGAAAAAAAAATATGGCTGCTCATGTTGCATGCAATCATTTCAAAGAGGTTTTGCAGAGTTCTGGATGTTTAAAATACCAATCTGCAGAACATGTTGGACAGAGATAAGTGGAAAAAAATAAACGTTCATGAAGCCACATTCTCAGCAGTCTTAAAATGATTGTTTTCAGACTCTCGCCAACAGGAGAGAGTTTATTTGTTCAGGGCCGGCAGGGGGAAAGACCCTTTCTATATCTGTTCAGTTTAAACAGCTTCATGTGACTGCAGGAAGCAGAAAAGACAAGTCCTGCTGACGCTGAGGTATATTTCTGCTGGCAGTAAACAAGACCAAGAGGCGGAGGGGCTATGTCACAGCTGAGGAATGGAGTAGCAAACTGCTGGCTCACAACTTTGTGCTGAAGACTCTAAGGCATGTGGGGGTTTATCTTCCTTATGTATGTGGACATCTGCTCCACCCTATGCTGAGGGCTTGGAAAAATTTACAAACAACCTACTCCCCCACCCCCTGCAGCCTCAATTTATTTTAATCTTGGTTGCTTCCACTAATGGGGTTTGCGTATTTTCCTCTGCATGGGTACGGCACTTGCTATCTTCAGGGAATGCAATTTGAACCGGGGTCACAGTATGATGGGTGAGGAGGATCAGACCCCCCCTTTCCACATTCTGGTCCCAATCTAAAGTATCCCCAAGGACTGCTTAGAGGAATTTTTTAAAAAAGAAGATGAATTATGTTTTGTTTGGTCCTTAAAATCAGACTTTGAACGGAAAATACAGGGCAGGTTCAGTGGTGTTATTCCACCGGGCAGGACATCTGGGTGATCGACAGCCCGCCCATCGCGTTCCGCAGCATTCCGCCGTTTGCGTAACGTACGCAAGTGGCGTAATTGGTTACGCAAACGGCGTAACGCTGCAGAACGCAACGGGCAGGCTGTCGATCACCCGGATGTCCCGCCCAGCGTTCCGGTAGAATAACACCACTGGGCAGGTTGGAATGTCTCCAAGAAGCAAACACTATCTACAGTACATGTACTAAAAGAGGGAATTTATCTTTTTAACACTCAAGAACCATGTTAAACAGATATTCTACATCCAAAACAAAAACTACATGTAATTCAGCGATCCTTTTTCCTTTTTTAATGCAGTGCAGCCAGAGGCGGTTTTGAGGCTGGAGAAGGTTCCTTCTCCCAGCCAGGCGTCTGTCCACTCAAAGTCCCCCTCCCCAGCAGCTTTTCTAGTCACAGAGCAAAAATGCAGTTGGGGGAAATTGACTGGATAATGGCAGGAAGGGAAAGGACTAAGCACCAGTGATGTCATTCAGGGGGAACGGACCAGAACGGGCGTTCCGGATCCTAATGGGCTCCGTGGCTGGTTCCGGGTTCCCGACAAGTGCCAGTCAAAAGTGAGTTCCTGTCCCTAAATCATTTGAATGACACCACTGCTAAGCACCCATTTTCCTTGCTGGTTCTCCATTCTGCTCGCAAGGGAAAACTGGCCTCCATTAAGGGAGAAGCAAGTTCCAGCTGCTCAACCCCATAAGCCTGCCTTAGTGGTCTTCAGTGGGAGCTGCTGTCTGGAAGGCAGCAGCTAAAGAGTGACACCAGACAGGACAAAGCCAAGGATAGAAATTCTGTAGGAATCATCCTGGCAGCACCACAAGGAAACCACTCTATTGATATTTCCAACTAGATTTCAACATGATGCTATTGCGAGAGTCTTTTAAGCAGAATTAAAGGCCCCATTGGTGTATAAATAGGGTTTAAATTTTTAAATAAACTGTAAGTAGCCTATCTTTATTTTTAAAAAGATTGGGAAAGAGAATCACAGAACTGACAGTGTTGGCCCCCAAACTTCCAAGCATACTAAACCATGCTCAAGTGGAATGGCTTTTGGCAGCTGCATATTTTAACGTTGGCATGTGTGTATTTTAATTCTGGTTTCATATATTAGATGCTTTATATACATTTCAACTGTACCACTACAACTACACTCTCCTGCTGCACAAGTCTCTTCCTGCTCTTGATGTAGCCTGGTATTTGACAAGTAATTAAGGGTGCAATCCTAACCAACTTTCCAGCACCAAGGTAAGGACAATGCAGCTATGAGAACCTAAGAACATAACAAGAGCCCTGCTGGATCAGGCCAAAGGCCCATCTAGTCTAGCTTCCTGTATCTCACAGTGGCCCACCAGGTGCCTAAGAGAGCTCCAAACAGGATGCATCCTAACAGGATGCTTGCCTCCTGTTGTAACTCCCTTGTACCTGGCATTCTGAAGTAGCCTACTATTAATGTAAGGAGGTTGTACCACCCATCATGGCCTATAGCCCACGATGGACTTTTCCTCCAGAAATCTGTCCAGTTCCCTTTTAAAGGCATCTAGGCCAGATGCCATCACCACCTCCTGTGGCAAGGAGTTCCACAGCTTAATTACTTGCTGGGTAAAAAAGTATTGGTGGTGCAGCAGGTTAAACCACTGCTGCTGGGAGGCTTTCCAACCGGGAGGCTGGGAGTTCAAGTCTGCGCAACGGAGTGAGCTCCTGTTGCTTGTCCCAGCTCCTGCCAACCTAGCAGTTCAAGAGCACCTAAATGCAAGTAGATAAATAGGGACCACTTCGGTGGGAAGGGAACGGTGTTCCGTGCGCTATGGCGTATAGTCATGCCAGCCACATGACTACGGAAGCTTGTCCTCGGACAAAACGCCGGCTCTACAGGCTTTGAAACGGAGATGAGCACCGCTCCCTACAGTCGGTCACGACTAGACCATTCGGTCGTGGGGAAACCTTTACCTTTAAAAAAGTATTTCCTTTTATCTGTTTTAACTCTCCCAACAGTCAATTTCAGTGGATGTCCCCTGGTTCTGGTATTGTGAGAGAGGGAAAAGAACATCTCTCTATTGACCCTATCCCTCCTGGGCATAATTTTGTATGTCTCAATCATGTCCCCCCTCAGGCGCCTTTTTTCCAGTCTGAAGAGCCCCAAATGCTGCAGTCTTTCTTCCTAAGGGAGGTGCCCTAGCCCCGTAATCATTTTAGTCACTCTCTTCTGCACCTTTTCCAGCTCCTCTATGTCCTTTTTGAGATATGGTGACCAGAATTGTACGCAATACTCTAGATGCGGCCTTACCATTGATTTGTACAATGGCATGATAGTATCGGCTGTTTTATTCTCAACCCCTTTTTTAATTACCCCAAGCATGGAATTGGACTTCTTAATTGCTGCTGCACAATGGATCGACACCTTCATCGAGTTGTCCACCAGCACCCCAAGATCTCTCTCCTGAGCTGTCACAGACAACTCAGAACCCATTAGCCTATATGTGAAGTTTTGATTTTTTGCCCCAATGTGCATCACTTTACACTTGTCTACGTTGAAACGCATCTGCCATTTGGCTGCCCATTCCCCAACCTGGAAAGATCCTTCTGGAGCTCTTCACAATCCTTTCTGGTTTTCACCACCTGGAAAAGTTTTGTGTCATCCGCAAACTTGGCCACCTCACTACTTATGCCTGTTTCCAGGTCATTTATGAACAAGTTGAAAAGCACCGGCCCCAAGACAGATCCTTGGGGCACTCCGCTTTTCACCTCTCTCCATTGTGAAAATTGTCCATTTATCCCCATTCTCTGTTTCCTGGCCCTCAACCAATTCTGAATCCATAAGAGGACCTGCCCTCTGACTGTGAAATTTCCTCAGCAGCCTTTGGTGGGGGACTGTGTCAAACACTTTCTGAAAATCCAGGTATATGATATCCACAGGTTCTCCCACATCCACATGCCTGTTGACCTTTTCAAAGAATTCTAAAAGGTTTGTGAGGCAAGATTTACCCTTACAGAAGCCATGATGACTTTCCTAAAGGACAAACATTCCCTTACTTTGAGGAGGCCTCGGTGACTTTGCTGCAGGATGCAGCACATGCCCCTTTGACACAGCTACCCAGTGCTGGAAGGTTGGTTAGGATTGTGCCGCCCTTAAGGCTCTCTTTATCCAAGAGTTAAAACATGGCATGGGCTCTGTGGGTGGGCAGGCCCATACCAAGACAAAGAGCTAAGTAAAATAAAATGTTGCTCTGCCATGCCATGGTCCCCTATGGGTCTACTTAGATCTGTGTCAGCTCTTTGGCTGGTGCAAGTCTGAGGGTACAATCTTACCCTGGAGTTAGGCTGGCAGAATTAAGCCAGCAAAGTTTGGCTGGCACAAGGGACACCGAAAAGCATGTTTGGACCACTCTTGCAGTGTCACAGAGGCCAGCAAACAGATGTGAACCACCCTCCCTGACTTCGAGAGTGGTCCAAATGCAGTTTACGGTGGCCCATGTGCCGGTCAAACTTTGCTGGCCTAACTGTGCCGGCCTAACTCCAAGTTAGGATTGCACTCTGAGTAGGACCAAGGGGGTCTTGAGGATGGGCAGGAGCATTGTTCCCTGTAAGGCATGGGGCAAAGCAGTTGTACATCCCCAGACAAGTTCCATACAGTGCAGAGCTTGGCAACCCAGAAGTTCAAGGATGGCACCACCGCTGAATGTCTGGAGGTAGCATTATGACACAGCTGCGATGCAACACAGCTACAGAATGGATGCACAACACCAGCACAGATCCCTTACAGAGAAGACTAAGTGGGGGCAGAGGATGTCTGTGCAGCCATTGCCACCAATATCCACCCTCTGTCTGCCGTTGCCTCCTGGAGGCCCCATCTCCCACCCTGTTCTACCCACCAATAACTTGCCTTCGGTAGTGGAGGTAGCTGGATCATTGGTGACCTTCATTCTAAAACAGACCGTTTTATGACAGCAAAACCGTGTTCTGCTGTCCTAATGGGCAGCACAGCCCTATGTTTGGCTTGAGCTGACATGCATTTAAAGTAATAATGTGTGCTTCAACCGTAAGAAAGCAGATGAGATGTCATAGTCACTTGCTGGGTTGGGAACTGAAAAGCTGGTTTTGGACTTTGGTGTGAGAAAAAAAAAATGCCTGCTCTCATGAAAAAAAAAGAAAAAAAAGAACAGTTTTACTAACAGAGTTCTGGAGGAAAACAGTTTTTTTAGGATGGCTGTCCCACTGAAATAAGGATTGCCTTGTCTGTCAACTTGCTTACATGCTACCCACAGTTTACAATCCACAGTAATCCAGACCTTGAGAGGCGTCAGACAGAAACTCTCAGACGTGAGATGTAGCAGGTGAGTCCAGTGTCAAGGCCAGCTAGTTTGGGGGAGTATATACCCGCGCGTTCAAAAGCAAAAAACTAAAAACTCACAGAGCTCTTTGGACAGAAGCCTGCACCTTGGTGGCCATCTTCCTTCACCTACATAATACCCATTCAACTTGTACTGTATATTTGTAAATAGATTGCAAAGAAAAAGTCATAATATGACTCCAGCAATTGCTCTCTCTCTCTCTCTCTCTCTCTCTCTCTCTCTCTCTCTCTCTCTGATTCGAGAGGAAGCTGATCCTATGAAAAGGCTGCTGTGGACTTGAAGAAGGGAGAGCAGAGAATAGTATGTATATGCTAGAAGCTTTTGGAACTGGGTGAAGTATTAAATAATAAATATAAATGACCAGGTACCCACCAGCCTTTGTTCTTCCTGATGCTTTTTTAAGTCCTCCATCATCTGCTGAAACTCTGCTTCTTTTTCCTCCTCCTCCTGCAAGGTTGCCTGATTCTGCTCATCATAGGCCATCGCCACCACCGCCAGGATCAAATTGATGAGGTAGAAGGAGCCCAAGAATATAATCACGACAAAAAAGATCATGTATGTTTTCCCAGCAGCTCGCAGGGTCTGTGGGGAGAAGAAGAACCTCCTGTCATCCTTTTCACCTGGAAATGCTGACCTCCAAAATGTGGTTATTCAGTACTCAGAGAAGCACTCCTAAGCGTTTTTTTTATTTTGAAGAATTTATACCCTGCCTTTCCCATGCTGAAGCAAATGCCCAAGGCGGCTTACATGGCCACCATTTTTCAATGGGGTTTTTACAAATAGACAGTATGCTGCGATTCACCGAATCCTCAGTCCCAGATGTAGCCTTCACAGTGTGGTTCTCTCCTCTGGCCGTGTGACATGGAGCTTCAGCAGGTGATCGTAAGTCCAGCCTGGACAAGTCCTCAAGGTTGGATTCCGTTCTTTTGCCAGCTGGCCTTCCTACAACATTCCTGCACTGGCTAATCAGCTCCACAGGTACTGCAGCTTGTCACAGCCTGGCATTCTATCAGTCCACACCTCCTGCGCGCTCAGGGGCACACCACACACACTCCTTAGCCCTGAAAACATCATTCGAGGGCAGAGGGTCAAACCAGAAGGAATGTTGAAAATTTGAAGTCAGGTCTCTTGCCTCTTTCAATCTTTTGTTAAAAGCAGCCGAGGTGTGCATAACATGAGGATCAGGATTGTGGCAGTGGGATGTAGGTAGTGGCAAGGGGAAAGGGTTATCCTTTCCTTCCACATGGTTTTCCTGATGAAAACAGTCCCTGTCCAAATAGCTATTTGCACCTTTAGGGACAGCTTATGGACATGTATCCATACGCATTCCCTAACAATGCAAAAACCAACTATGGAGGAGGGGTAATATTCAGTAATGGCAAAGGGAAAATAAACTAATTCCCTCTCTGCAGCTCTGATGTTAATCCTCTCTCCCCCCTTCCCCCACAGCAGCATCTTACTAAAAATTAAAGAGACAGAACATTCAATCATGGCTCTGTAATGCCTCGGCTAGTTTGGTTTTGAGTTTATCTGATGAAGTAAATGCCCCTGCACAAGTATTCATGATCGACTGAAACCCTGGCATTAAAAAAACAGATTCTGGCAGACAATCCACTTGCCAGGTGACCAGATACCATAGAGGACAGAGTGCCTGTACCTTTAACCATTGCAGAGAAGAGGGAATTTTGGCAAGTGCAACTTCTGTATGTTGAGCTGTGCCTCCCAGAATTCCCTCTTCTCCAAAATGGTTAAGCACTCAGTCCTCCATGTGACCTGTGATCACTTGGCAACTCACCAGGCATGAGTACCATGATCCACTTGTGAGCAGGAAACCTCTCTAGAGCAGTGTTTCTTACCATTCATCCCTCCACCGTGCACGTCACATGGCCACCTATTGGAAGTACCTCTGGAAATACCTGATGATGATGTCATTGCCAGTTACCTCTGGATAGGGAAGCCAGACGTAACAGGACAAATGCCAGTAAGAGGATCAGGATAGATGGGAGGGCTTTTCTAAGTGTGCAAAAAGCACATGCTGGAGCTCTGCCTGCCAAGCCAAGCCTCCTACTGCTGTTTGCTGCATTGCATAGCTGGTCTTGCTGCCAGGGTGTGGGGGTCTGGGGGTCCTGTGAGTACCACTGGACATCACCTCAAGTACCACCAGTGGTACAAGTACACTGGTTGAGAAACACTGCTGTAGAGCTTTCCTTTCCATTATGATTTGCAGAATTTAAGGAACAATAGAAGTCCCTTCTGAAGAGTTGAGGAGACTCTGTCTGCTTCTTACTGTCTCTACCTCAGTGCAAGTGAGAGAGACCGTCTTAGAACACATCCACCATTCCCTACAACACTAGCCTACAAGAGAAGATCAGTACTAGTGGGGTGACGTGTCTTTTGGGGAAGCTTGTCCAGCAGCTTGCCCTTCTAACTGACGAACCGATGCCATTGAGCTTCCGAGGAAATGCAGGGTTCCCTGAAACACAGGGATGGGAACTTCTGCCACACTGGAACCATATGACAAGCATGGCTTACCAGTTGGAAGAGGTTCTCCCAGTAGTCCTGTGTCATCAGGCGGAAGAGTGCAAGGAAGGCCCAGCTGAAGGAATCGTAGTTCGTATAGCCATAGTTTGGGTTCCTGCCAGCTTTCATGCAGGTAAAGCCTTCAGGACACTGCCTACCATAGGAGGTGAAGAAGAAAGAGGATATCAGCATGTTATCATGATGAACTGAGGTTATGATGATGAATAAGGAGCAGAATTCTGTCCCTGAATCCAAGAATAGGCATTGGTGTCCAATTCCACAACTCCCCCACTGCCAGCCCCATTGTTTATACCGTATGAGATTTTCACTATTGGATTGTCAGCTTTAAATTATTGGTGCCTTTAGAACTGCATGATACCCAGCAATTCAGCACATGCCCCTTTTTCTAGCATGACATTCCAATACTTAATTACTTCATATTGTATTTGTCCTAGTCAATTCCATTTGCTGTTATGGCATCTAGGAAAAAAGCTCAGCCAACCCCACCTGACTCTGCCTCTTTTATTTGTACTGTACAGTTTTTAAGCTAATGCAAATATAAAATGGAAGGGCTGTTGGAGGACATACTTCCTCCAATAGGGGTGTAGATGGCAAGGAGAGTTCCGGAACTTCTTCTATAACAGAAGCAGTGATGCTATTAGCAGATGCACTAAGGTGCTGCCTTTGAAATTCTTTCAAAGGACCTTAGCCAAAAGGAAGCATAGTGCTCAGGAGGAATCAAACTGAAAAATTCCTACAGGGGAATATGTATAGGCCACCATCTTTCCCAAGGGCTGCCTGATAGACAGTCTGTTACAGTAAGGCTACAATTCTTAGTTCTGAATAAACACAGACAAACTAGTGCTCCAAACAGCCCAATCCGATTTGGACATTGCACCAACAGCATATCAATCATATCCTATCCTGGCCATATCACGCCAATGGTGCCCTGATGCCAATGAAACAAGGGCCTAATGCCGAGCCTATCCTGGGAAAGCAACACTGGAACAGCAATTCCCAGTAACACCCTCTGCATTCGATTCGACTTGATTTGAACTCCATTTTTACGGAGTCTATAAATGTCCCTTGGGCTACTGTCTGTCCAGTCATTTGGGATTCTTTTCAACTATTAACTTTTATGCTGTTTTTATATTTGGACTGTTCTGCTCTTTTATGGTTGTTTTTATGGTTGTTCTTGTTCATCTTTTTAATGGTTTTTAATTTAATTAATTTTAATTTGAAGATGTCATTTTAAAGGGTTTTTTAATATTGTAAACTGCTTTGAATTTCAGAAAAGCAGTATATAAATCAAATAAATAAATAAATAAATAAATAAATAAATTTAAAGGAGGTTTAAATTTAAATAGTGCCTGTACTTCAACATTCACAACTACACCCGTGCTCCCTAACCACACTCACAATCCCATTCCCACCCATAGGGGGGGCGCAGTCAGGACAGACCTCACTCACCCAGCGTCGGAGCTGTTCCCACAAAGCAGAGCATCACGTGCACCATCCAGGAAATAGAAATTGGCTTCACAAGAAAGAAAAAGCAGGCATGAGAATTTGCAAGTTTAGACTGCAGAACAGAAGACTTTGAAAGAACCAATCTATAAGCATGCAACTAGGTGTGATGTGAGACCCATGATCAGGATTTCAACCAGAGGGGATTAAAGTTAAAGGCAATCATAGGATGGATGGGATTGGACTGGGCCATAGTGCTGGGAGAGCAAGGTTTAACATTCCCTCCCCATGCCATTTTCCATACGTAATTACCCACCCCACTGCTATTTTCCCATAGGGGAAGCATATGGGTTTACTATTTACCCAATACTGAAGGCCAGCAATCTCCGTCCAATCAGGGTGGGTGGGTAAAAGATGCTTTTAACTTAAAAAACAAACAAACCCTAGACCTCCCACATCTTGTCTAATTGGGCTCTATGGCAGTGTTTTTCAAACTTGCCAGGAGTTTGAAAAGCACTGTAAGTGCTTGTGGGGAAGGAGTTAAGGCAGCAGTGTGATCCCCAGGATTGCGTTGCTGCCTGGGGCAACAGGTGCTTCAATCTAGTTAATGATCCACAGGGAGGCATCCGCAGGGCTCCCCAAGCCTCAAAAAAATTCAAAAATAAAGATCACGACGCACTTCCAGTTTCACAATCACAACTCGGAAGTGCATTGCAATCTTTATTTTAAAATTTTCAAGGCTTGGGTAGCTCTGCGGATGCGATGGGCTTCAGTCAGTGAGACTTGCATTCAAGTCCTCCCTTAACCATTTCCTCAGAAACCTTGGGTAAATTACCATCTCTCAAGACTTAGTTATATGCATTTAGTTAAATGCATCAGTATAAAGTTACAGGTTCAAGTGTAACTTAACTCTTAAGGGAGTGTTTATCTCCTTTTCCTCTACACTCTTTCCCTGCTGAAAATTGTTTCTCCAAAGCAGGGAATTGCAGCCAGCACACAGCTCTGACTGTGCTTTGCATACAAGAAGCCTCTTAAAGGAAGTCAGGTAGAAAAGCTGGGAAATATTCCTCTTTATCTGAGAGAAGACATTTTAGCCAAAAAACAGTTTCAAATGCAAGTCTAAAAGAGAGAAAACGTTAAGTAAGAAAAGGCGGTAAGAGGTGACACGGGTCTTTGACCACTGCAGAGGTACATTTCTGAAAATGGGTAAACATATGGGTGAATATTGGTAGTATTATGCTTTCCATCTAAGAAAGCCATTCAGTATATGGTATAAGTAGGCCAAACTCGGTCATAGTATCGGTAGCTCCTCTGAAAAACAGTCTTACCTTCATCATTTATATACTCCTCCCAGTCAAAGGTCCCATTGTTAGAAGTGGTGTTGTGAAAGGTCTCATTGCCATACAAAGTGGTGTTGCCATACAAAGTGGTGTTGCCAAAGGGCTCACTGTCTAGCCCAAGGACATCCTCCTGAAACAGGTCACTGTGCGGTGGCCACCGAACACACTTATGCCGCAGGTTCCCCATGAAGAGTTGCAGGCCAATGAGGGCAAAAACAGCCAAACAGAACACTGTGAGGATCATGACGTCAGAGAGCTTCTTCACCGATTGTATCAATGCGCCCACAATTGTCTTCAGTCCTGAATGGGGATTGGGGGAAGCACAGACATTTGTTGGAAGCCTTCTAGCACTTGGAATTCTTACAACAGCATCACTTATGAATACTATTTTTATGAATGGCAAATCGTACCTGACAATACATTTTTAATGAAGTGTATCAGAATGGAAAAGGAAATGGATAAGTACAGAATAGGGAGGTGTGTTTGGGAATGGGGGGCTGCTGTGGTACTCTTGAGAACTGGCCCACAATCTGCCACCTGAAGCTACCTGCTTCATCTTGCTTCATAACAGGGCCACCCCTGATTTCTCAAGGCGTTTAATAGCAATTACAATGTTAGCCCTAGGTATCAGCAGGGGATCTGTTCTCGGACCCCCTCACACGTACCGAAACCCATGAATAATGGAATATGTGGGTGGAGGCCATCAGAGGACCTCCAGACATGACCGAAAGTCCCTTCCAGTAGCGTCCAGAGGTGTTCTGAGGCCTGTAGAGGCTGCACACTTCTCTGGGCCTCAGAAAGGAGGTGCCTGGAAAGTCTCGGAAAGGAAAGAAATGCCTTTCTGACACCCTTGGGAAGTGTTCTAAGCCCTGGAGAGGCCTGCATATTGCAGGTAGGAGACCCAGGAATCCCTCTTTTCCCCAGTGAGAACTGTAACAGAAGATCTGGAAATGTTTTTCCTTATACTATGCCCCTCAGTGACTTCTGATCCTCATGCACTGACCAACATGCATACAGGAGCAAGCAGCTAAGATGCTTATTTAGGTACCCATCAGAACAGAATTTTAAAAACCAACTGAAATTTCAAAACTGGGATTTCAATTTTGAAATTGTGCCAAATATTTTATGTATTTTGAATTTCCAACTTTACATCCTGCTACTGATCACTCTTTTCCTTCCAGAATTTGGGTATACAGATTTGTTTACATTTTTTGCCATTATGTTATATTAATAATAGCACCAGACAACTTTTCGGCACAACGAAAATCAAGAGCGTTGAGGCCTCTCAAGACAAAGGCCTGCATGAGGTGTATCAATGTATGTCTTTAGAAACCTGTCCAATTTGTTTGAATAAGCAAACCTGAAAGCTGTGTCCCCTCCCCAGCAACACCTTCATCCCCATCACCTACCTGGAATGACCGTGATGGTTTTCAGAGCTCGGAGAACACGGAATGTCCGTAGAGCAGAGACATTGCCCAAGTCTACAAATTCTGTGACATAACTAGAAAAGAGGGAGCAAAAGAGCTGTTAATTAGTGGGTGCAATTTAGAGAATGGAAATGGGGGCTAACAAGAGGTGGGGAGATATACCTCTAGAGTTAAAGTTATGAACTAAAAAATGAGACAAGATGTGATGGCAGTAGATTTGTGTATCTAAACTAGGATCTGTTCCAATAATATTAAATTTTTAATCAGTTATTTTAATCAGAAAGAAGTTCGGGGTGGGGAGGCGGAGCGTGATGCCATGATTCTCTCTTTCTCTGAGGGGATCTGACACACAACTTTCTTTTTCGGGGGTCTACTCTTTGAGCAGCACCCCCCCTTAGAACTCAGGAGTGAGTCTAAGGTGCAAGCATTACTTGGACCCGAAAGACAGCATTAATTGCTATTCTGGAAGGCTCATATTGCTGTTCTGAGAAGGAATGTTGAATCCAGACATGGCGTCTGGAATAGCTCTTGTTTCCCACATACAGAGAGCAGTCACAGAAGTTTTGCAAAGAAATCGTAAGTTGAATTCAAGATCACCAACTTAAGAACTACAACCCAACAAAATCAAATTGAAACAAGACAGATGTGACTCTGATGTGAAATACTATCTGTATTTCAAGAATAATAAAGACATCAGAAGAGCAGCTTTAAAGCTTCAATACGAGGAGATGAGACGGGAGGGAGAAGGTAGAGATATCGCCCCTCCTCCTTTTACATCGAGACTGACAATACAAATCTTCATAGAACTTGAGAAATCATACTTGGAACTATAGAATTTCTGAAGGGCTTCTAAGATATGATTGACCAGCTTGGGACGTTTGGTGATGGATTCAGGATTGATATTTGTTTTTGGAACCACCTTGGATTTATTTAGCTGAGTTTCCCTGCCTGTACCTTTGGTTTTGGGCACTACGGCGGAGACTGAAGATAGGCGAGGCAGATTTATAGCCCAGCCGATGCCCTGCTTCAAAGGAGGAATTTGCAAGCGGAAGAGACTGCTGACAGTAATTTGCATTGAGACTCTAGTCTGACACTTATATTTAAACTGGAAATTAAATCAAATCTATAAATTTGATTGAATTATAATTGGGACATTTGATTTGGTATCTATATCTAAATTTTAATAGCACTTTTGACTGAATTTATAACTGTGATTGAATTATAAGTGCATGCTGGAAAGGAAAATATGGCGCATTAAGAATTGACCGGAGAGAAGAACAAAGAATTAAATTACTTTCACTTTCGGCAGATTGAACTGGTTGAAGATAGGAGTCGTGTTGACTTTGGATATTTAAAGAGATATATGAAATAGAATATATAAGCACAGAAGTTTGGCTAAAGTGATTGTTTTTTGTAATTATTGGCTATTGTATAATTCTCCTGTTGCGTATTCATTGTGGGGATAGTGAAGTAAGGGGAAAATACTGATATTCATAGACACACATCTCTGTAGCTTTTTACACATTGAGTTTAAAAGATGTCAAGACGGGGAAACAGGAGGGAGAGCAGGAACTTTTGGGACATAATAACACTAATCAGTCTGTACAGATGCTATTGATCAAATTACTTTCAGAAGTCCAACAGGTGAGGCAGGAAGTGGTAGATATTAAGAATATTATTAAGAATATGGGAGAGGAATTCCCGCAGGATGTAGAGAGTTTATCAGAAGAAGCTATCTATCTGGATAATTCTATGAATGGAAATGAAATTGTAATGACAGACAAGACAATGGACCGAATACAGATAAATTCTTTGGAGCTGGAACTCAATCAGTCAAGTCTGGTAACTAGAACACAGAGTCTCGTAGAGATAAAAGAGAAAGAGTCTATGCGTAGTCAAATTGTGTGCCACCTAGCTTCAGGAAGGGAAGTATTTTTAATGGAGCAACAAATTACATGTGAGACATACAGAGTTCTGAAGACAAACTGGGATGAGTCAGGATTTATGACTAGAATGCAGGGCTTGTTGGGGATGAAGACAACAACTTGTAGAGAGCTGGAGACAAGTGTCAAGAAACAACAACTTGAGCTACTGATGTTTAGGATGGAGATGCAGAGCCTTTTCCGAACTATTCAGGGAGGAAGATATACAGCAATAATGTAAAGGGGGCAGACAGTCAAAATTGGCTCTATAAATTCACAATGAGGAGGAGGAGGAGGAGGAGGAGGAGGAGGAAGAAGAAGAAGAAGAAGAAGAAGAAGAAGAAGAAGAAGAAGAAGA
>JAJKFI010000047.1:4455945-4485737 GCA_029204185.1 Lerista edwardsae
GAAGAAGAAGAAGAAGAAGAAGAAGAAGAAGAAGAAGAAGAAGAAGAAGAAGAAATTTTAAGTAGTAATTCTATGCATCTCTGAGATATCTACGAAAATGACTGATTTACTGGAAGTGTTTTTATGTATAGGCTCTGCATATTATTTTCTAAAAAATAGAATAGTGAATTAAAGAAGATTACTGGACAATGTCTAAGCTAAATGTTTAATGCTTTTAAATACTCTTTACAATTGGTATATATCCATACTATTATTACTATTATTATCCTAAAAAAAATACAATAGGGACCTAAAGAAGATGATTGAAAAAGCCTCAAGTTAAATCTTTAATTCTTTTAAATATTTTTTTTTCTTAAACTGTTTTAATTATGGGAGTTACATTGTGGTCAATTTTTGGAAGGATAGTAGAATAAATATTATATGTTAATGTAGTAGGATATAGAAATGTTGGGTTAGTGTATAAATTATTATAAATGGAAAATAAGAGATAGTAAGTTTTGTATACAAGATAATTAAATAAAGTTATAATATAGATGGTATACAAACATGTATATAGGTAAGATAATTAAGGTGTAATCTGTGTGGACCTTTTGTGTCAACCTTTGTATTCCCCTTTCTATGTATTATCCTATTCCCCATATCTATATATATATAATAAAAAATTTATAAATAAAAAAAGAAAAGAAAAAGAAAAGAAAGAAGTGTGGGGTGGAGAGTTTAGCATTATTTCCCTAGTCTTTCTCCACAACAGCACTTTTCCCATCCAGGGTTTTTTTAATGTTTAGGTTTAGCGGAAGAAAAAAAGGCTGGGACTGAGTGAGGGGACAGGGAGAACATACAGCAGAGAAGTAACTTGCAAATGAGAAAGCATCACAGCTCATACCTCTAAAATCGTGCGTCAATTGAAAGTGCATCAATTTGCACAGAGCTTTTTATCAGGCAGAAAAGAATGCCAGAGATTACTTTTCACGCCAGCTTTCTATATGGTAAAAAGTTCAGAATAGATTTTACAGGATTTGTTTCTTTTACTGGAGAGAGCGCTAGCATGGGGCATGTCAAACCGCTTTGTTGATAAATGTGCAGGTTGAGCAAGCATGATGGGAAACAGCAAAAAGCACACAGTTCAGTCTCTTTAAATCGCAGCGCATAGCTGAATTATGGGTAGGGTTGGGTTATCATCTCTGACTAAGGTTAGGCCTATAGTTCCTTTTTCCAAAATGATGCAATATTAGAAATTTCTTAACATTCGTTAAGGTCTCCAGGATTTCTTTCAGTGGTCACCTGCAGATTTGTATTGTTCCTGAATACTCCAGGCTAATCATGGAAGACTGGCAACTCTAGTTATGGAGAATGCATGATTGCATGGTTGCCATCAATCCATATCTGTACCACAAGTCTCTTCATTAACATTCATAAAAAAAAGTGTGACAAGATGTCATTGCACCCATGTCACCTGCAAGTGGCAGCCAACTGGAGCAGGGATGACATCATGCATGGAGCTTCAATGATATCATCTTGTAGCATACATTTCTTTTACTTGGCATTACCAGAGAAAAACCTAGACACCAGTGGTGAAATTCAGCCAGTTCTCACCAGTTCTATAGAACCGGTTGTTAATTTTAGGTTGGGAGAGGGAAGAAAGGCAGCGGCTGCCCTGAAGGACCTAGAACCGGTTGTTAATTTATTTGAATCCCACCACTGCTAGACATGTGGACTGCCAGCCCCCACACGTTCTTATAGCATTTAGAGCACAATCCTAAACTGGAGTTAGACCGGCACAGCTAGGCCAGCAAAGTTTGGCCAGCACAAAGAACACCATAAAGTATGTTTGGACCACTCTCAGAGTCAGAGAGGCCAGCACACAAACGTGCACCATCCTCCCTGATTCCAAGAGTGGTCCAAACGCATTTTACAGTGGCCCTGGAGCTGGCCAAACTTTGCTGGCCTAACTGTGTCTAACTGGTCTAATTTGCATGGGAGATTAGCATGTGCCCACCCCCACCCCCGTTATATAGGCAAATTGGAAGCATTGCATGATGGTCTCTGCTCACATGTGGCTTTTTCAGACACTGATGCAGATTGCTAAAAGTGGAGACACAGGGATTTCAAACTGTACTCAGCAAACATAAAGAATCAACTACAAAAGAACTAAGGCTGAGCTCACCATAACCTTAAAAGTTATGAAGCTTATATATCCATGAAGCTTATATAGCTGGCTTTTAAAGATGCCCTGGCACTTTAAAGTAGTAATGGATGGGTGGGGGAAGGTGCATGTCATGATGCGGCGCCCCCTCCAGCTTCTTAGAGGGGGGTGTTGTGTGGCGCCACGTCACGATGTTGTGACATCATGACGTTGCGTGCCCTGTGGGGGCGCACTTTCATTGGGCGCCATGGGCGCCATTTTGACTAGGTCCGCCCCTGCTTGATATAGCTTTGGGTAGTGGATCAGGACTGTGGTTTCAGGGTTTGCTATCTCCCACATGCACAAGTATGATAAAAATTCTCCGGCTTCCCATCCTGCTCTTGTTGAATGTAACATACGCCATAACAATGACACTGAAATCCAGCCAATTCCATGGATCTCGGAGGAATGTAAAGTTGTCAATGCAGAATCCTCGGGCGAGTATCTTGATCATAGACTCAAAGGTGTAAATGCCAGTAAAGGTGTATCTATAAAAAAGGGAAGAGAGTGGAAGAAGCAAAAAAATTATTGATCATAAAAAGTTTACATGTTTAGCTTCAATATGATACACTCTATTTTTCTAAAAAAAAAAAAAAAAAAATCTCTGTTGCTTCCACATTAGTATTTTACTCCAGAATGGCCATCCATCATGGACTCACTTATTATAGGTAATCCAAACAGCGCTATCAAGTTGTTGCATTCCACTGGTTCCCAAGATGCCCTCCCAAATTTTTCAGTCTTCCTCTGTGGTTATTTTTATAATGCAGTTGCAGTAAAAGTCTGTCAAACAAGGACAGACAAACCACTATAATGCTGTTCAGGAGTACTGTGCTTTTTAATTAAATACTTCCAGTTTACCAGCCGCTCAAGTCTCTGTGGTTTTAATGGTGATTGGGCAGCAGTGCTCCCCGCAAGGAGCAGTTTGTTTAATCCTTGATGCAAATTGGCAAGGCAGATTAGGCTATTTTGTGACCCACCAAAAATTGAGTCATGACCCACTGGTGAGCCATGGACCCACAGTTTGAGAGCCATTGGCCTATGTTATATAGAGTTATACTGGTTATATAGAGCCACTTGAGTTATATCACTCTATGGAGTTATATAGAGCCACTGGAGTTATACTGGTACAACTCGAGTCATACATCTAAAATCCCAATTTAATACCAACTAGCATGACACTACGCATATCTGGCACTAAAAGGAAATGATTCCTGAAAGGCCTTACATTTTGCCAACAATAAACAAAACAAAACAAAGCCTTGCCCTCCGCTCTTTTTCTCACACTACCTGGGTTATGACCTGGTTTCACAGGGAGTTAGTTCCACATCCAGTGGCATTGCTAGAGGGGTGTGGGCTGCACCAAGTGGCATGCACAGGGGGTGACACTGCCTAAAATGGTAAAATCTTGGTAGCTCCAAATAATAAATAATAATTTATAGCAGAATGCAATGAAACAAACTGCATTGAAGTATCTGTAGAATATCATGTTATAGCCAAAAAAAAGAGAAGGAAAACACAACTACTTTCTGTAACAAAAAGTAGATGTTCTTAACTCAAAACAGGCAAATGAAACTGTTTGTTCTGACAGCCAATGAGGTCGTGTTATGACACAGCAGGGAACCAATAAGGTGTTAGTATGAGTCAGCCCTCGTCCACATGTTAGAGCTCATATTAGAACTCTTATTTAGAGCACAATCCTACCCAGCGCTGGATTGGCAAGGCAGGCAGGCCAGCGCCAAATCCAACGCTGGGTTGGGGCGGCTGGAGCCTCCCCGTGGCAAGGAATTTTTCGTTCCCTTACCATATGCGCTCCTCGGATCTGTTCCTGCTAAACAGCAGGTGTAGATCCGAGCAGACCACGTGGTCCGAATTGGGGCCGCACGGCCTCCTGAGCGGTCCTAGGATTCGGCCTTATGACCAAATCCAGAATCCGCCCACGTCCTGCCCACATTCCACCCTCCTCCCACCAATCCCAGGCCCACCCCGTCACGGTGCCTCCCTCGAACCGGCCAGTTTCAGACGACGCGAGGGAGGCGCTGCATGGGTGGAACGGGACCGGTGCTGCAGGCAGTGCCGGTCCTGCTGTCACAGCACCGATGCGGGAGCGCCAATTGGCGCTCTCGCGTAGGCGCTAAGTGTGCAGCGTTGTGTCAATGCTGCATGGGGTATAGGATTGTGCTGTTAGTTATATGAGAGTATTCAAGTTGGCCATTGTTTTTTTGTTGGAAGACCTTTATTGTTATATATTAAAATAAATAAACCCTAGAGCATTTAGGTTGTACATATGATATTGTAAATTATTCTGCATGATCTGGAATGGAAGGAGGTCCATCCTGGGGGCAACACGCTGATCTCACGCACCGGGTGACGTAAACCTTAGTGATGCCACTGCCACACCAACAGTTAGTTGTTTTGACAAAGGACACGATGATTATAGTTTCTGCCAGTCCTCTCACCAGGGTTTGAATCATCCGGAATGAGAGCTCATTGCGTCACCTCCATATTCTTCCATACCAAACCATACAGAATAAATTACAGTATCATACAGACAACATAAATGCAGTGGCATCACTAGGGTTGGTATAACCCCCTTTAACTTTTATGTATTTATTTGTTTTAATATATAACACTTCTGGTCACCCAACAAATCAGTAACCAACAAAAAACCAGTGGCCAACTTGATGACACTCACACAACTAAATAGGAATTCTAGTATTAGTTCCGATACATGGAAATAAGACCCGACTCATACTATTATTGGTTCACTACTGTGTCATAACACTTCATTGGCCAGTAGTGGTCTCTCTCTCTCTCTCTCTCTCTCTCTCTCACACACACACACACACACACACACACACACACACTCACTCACTCACTCACTCACTCACTCACTCACTCACTCACTCCCTAAGTGTGTCACCCAGAGCACAATCCTATACTATGCCAGCCTAGTAAGGCAATATCCTATGGCCTATTAGGAGGCAGCAACAGCAACGTGCAGGACAAGGGGAGGTTTTCCCCTTGCACCCGCGTAAGCTCCAGTCACCCCTATGGGCCTGCTCGGATCTGTGCCGGCAAAATAGCAGGCGCAGAGGAACGTGGACAGGAGTGGCCTGAATCAGGGCCACCCTGGCCAGGGACAGGGTTTAGGATTTGGCACTATGGCCATCCTGCGTCACAAACCCGGTCTCTGCCCACTGAGCCGCCCAGTTATGCCCCCGGAATGCCCCTGGAATGCCCTCGCAGTGGCCCTGTGAGCAACACCAGCGCTTGACTGGCACACGGCCAGCACTGCTGCCAGCCCAGCGCCATAGCACCGCTGTTGAAGCGCTGTACGGCACGTTTGCAACAGCGTTCGGCCAGCGCAAGAGTGCAGCGCTGGCGCAAGGGGGGTATAGGATTAGCGCTGCCAGTGTGGTACACACCCCTTAGCAATGCCAATGGATACTGTAAGCTTTTGGATCACAAAGAATTCCTCACTTGGCCATCCCTTCTTTCTTTGGAATTGCAACTGCTTATCTCTGTTACTTTCTGATTCCTTTCCTACTCCCACCCAAAACTGTAAGAACTAGAGAAAGAATCAGTAGAGGAATCAGTAGAGTAGGGTAGAGAATCAGTAGAGGAAAGAAAAGAGGAATGAAAAGATCACTTACTCCACATTTTTGGACCATGCTGGTGGGTCACTCATGGCCATGAAGACGCAGTTGGTTAAGATGGTTATCATGATAAACATACTGAATAATGTGAAAAAAGGTCAAGGAAACTCATCAGGCTTCTGTAGAAATTCCCAAGACAAACCATTCAGTAAACCCAGGACAACAACAACACTGGTGGAAGTTGGTAATTTGACCAGGAACCAAAGAACTGCAACGAAACTAGGGCCCCAATCCTATATAACTATCCAGTGCTGATGCAGCCCCAAGGTAAGAGAATGTTTGTTCCTTGAAGAGGCCTCTGTGACTGCCCCTCCACTGCAGGATGCAAAACAGAACTCATTGGCACAGCTGCAACAATGCTGGAAAGTTGGATAGGATTGGGCCCCAATTCAGCTAGGCCCAAGGTGACTTTGGGTTTGTGCTTGTTGAAAAGACCTGCCATGCCATCCCCTGGTTGCATACCAAACAGTTTTAAAACTTTTCAAACACTTTTCAAATCTAACTTGTAGTTTACAGACTTAGGGCCCAATTCTATCCAACTTTCTAGTGCTGATGCAGCTGCAATACAGTCCCAAGGTAAGTAAATAAACATTCCATTACTTTGAGGAGGCCTCTATGACTGTCCCCCCCACCACAGAATGCAGCCCACTTCCCACTGGGATGGCTAAACACAGCTGGAAAATTGGATTGGACTGAGCCCTTAGGGTATGCAATGCATCCTGTGGTGAGATGGGGACCATCAGAGAGGCAAGGTAAGGGAAAAAATTGTTATTTACCTTTGGGCAGGATTGTGGTTTCATCATCACTGAACGTTGGATAGAATTGGGCCCGCAATCGGATAATACATATTTACTGTTAAAACTTAAAACCTGCCAACATGAAATGTTTTGATTTTTTTCCCTTTTTAGTACTAATTTGAAAGGGCAGAGATTTCCAGAGAAGGGAAAAAGCCTCTCCTACCTTCTCAAAAGGGATGTGGTGGCGCTGCAGGTTAAAGCGATGCTGCTGAGCTTGCTGACTGGAAGGTTGGCAGTTCAAGACCACGCGACAGAGTGAGCTCCTGTCGCTTTTCCCAGCTCCTGCCAACCTCGCAGTTCGAAAGCACATAAAAATGCCAGTAGATAAATAGGTACCACTTTGGTGGGAAGGTAATGGTGTTCTGTGCGCCTTGGTATATAGTCATGCTGGCCACATGACCATGGAAACTTGTCCTCCGACAAACACCGGCTCTTCAGCTTAGAAACGGAGATGAGCAATGCCCCCTACAGTCGGTCATGACTAGACCATTCGGTCGTTGGAAAACCTTTACCTTTTTACCTTCTCAAAAATTGGCAGATCGCTTCATCAGCATGTCATTCAGCTAGAGAAGATGGAAACAATACCTGTTTTCCATCAAAGTCGTGGCCTCTGTTCCTCAAGCATTTCAAAGAAAAGTGATGGTCTCCAAGTCACACAGAAAGGGACACCTTTGCAAAACATGAAATTGTACTATTGACTCAACAGCTCCCCCTGTCTTAATCTCCAGAAACAGCAGCAGCAGCAGCAACAACCCCCATTGCCCCTCCAGGTGAAACCACACCACATCCAATTCAAGCACCAGGAAGGATATGAATGTATAAGCACTTGGATGGCGCAATTCCGGACAGGGTGGAAAGGGTCCATCATATACAGGGCACGAGTGGCACTGAACCGGAATATTGTCTTCCCTTTGTTGATGATGATGTAAGTCTGAGAAACGAAAGAAAGATGTGATTTATTTATAAAACAAGCTATATATAAAGATATACATTTTTATCCCAGCTTTCCATCCCAATAGATGGAAAAGCTGAAATTTGGTAAATATGAAATCCAACATACATAACTTGGTACTCTGAAAACAATACTTTTATTTTTCTTTTTAATGGCCATTACACTTAACTTGCAAATCCAGTAGTTCTGTAAGCCTCAGGTGGGACATAGGGGTAAAATGCTTTTAAATAAACAGATTGGTTGGGGAAGCTCTTAAGCTTTGCCTTAACACATTTAGAATACCTGCAGCATTAGGAGAGGGCTGATTTCAGACTTTTTCCAAGTCTAAAAGTGGGGCAAGCCCTGCATGAGGAAGCCCATTTGCAGATGCAAAAGGCAGGAGAAGGCAGCAACAGAGCACCATGCTTGATTGACACTGTCTCTCTACCACATAAAGGTGGGGACAGAGGGGAGGGGCTGTAGAGTTGCCAGGGTGACAACAGAGTAAACTGCTCTGCCAAGTGAGTCCCTCTGCCGCTGTCTTTCTGGGGGTGCAGCAGTGATGTCATTCAGGGGGAACGGACCAGAACGGGCGTTCCGGATCCTAACGGGCTCCGTGGCTGGTTCCGGGTTCCTGACAAGTGCCAATCAAAAGTGAGTTCCTGTTCCTAAATCATTTGAATGACACCACTGGGGTGCAGGTGGATGATTTCCACATAGCACGGTTGAGGGAAGTGGACCACCACCTAACCTCTGCCTCAGTAACCAAGAAGGGGACAAATGGGCAGCACAGGTAAGGGAAGAGTAGAACAGAGTGGGGTGAATAGATTCTGAGGGAAGAAGGCATCCACTCTGCCCCCTTTTCCAGCCATGGAAGGATGATTAGAAGGACAGCGCGCACCATGAAACTGGCATGAAATTGGCACTAATCCTGAATTTGAGCATTTGGTTTGATACCATGTGACCCTCATTCCTCAAGCAAACCAGGTCAGCCTTGAAGGACTGGTGATTTATGCCCAGGGCAGGGCAGGCATGAGGCAGACCTAAATCCTTTGCTTCAAGTGGTAGGCTGGGGGAGATGGCAAGCTGACAAGTGATGAACTGCAGCCCCCAGCTGCCACTCACCCACCTGCCCACCCCCTGCCATGGTCCTCTGGCTTACCTCCTCCTCTTCCAGTTCTGCTGCCACCTCTTATAAAGCAGCCATCAGAGAGAACGTGGGGAGTGAAGAGGTTCTGCTCCCAAGATGCTGCACGGCAAGCCACTTTACAAAAAGTGGCAACAGCTTGGAGCAGCAGAAAGAAGAGGATGAGGTGTGCGCTGTCAGTTGTGGAGGGGCTGGTGGGGCACATGTGCTAAGGTATGCATGCTGGGAGGCATGCGTGTGGGCTCATGGAATTTGGGGTGGGCGGGCAGTAAAAGTTGGGAATGGGTTCAAGTGGTGGATTGGCTTGGTGACCCCTGCTTAGGGCACAGTGCCACCACATACTGTGACTAGTTTCTGCCCATTCATCTTCCTAGCCAACACTTACTTTCTGATTTTTGTAGAAGGGGTCCAAGTCTTCCAGGGGCACCGCAGTAAGCTCTGGGGGCAGGTCGCCATAGATGAGTGGAAGGCTCTTCCCTTGTTCTAAGTCACTGCGGGGCTTGGGCTGATGATCTTCATCAAGAACCTCCTCATGTTCCTTCAATTTCTTGGCCGCCTCCTCCTCAGCAATCCGTTTCTCTATTGCCTCCAGGGACTCTCGGGTGAATGGGCGCAGGCAATCTGGACCAGGGATGTATGGCTTCTCTGCCATCTTTGCATTCTGCTCCTGAACTGCTTCTGCCTGGCCTCAGGACAACAGCGGAGCTACAAAGACGAAGAGGAAATGGTTTCATTTTGTACCAGACTGACCAAGCTCCACTACAGACTTAGTTATGTGATTATCTCGGGTGGGAGCTACATTGAAGTCATTTAAAACCTTACAATATAGAACTTGTACATAGAGAGTGGGTCATCTACAGCTGGATCTATACTTGCAACTCAATTAGGTTGCAGAATCCTGGAGCGTTAGAGGGGACTATACAACTTTAGATGACAGGTGGACTATCATTTTTCAATTCTCCCTGTACAAAAAAATAGAAAAATAGCTCTTCTTTGATGTAGCAACCCTTCCTCCTAATCCCAAGTGGTACATGTAACCAAACTTATGGCTGGAGACACCAGGAAAAGGCTTAGCTCTGTATACTCCCAAGCGAATCTTCAAAGCTGGAAACATCCCATTTCACCCAGTCATTCTCTCTTTTGGCAGCAGCTTTCCATGTAACTCCCCCCACCCCCATCAGCCATTATGCCCAGCTAGTGGACGTATCAATGCCCTGCCTACTTTGAACAAAAAAATCAAGTTTGAGGGTGCCTGTTCCTCAACCTCCTTTGAAATCTGCTCTTCACTATGGTTACCAGGTCTCCTGAAATAAGGATGGAAAGCTCAAGAGTAGGGCCGGCTACGATGGGGGGGCGGGAAGTAATATGCCGGGACCTGAAAGAATCAAGACAGGCACTTAGGAAATCATGCCAGAATCCGTCAGCACATGGCAGGTCAGAGTTCAGCCTGATGGACAAAGAGGTGGAGCAAATAGCAACAGCACAAGCCAAGCAGTATTATTTTCATGCAAGATTTTACATAATGTACTTACCAACCCTAGGCTCATTTCCTTCCTACTTTCTTAGGCAGACAGTTTTCCTACAAACTTGGCTAAGTTGAAGCCAAGCCTTCTGCAATAGAGAGCACAATCCTATGCATGTCTACTCAGAAGTAAGTCCAATGAGGCTTACTCCCACGAAAGTGTGTATAGGATTGCAGCCAGAGTGTCTTTGCAAGTTTCTTAAACTTTTTATAAACAGAGTCATTTTTCAAAATTGCTTCAAACTTTTGCCCATTACATGAAAACTTTCAAAGTAAGAAGGTGGCTTTCAGGGGTCAGGGAATGCCCCCAAGAAAGCCAGCTGTAGGCACTGTACATTTGTTCATGCATGTTCATGCTTACTAAGTTCCCTGCTCTACTTCTTCTTTAGCACCATTAAAAAACATTCATTCATTCTCCCAGTGTGATCCCACAAATCAGGAATCATGTTGTGAGCACGATAGCCGCCACACTCTGGCAGGCCCTCTTATGGCTAGCACTCTTAACAAGGAGGGAGAGAAAAGGAAAAGCCTCATTCCTAACATGGTAACAGGGTAACAGGGTAATGCTCTCTGTCTTGCCATGCTGTGCTGTTTGGCAATGAAATTGGCAGTGCACCACCATAGCATTGGGTAACAGGGATATGTTCACCTCCACCCAGAATGAGGGAAATGAGAATCCTTTTACACTCAAAACCAAAACAAACTGTATAGTACAAAACACATTTATACAAAATAAATGTGGGTACCTCAATCTCATCTTATCCTATCCAGAACTGCATTTCCACAACAGCTTTAACAACTTTTAATGCACTTTTATTCCCCCACTGCATTCTGGAGACTGTAATTTGTTAAGGGTAGCTAACAGCGCTCAGATTCCTTAACAAACTACAGTCTCCAGAATGCGGTGGGGGAATAAAAGTGCACTGAAAAGTGCATTAAAGTTAGCAACCCAAGTCTTCTCCATAAGCACCAACCTGTATTAGTACAATTCAAACGCAGGAAAGTGAAATGTACACCTTCAGAGCAGAACTACAAGGTCACCCAGTTTAGGTCACGCAATTCAGATCACAGAATTCCTAGGCTCCAATAGTACACGCCATCCACTTCTTCTAGGCACACCTAGGTCACATGGCATTCAATCAAACTGACATGTGCTCTGCCCTTGTTTGAAGGTGAAATTAACAGTATGGGGTACTGATATAAGTCTGGAGTACAGAAAACGAAAACGAAAAAAAGGCCTCACAAGTTTGTCACCTGGGCTTTGTTTCAAAATCATCACTTAATAATGAGGAAGACAATGAAAGGCAGTCTTGGATGCCTGTGCATTATTATTAGAAGAAAAAGCTGAGGTAGAAGACATTGAGTAGCACTATACAAAGTAAGGGCATTATCCCATTCTGATAAATGTTTTCATTTAGTTTCAATCTTGCTCATGCAAAGTTAAAACTATCAATTAAAAACTTGTTTTTTAAATGTAGTAACATCTGGTTTATAAGAACAATTTAGGAAGGGGGACCCAGTCAGGCATCTTGCCCCAGGCCCAATGTCAGGCCTCAGCAGCTCTATTTACCTTCAGTGATGTCACCAGGTCACCAGAGGGGAAACAACATGCTAAGAACTTTACTCTGATCACAAACCTCATTCTGGAAGAGAGAGGGAGCATGGGGTCTGGTGGAGAATACACTAGATCCCCAAGTGCTGGGCATCCAAATTAAGGATGTCTTAGTTACAGATGGCCATGTTGGCACTTTTGCACAAGTGCAGTCCATTCGTCATTATGCTTTTGCTCATGCCCAATAGCACTGAGCCAACAAGAGCTGCCTGTTTTGACTTCTGTATGTTCCAGCTTCCGGAAAACCTTCAGAACGGAACTAGTACATAACTTGGACTTGGCATATATCATTTTCTCAGGTGCAAAATGTGAATATTCAGAAATGCCAGAAGAACGAGAAATCAACAATAAAAACATAGCATTTATATGATATCTCAAAAATTGACAGCATTTCCCATACTTACAGTAATTCTTCTAAGAACCCTGTAAGGTAGGAGAGTGTTTTTATCATATTTGCAGGCACAGGACTGAGGGGAAAGAATAATGACTTTCCTAAGAGCGCCTAGGAAGTTTAGGGCAGAAGTGAGATTAAAACCAGGGACATCATATGTCACACATAGCACACACCTATGCATGTTTACTCAGAAGTAAGCCCCATTGTGTTCAGGTAAGTGTAGGATTGCAGCCTCGGTTATTTGGCTATACTAGCTCTCATGTCAACTGTGCACAATAAACAGGAAATAAAAAGGCTTTCGTGCAATAAACCTCAAACAAAACAAAATCATGCAGAAAGACCTTCCAGCTTCACACACCTATTTGTAAAATGAGAACAAGCAGTCTACCTTCTCAGGGATATTGGGAGAGCAGCCCTAAGAAAAGCACAAAAAATGGAAGATGTTCTAAAACAGCCATATAGTTGTGCATTTTTTAATGTTCTAAATCACCTTTCCACTTGCCCCTGAGAAAAACTGCAGAATAAGTTGTGGAGGAGGATTCCTTCAAGGCCAGGAGGAAGAGCCCAACTGCCCCTCTGTTGGACTTGCCAACGTTGGCCATTGTGACAGCAACTCCTAGTGGGTTTCCAGCCTCCCATGCACAGCCAGGAATCTTAAACTTGGCTGTTTCTCCAGCTGCCGTGGGTTGTCACAGAAGGAGTTGAGTTTCAGCAACAAGATGACTAAGTCCATTCCTCTCAAGGAAGAAGAGAAGGGAGGGAGAGGAAAAGGCACATATGACGGAAGGCAGGCTGAGGTCCACCTCCATGCCCCTGCCAGCCACACCCTGTTGCGTTCGGGGGGGGGGGAGAACATTGATTGTTGCAGCAACCTGAGCTTCTGAGTAACGCAGCCCCTCCCCCCGGGGTGACCAGGCGTCCTCTTTTTCCAGGAAATGACCTACATTTCAACCTTCTGTCTGGGAAAAATTTCAAAATGTCCATTTCAAAATGGACAGGGTGCCAGCGTCAAGCGGGGCTGCCCGCATCATTTGCTTGCATGTTTGTTTCTTTGTTCGTTGGGTTGCATTAAAGGAGGACCAGACATCCAAAAATCTATATATACACGAGTGTTTTTAGCTTTTATTTTGTAATGTCCTACATTTTTCTTAAACGTCCTACATTTTGGGGCGCTGTGTCCTCCTTTGTGGCCCCCGCCTCCAGAGTCAATTGCAACTTGGAGAGCTGGCTCAGATGCTTTGCTCTCCGAGCCACAAATGATTCTGGAGGTTAAGAGGATTGCATGACACAGGAGCTCAGGCTCTTGCAAAATTTGGCGTTCCCAACCCCAGTAGGAATGCCACTGGCCACCCCTGCTCCACAGGCAGGGCTATCCCTTTGCCCACACTCCAGTACCCTTCCCAATTAAGTTGCTCACCATTCTGTAGGCTGAAACCCATCAGGTCACACATCAGTCGATCAAATCGACATGTGCTCTGGCATTGTTTGAAGGTGAAATTAACAGTATGGAGTACCATTCTGTAGGCTGAAACCCCATCAGATCAGTGACAAGGTAATCTTACTACTGGCCAGATCAGGTGCTAATGAAATAGATTCAAGCACAATCAAATATCCTGGACGCTCAGACAGACAAGAATTTTCCAGCCAGAATTGGCATCCAGCTCTGATTCTTGAATGCACACAAAATCACCCCAGATCAGCAAGTAGGATTTCCCTCTCTCTCTCTCTCTCTCTCTCTCTCTCTCTCTCTCTCTCTCACACACACACACACACACACACACACACACACACACACAGAGAGAGAGAGAGAGAGAGAGAGAGAGAGAGAGAGAGAGAGATGTGAGTGAGAAAAGAAAGAAATGCATGCATGTAAATTATTGGACTGGGAGAGGAAGGTTTTTGTACACACACATTCTTAGGGCTTGATTGTTCAGCATTTTTGGGATCATGTACAAGGAGTTTTTTTTCCCATGTTCAGTTGACTGAAGATTATAGGCAATTGTTGTCTTTCATACAGGATATGGCTTGCATAATGAACAAAGGTTGGACAAATTGTTTTTTCTATGCAAAGTCCATTAAAATTCAAAATACAGCCTGCTTTCAGTTCGACTGAGGGCCCAATCCTACCCACACTTCCAATGCAGCTTCATTGCAACCCCAAGGTAAGGGAACAAACATTCCCTAATCTTGAGGAGGACTTCATGACTTCACCTCCACTGCAGGATGCAATGCATGCCCTGTTGGCATGGCTGCATCAGTGTTGGAAAATTGGATAAGATATGGACCTGAGTTTCAGGGCAGCTGGCTGCTGCCACTGCCATCTGGCAGTGGTTATATCATCACCTCACCGCCAATTAGCTTCCAGTTCACAGGTGGTAACACCAGGAATAGCTGCCCCAGGTGGACCAGTTAGTTGGTACACCACTGATGCTCTTATAAGAGTGGTTGTCACACACCCTAAATCACTGTGATAGAGGTGGCATTATGATGTCCTCACCATGAAAGGTGCCACCTGGAAAGTGAAAGGCTCTACCACTGTTTGCAGAATAATTATTGTAAAAACTCATTTGAATAAAAGATGAGTTTAGTATAGCCTGCCTATGTGAACCCCCTTAAGTCAATAAGAAAGGCAGTATATAAATGTTGTAATAATAAGTATTATTATTTTAAATACCACTACATAAATAAAGTTAGACATAGCCTTCCACCATTACTATTTTCTGAGGTCATGCTCAAATTCCCTCTCAAAGATTTGAACTGTTGGCCTTCAGTCTTGTCAATTATTAGTACCTGAGTCATTCTCCTCTTTCTCTGGCTTTTGCTATTTACAGCCAAGTTTTGGAAGCCTCTTCTATCTGTGCAATGTCTTAGCTGAAGCTGTGACACGTTTATTCAGCTGGATCATTTGCGGTTTAAGATACAATTTCCTAGTCATAGGCTGCAGCTGACCCCACTTTCCTGTAATATGGCCGGCCAGAAACTTTGAGACTCGCCCCATCTTGGACACTTTCCCATGCCCTTAATGTGAGCTATAGCTTAAGCCTGAAACCTGTTTTCTCTGCCAGGAATCAGCTCTTGAAAACTAAGCATCAGTAGCCTTAAGATGTTCTCTAGTGCCCAAGTAACAAGAGATTGACACATCTATTATCCTACACTATTTATAAATGCGAATAGACCCCCCTCCTTTGCTGGCTGGCAAAGAAGCCACAGGAAGCTTACAAGATTTGAGCTCTACAGCAGCTTCAGTTTGAAACAGAGCTGATATTTTCTCCTACACTAGCGGTTTAGTTGGGAGTTTTTCATCCTTCCTTCTTGTTCACACAAGTATATTCCTTACTAGCTGTTTTGTCTGGAATGAAAATCATTTGTTCATTCTGCTTTTACAGAGAACCCAGACAGTGTCATTGCCAAACCATTACACTGAGGTGCTTTTCCCACTGTTCTCACATCTTCTTTGGGTCATGACTTATTTTAATGGATTTCAGCTTTTAAAAACCTGTCCAGGGTGGCCCACAGCATCACCAACTCTCCAGGAATGGCCTGGAATCTCCAGAAATCTTCAGGCAATTACCAAAGGTAATCCTCCATATTTTAACAGGGCCTCCAAGAATTTCCACCATTGTATTATGCTGGGAAAAATAATCTCCAGTAATAGTTTCAGTCTGACTTGGCAACCTAGTGGACCAGCAAAATGCTACTTAGACTTCTGGAAGTTGTATATCTTAGGGCACGGTCCTAATTTCTGCTGGAATAGGCAGGCTGAGTTCAGGGGCGGACCTAGTCAAAATGGCGCCCGGGGCACCCAATAGAAGTGCGCCCCCATGGGAGCCCAGGTCTACCCACCAGAAGCAGCCCCAGGTAGACCTGGGCTCCCCTCGAAGGAGCCCAGGTCTACCCATTAGAAACAACTGCGGGTAGACCTGGGCTCGCCTCGAGGGAGCCCAGGTCTACCCATTAGAAACGGCCACGGTAGACCTGGGCTCCCCTCGAGGGAGACCAGGTCTACTCGCAGCTGGTCTCAATGGGTAGACCTGGGCTCCAGAACCCAGGTCTACCCACACAATGTTGCAGGGGCCACTGGAGCCCCCCAGACAGCCCCAAGACGGCGCCCAGGGCTCTTGCCCCCCCGCCCCCCCTAGATCTGCCGCTGGCTGAGTTCTACATAAGGTAGGTACAGGCTGGAATGCAATTTAGAGCAAGGAGATATGTTGCATGCCAGCTACCCCTATGGGGCTACTCAGATCTGTGCCCACAATTTTGCAGGCGCAAATCCAAGTGGACCATGTAATGCTGGTTGGGCTAGAGATGGAGATTAGGATCCGGCCTGCACTGCCGCAGCTGGTCCCACCTCCCTCCCAGGCCCAATTCATCTTCCAGTCAGCCCTTCCACTACCCTTTCCCGTCTCCTGCAATGGCCAGCACAAACGTACCTCCTCTGGGGCAGGATCTTGCACTGCTAGACCAGCACATGTCCTTTCATAAGGACCTCCCCACTGAATCAGGCCAAAGGCCCATCTAGTCCAGCTTCCTGTATCGCACAGTGGCCCACGAGATGCCTCAGGGAGCATACAAGGAAACAAGATGTCTGCCTCCTGTTGCCACTCCCCTGCATCTGCCATTCTGAGGTATCTGGCATTTCGCTGACCTAGCCTGCTCTCCAGTACTTGCTTTATGGCGTGTTCCTGACAATCAGGAGCCAGTGCAAGGCATCTGAGCTGGCCTAAGTGCCAGTCAGGATTGCACTATCAGATTAATGTTCCTTACAGCTACAGGTTGATCAAATGGCCCTTTAGTTGACCATGTTCTGTTTCCCACTTACTCTTTACAGCCTGGGAAACTGCTACTGCCCCACCACCTTGCATTTCTTTCCACCCTTATTGCAATTTTGTTCCAGAGAATGCAGGAAGTGATAGCAGTGCAGGGAATTCTATTTTCTTCAGCAGCATCAGCTGGGGGCAGCAGGGCAGTTGGTGTTCATATAATTTAGCTTTGGATTTTCACACTCCCCACCTTGAGCTCTACATTTCTCCACCTTGGAATCTATGTTTCTAATTGCCATGAATTGGCTGCTCCCCCCCCCCAGCCTTACAATGGGTTCAAATAGCTCCCTAGCAAGTATCACCTTTTATATGCAGGGTAAAATCAATTAACTAAATAAAGGCAATACATGGGGAGCGGGGAGTGGAGGGAGAAGAAAAGAAGGAATGGTCGCCTGGCCTCATACTTATCTTAGGCAGATTTCAGCAAGAAGTTGCCAGGAGGAAGCTCCTAATTAAAGTTGCAGAGGCCTTTTCTGAAAAGGACTTACTTCTGAGTAAACATTACAAAACCTCTTGACTGCCAGTCTTGAATTTTGAAAAAAAGGTCTTGAGAAGGTTGAGTCCAATTCAAAACAGTCCAAACTGCCCTAGATACTTGCTTGGGGTGGTTTAGTCCTATTGGGAAGAGCTCTGGTTCTGCTCTGCATGCTGGTGAGGAATAGTCCTAGTTGCTTGTGTTCTTGAGAAATGGTCTCATGAACTAGGTTCAAGCCTAATTGTTTTTGCTGAATGCAGACCTAAGGGTTGTGACTATCTACACCTGCAATTAACAGGGCAGGGCAAGCACAAATACCTTCTAATGAAGACAGGTACTGCTGAATAACATTGCATTATATGAAGGTCAGTAGTGTCATTCTGTAATGAAGAAACGGAACGCTGGGCGGGACTTACCGCCTGATTGGCTGCCCGTTGCTGACGCGGCGCTGCCTTTCCGAGCGCCGTGCGGGCACCCCTGGCTTCGGAGGGGGTGCCCGCTTGCCTGGGGGGCGCGCTGGGTGCTGCGGAGAGCCGCGGAGGGGCGCGCCACCCAGAAGAAGCCCCCGCGGCAGAATGGCAGGCGGCGACGTGTTGCGGGCTCCCTGTCAATCAAGGGGTAAGTCCCGCCTAGCGTTCCGCTTCCTCATTACTGAATGACACTACTGATGAAGGTCATGCTGAAACACTATTTTCAATCAATCAATCAATCATATTTATATACCGCTTTTCAACACAAGGTTCACAAAGCGGTTTACAGGCAAGAAATAATTATAAAGTTAAATGGTTCCCTGTCCCAAAGGGTTCACAATCTAAAAAATGCAGAATACCACCAGCAACAGCCACTAGAAAAGACACTGCGCAGGGGTGAATAGGGACAATTACTCTCCCCCTGCTAAATGTAAGAGGAACACCACTTGAAAAAGTGCCTCTTGAGCTTTCAGCTGATTGCAGAAAACCAGTACCTGAGCAATGCTATGGATCCTTAATATGGAAGCTGCTATGTTGTGCTTTGATCAAGCAAACCGGAAACATGACCATTTTCCTTATGAGCTGGTTTACCAGGGAGTTGCAGGCTATGAAAATACTTGGCAGATGCTTGGAACGATGATGGACAGGAGTCTGATCATTCACAAGCTAGTGCCCATTTCAAGGCCTATTCAATGGAAGCGTTGGCAGCAAAGAAGGCATCTTTCACTGCCACCATTGCATCTGCAACAAGCCGGCCAGTGGAACTCTTCCGAGTTGTTCGCGAGCTGCCTCTCTCAAACCCTTTTGCAAACAAGCCAGAGTGCTCAACTGACCATAGCAACGAGTTTGCAGACAAGGTCGATTTGGCATGACTTGGATGCCGCTGTGGGCATATCTACTGATGTCCCCGGGGAACCTGTCTATCCTATCATTTGGGATTCTTTCCAGCTTGTAGAACCTGAGGATGTGGACAGGATTCTCTGGAGTGTGAGACCTGCTGCTTGCCTGCTCGACCCTTGCCCAGCATGGCTAATTAGAGCTGCCCGGGAAGGGCTGGCCAAGTGGACGGGGAGGGTGGTGAACTCATCTCTGAGGGAGGGGGTGCTGCCGCCTGCTTTGAAGCAGGCGGTTGTTTGCCCCCTCCTGAAAAAACCTTCCCTGGATCCCACTAACTTAAACAACGTTCGGCCAGTCTCGAATATCCCATTTCTGGGCAAGGTGATTGAGCGGGTGGTGGCATCTCAGCTGCAGAGGGTACTGGAGGAAACGGATTATCTGGACCCATTCCAATCTGGCTTCAGGCTGGGGTTCGGGACAGAGACTGCCTTGGTCACCTTGGTGGATGACCTGCACCGGAGAATGGACGGTGGGAGTACGACCCTGTTAGTTCTGCTGGACCTCTTGGCGGCTTTCGACACCATCGGCCATGGTGTCCTTCTGGGTCGGCTGGCCAGGTTGGGGCTTGGAGGCACTGTCTTGAAGTGGTTCCGTTCCTTCCTGGCTGACAGATCCCAGAAGGTGGTGCTGGGGGACTCTTGTTCGGCACCCCGACCTCTTAAGTTTGGGGTGCCGCAAGGGTCCATCTTATCCCCCATGCTATTTAACATCTACATGAAGCCACTGGGAGAGGTCATCTGGGGGTTTGGAGTGGGGTGCCATCAATATGCTGATGACACCCAACTCTTATCTCTCCTTTCCCCCTGATTCTGAGGAGGTGGTTGAGGTCCTGGATCGCTGTCTGGAGGCAGTTGGGGGCTGGATATGGGCGAACAAGCTGAAATTAAATCCAGATAAGACAGAGGTGCTCTTCGTTTGGAAATCCTCAGCCCGGGTATTGGACCATCGTCCTGCTCTGAATGGGGTTGCACTCCCTCTGAAGGAGCAGGTCCGCAGCTTGAGGGTTCTCCTGGATCCACAGCTGCACCTGGAGGCCCAGGGGAGCCTTTGCTCAGCTTCGGCTGATTCGCCAGCTGCAACCGTACCTGAGCTGTGCGGACCTGGCCACAGTGACCCACGCCCTAGTGACATCTAGATTAGATTATTGCAATGCGCTCTATGTGGGGCTGCCTTTGAAGACAGTCCGGAAATTACAACTAGTTCAGAACACGGCTGGGGTGGTTGCTGGGGCACATCGGTTTGACTCTGTTGAGCCGTTGCTTCCGCGACTACACTGGCTGCCGGTTCTGTTCCTGGCCCAATTCAAAGTGCTAGTTTTGACGTTTAAAGCCCTTTATGGTTTGGGTCCAGGGTATTTGAAGGACCGCCTTCTCCCATATAATCCTGCCCGTGCTCTCAGATCATCTGGGGGAGCCCTTTTGACTGTGCTGCCACCAGGAGAGGTCAGAGGGACGGCGGCCAGGAAGAGGGCCTTCTCGGTGGTGGCCCCCCAACTTTGGAATACCCTCCCCTTAGAATTAAGAACTGCTCCCTCTTTGGCAACATTCCGGCGGGGGCTGAAGATCTTTTTATTTCAAAAAGCTTTTAATTGTTGACAGGCTGGCTGATTTTTGATATTCTTGCTTATATTTTATGATCCACAGGGCTTATTGTTGTTTTTTAAATTTTAATTGTTTTAATGTAGCTTTTAAATTATTGTTTTTAATGTAAAATTGTAATTTTTTATTGTATTTTATTTCTATTGTTGTAAGCTGCCTTGCGTGCCTATGGACAGAAAGGCAGGGTATAAATTTAATAAATAATAATAATAATAATAATTAGGCTGCAACAGGTTTGCAAGGCATAAATCAATCGCAATTAATATTGCAGATAAAATCAATTGCATTTGTCGTGATGTGGACTCGGGTCCAACACTTCTGGCAGTCATCTCTATCCCATCTGTAAACCCCACTACTATGGATTCCTTTCAGCACATAAAGCCAGATGATGTAGACAGCCTCCCCAGAAGCTTGAGACCATCCTCATGTCCGCTTGACCCCTGCCCAGCTTAGCTAATAAGAACTGGGAGGGCTGGTCTAGCTGACTGGATGGAATCCATTGTAAATTCATCTCTGCAGGAGGGAGTGATGCCTAACAACCTGAAGATTGCAACTGTGCACCCCTTCTGGGGAAAAAAATATCTGGATCCCACTAACAAACAATTATCAACCTGTTTCCAACCTGCCTTTCTTAGGGAAGGTGATTGAGCAGGTGCTGGCATCCCAGCTCCAAGGGTTCCTAGAGGAGACAGATTATCTTGACCCCTTTCAATCTGGTTTCAGGCCAGGTTTTGGGACAGAGACAGCCTTGGTCATCCTCGTGGATAACCTTCACCATGGATTAGAAAAGAGAAATGCACCCCTTCTGGCCTGGCTAGACCTCTCAGCAGCTTCTGATATCAGCGATGTCCCTACTGGGGGGGGGCGGAGCTCTGTTTTGCAAGGAGCCTTACCCTCCCATGTAAATTACTCCTCTGCTTTGCCGCTGTAGCCAGTAAGCAACACCAAGACATTGCTTTTCCCCTGAGGATTGGCTAAAGTGGCATGGGAAAGGAATGATTTCCATGGCAAGGTAAGGTTCCTTGCAAAACTTAGAGCTCCGCCCCTCCTGTAGGGATGCCACTGTCTGATACCATCAACCAGAGTATTTTTCTAGATCAGCTGGTCAAGCTGGGGCTAAAGGGCACTGCTCTGAAATGGTTCCATCTTCCTGGCTGGCAGGTCCCAAATGGTGATGCTGGGGGACATCTGCTTGGCATTTTGGCCTTTAAAGTGTGGCGTGCTCAGGGCTCTATTTTATCCCCCATGCTCTTCAATATATACATGAAGCCAATGGGGGGGGATCATCAGGTGGTTTGGAGTTGGGTGTCACCAATATGCTGATGACACCAAAGTCTCTCTCTCTCTTTACCACCTTATGCCAAAGAGGCTGTGTAGGTCCTGGGATGCTGCTTGGAGGACGTTGGGGTTTGGATGAAAGCCAATAAGTTGAGGCTGAATCTGAAAAGGCAGAAGTCCTTCTGGTCAGGAAATCATCAATGCAGGCACTGAGTCATTTACCCACTCTTAGGGCACAATTCTAAACTGAGTTAGGCTGACATAAACTAAGCCCGCAAAGTTTGGCCAGCACAAGAGACACCATAAAGTATGTTTGGACCACTCTCGGAGGCCAGCACACAGATGTGTGCCATCCTCCCTGACTCTGAGAGTAGTCCAAAACACACTTTATGGTGGCCCTTGTGCTGGCCAAACTTTGCTGGTTTAGTTTATGCCGGCCTAACTCCAGTTCAGGATTGCGCTGTTAATGGGGTGGCACTCCCCCTGCAAGAACAGGTGCACAGTCTGGGAGTACCCCTAGATTCTCAGCTGTCTCTGGAGAACCAGGTAGCAGCGGTGGCTTAGGAGTGCGCTTTGCCCAGCTTCAACTGATGCACCAACTAGTACCATACTTGAGCCGTTCGAACATGGCCACAGTGGTCCATTCGTTGGTGATTTCAAGAATGGACTACTGTAACTCACTGTATATAGGACTTCCCTCGAGGACAGTTCAGAAGCTGCAGGACATAATCCTAACCTGGAGTAAGGCCAGCACAAGTTAGCCCAGCAAACTTTGGCTGGCACAAGGAACACCATGAAGTATGTTTGGACCGCTCTCGAAGACAGAGAGGCCAGCACACGGATGTGCGCCATCCTCCCTGAGAGTACTCCAAACGCGCTTTACGGTGGCCCTTGGGCCAACCAAACGTTGCTGGCCTAAATTGTGTGGCCTAACTCCAGGTTAGGATTGCACTCAAGTTACTGCAAAATGCAGTAGCCTGGGTGGTTAACAGGGGCTAGATGGTTTGACTCAGTAGGACCACTCCTTCAGCAGCTACACTGGCTATTTGTTGCTGATCTCAATTTAAGATAATGGTACTGACCTTTAAGGCCCTTCATGACTTAGGCCCAGCCTACCTAAAGGACCTCCTTCTGCCATACATACCAGTCCACCCAATTAGATAATCTAAAGTGGCTCTCCTTCTAAAGTGTCCCCCTTTGTCCTAAGATAAAGGGATGGCAGCTTGGGGGCGAGAAGTCTCTGTAGTAGCACCACAAATACGGAATTCCCTTCCAGAAGAATTAAGAACCACACATTTCTATTAAACATGATGAGTAATGTTCAAGATAAGCAAATGGATTATAACACATGTTAACACTGCAGCAAGACTGTTGTATGCCCAAAATTGGAAAAGTGAAGAAATTCCCAGTGTTGACCAATTAATAGAGAAAATATGACATAGTTGAGATGGATGTATTGACTGAAAGACTGAAAGAAGGAGACATAACTAAGATACAAAAATTGTGGAGACAGTTTTATGATTGGATAAATAAAAGAATATAAAATGTGGATGTTGAATATTCAGATTGTAGGATTTAGATTAAAATGGTATTTGAATTTAGAGATATTAAGTTTTGTATACACTTCAGATTAAAGATATTTAGATGAGAATAGATTGTATGTAAACAGTAACGAAATGTTGGTGACAATTGCCGTAATCAATGTATTCCTTTTGTGTAAACCTATGTATTCCCCTTCCATGGTTTTTCCTTTTACCCTTACCCATATCTGTATAATAAATAAATAAATAAATAAATAAAGAACCACACATTCCCTCATTGCATTTCGGAGAGGGCTCAAATCATACATATTTTATCTGGCCTTTCGATAGCGATTGGCTCTCTTCCCTCTGTCCCTCTAGAATTGTGCTATAGTTTGACTGCTCCCCTGGACAATTGTTTCCCACCCCTCCATGGCCTGATGAGAACAGATGGGTTTTGCCCTGTTTTTGAACATTTTGGGTGTTAAATGTTTAATGTTTTTAATTGCTTTGGTTATTTTGATGTGTTTTACATATTGCCTGTTAAATTATACCTTTATGTTCTCTGTGACCTTTTATGTGACCTTGGGCATTTGCTTCAGCTTGGGAAAGGTGGGGTTTGAATTCTTCAAATATAAATAAATAGTTGGTCGTGTTCCTGGTTTGCTTGATCAACGCACAGCATAGCAGCTTCCACAATGGACAATGTGTGTTTCAGTCACTCTAATCCAGCCCATTCACCTGGGATCATAAGTCTGCTAGAGCAAAGGGGAGAGCTTCCAGGCAGGCTCATACCTCAGGAACCTCTCATCTCAAGCACTGGATTAAAAAATAGCTTGAAAACCCAGACTCCTCCTGCACCTAAAATTGTCCCTGTAATCCAAAACCCCTTGGCTGACTCCATTTCCCCTTGTGGTTTTGATAGCAGACATTATTCCTTCACACTTCCTGTTCTGAAAACTGCACTATGAACCTCCCTTCACTTTCCGGGATTAACTGAAGCCCCGAAGGAAGCCGACTTTGCTGCTCACTGTGGAGAATTTTATCCTGGGAGCTGAAACCAGAGCCTATATTAAAATACCCATCCGGAACACAGGTTTAAAAAGCAACAGAAGGACATAACCCAGTCAGTCTTGCAATCTCCTGGTTGCGGAACAAATTGTACTCAAATTGGTATATGACAGAAGGAATTGTAAGCATGTTTACTTGGGAAGTCAGTCCTATGTCTTTAAATCCATGAGATTTGCTTCCAAATCTGTGTGCGTACAACTGTGTGCGTACAACTAGAATGAACATATGGCCAAGACAGCTCTCTTGTTCCTCAATCTTTTGCCAGCTGAGTTTCCCATACCCACCCACATACCTAGAATGTCACAACTAAACAATAATGATTCTTCATCTGCAAACTATTACAAACATAGGCGCCATCTGGGGGGTGCTTTGGGCGTACACGTTTTTTCCCTGTGGGAGCAGAGCACTCGTGTTCACGCCAGCCCCCCTGGCAGCCAGCACCTACATCCAATCTGCTGCAAAGCACCCCCCAAATCTGACCTGCATTGATTTTGGGGAAAGAGTGAAGCGCACAATGCCATTTTTAGTCCTGCACGTGCTTATGATGTCTGCGCTCCTTAGCAGACTGGCAAAGTGAAGCGTGCGATGCCATTTTGAGTCCTGGCGCTTGTCTGCTGTCCTTCTCAAGCTGGTGGGCGGTGTCTGGTGCAGCCTGCCCAATCAGTGAAGGAGGGGGGAGCAGGGAGAGCCAGTGGGATGTGGCCGCATCCCCATAGTACCGCCTTTCTCCACCAGCTTCCTGATTGGCCAGCTGACTTCTCAGGAATCGCGAAACTTTGGCAGCATATTTAAAGTGCTCCCCACTCTCGACACCTCAATCAGAACACGAGGCAAGGGGGTGCGAGATGGGAGGGCCAGTGCGATTTGCTGGTGCAGGTAGGCCGAAGCGGCTCCATCTGCTTGATTTTGGGACACTTGACTCTCTCCTTCATAGCGAGTGAGCAATTAAAGCAGTTCTCCATTTTTTTCTGGCTGATAAGCTGTTTTCTTTAGTGGCTGGAGCAGCAAAAAAGCTGCAAGCCTGCTGCAGCCAGCAGCTACTATTTCAGAGCTACTAGGGACTGGCTTTTAGAACCAACCACCCTTTTCTGTTTTACATAAGAACATAAGAAGAGCCCTGCTGGATCAGGCCAAAGGCCCATCTAGTCCAGCTTCCTGTATCTCACAGCGGCCCACCAGGCGCCCCAGAGAGGCATGAAACAACAAGATGCTTGCATCCCGTTGCCACTCCCTTGCACCCGGTACCAGTAGCCCACCACCTTTGTAAGGAGGTTGCACAATCCATCATTGCCTATAGCCCACGATGGACCTTTCCTCCAGAAATCTGTCCAATCCCCTTTTAAAGGCATCAAGACCAGATGCCATCACCACCTCCTGTGGCAAGGAGTTCCACAGATTAACTACCCCCTGGGTAAAAAAGTACTTCCTTTTATCTGTTTTAACTCTCCCAACCCTCAGCTTTAGTGGATGCCCCCTGGTTCTGGTGTTTTGAGAGAGGGAAAAGAACATCCCTCTATCGACTTTATCCCTTCCATGCATAATTTTGTATGTCTCAATCATGTCCCCCCTCAGGCGCCTTTTTTCTAGACTGAAGAGCCCCAAACGCTGCAGTCTTTTTTCTAGACTGAAGAGCCCCAAACGCTGCAGTCTACCCGGAAAAGTTTTGTGTCATCCGCAAACTTGGCCACCTCGCTGCTTATCCCTGTCTCCAGGTCATTTATGAATAAGTTGAAAAGCACGGGCCCCAAGACAGATCCCTGGGGCACTCCGCTTTTCACCTCTCTCCATTCTGAAAATTGCCCATTGACCCCCACTCTCTGTTTTCTGGCCCTCAACCAATTCTGAATCCATAAGAGGACCTGCCCTCTTATTCCCTGACTGTGAAGTTTCTTCAGCAGTCTTTGGTGGGGGACCGTGTCAAATGCCTTCTGAAAATCCAGGTATATGATATCCACAGGTTCACCCACATCCACGTGCCTGTTGACCTTTTCAAAGAATTCCAAAAGGTTTGTGAGGCAAGACTTACCCTTACAGAAGCCATGCTGACTTTCCTTTAGCAGTACTTGTTCCTCTATGTGTTTTAGGATTTTATCTTTGATGAGGCTTTCCACCATCTTACCCGGAACAGACGTTAGGCTGACAGGCCTGTAGTTTCCAGGGTCCCCCCTTTTGAACGCTTATGCTGTTATTCCTGGGGGGGGGGGTCTGCTGTTGCAGGACAAAACTTTTCTGGGTGGTGAAAACCAGAAACGATTGTGAAGAGCTCCAGAAGGATCTCTCCAAGTTGGGAGAATGGGCAGCCAAATGGCAGATGCGTTTCAACATAGACAAGTGTAAAGTGATGCATATTGGGGCAAAAAACCAAAACTTTACCTATAGGCTAATGACTTCTGAACTGTCCGTGACAGCTCAAGAGAGCAATGTTGGGGTGCTGGTGGACAATTCAATGAAGGTGTCGACCCAGTGTGTGTCAGCAATTAAGAAGGCCAATTCCATGCTTGGGGTCATTAAAAAAGGGGTTGAGAATAAAACCGCCAATATTATCATGCCATTGTACAAATCGATGGTAAGGCCGCACCTGGAATATTGTGTCCAGTTCTGGTCGCCGCATCTCAAAAAGGACATAGTGGAGCTGGAAAAGGTGCAGAAGAGAGCGACAAAAATGATTACGGGGCTGGGGCACCTCCCTTATGAAGAAAGACTGCAGCGTTTGGGGCTCTTCAGTCTGGAAAAAGGCACCTGAGGGGGGACATGATTGAGACATACAAAATTATGCATGGAAGGGATAAAGTCGATAGAGGGATGTTCTTTTCCCTCTCTCAAAACACCAGAACCAGGGGACATCCGCTAAAACTGAGGGTTGGGAGAGTTAAAACAGATAAAAGGAAGTACTTTTTTACCCAGGGGGTAGTTAATCTGTGGAACTCTTTGCCACAGGAGGTGGTGATGGCATCTGGTCTTGATGCCTTTAAGAGGGGATTGATTTCTGGAGGAAAGGTCCATCGTGGGCTATAGGCAATGATGGATTGTGCAACCTCCTTACAAAGGTGGTGGGCTACTTCAGAGTACCGGGTGCAAGGGAGTGGCAACAGGATGCAAGCATCTTGTTGTCTCATGCCTCCCTGGGGCACCTGATGGGCCGCTGTGAGATACAGGAAGCTGGACTAGATGGGCCTTTGGCCTGATCCAGCAGGGCTCTTCTTATGTTCTTATGACCCGTTCCTTACTTGAGAGCTGCTAGTGCAGAGAGAGAGAGAGAGAGTGGGGGGGGGGATTGCCATACACAACCACACTTTTGTGGGTGTTTGGGTTGACTTGAATTGTTTGTTTTCCATTCCTGAGTGCAGGGTCTGAAGTTCTGGACCTTTGTACTGCTTTACACCTGAGAACTGCTACAATGTAGAGAGGGGGTGGGTGGGTGGGCACGGCCAGCCAGCACACACAAACACACTTTTGTGGGTTGTGTGGTGAAAACTGTTTGTTTTCCAGTTCCTGAGTCCTGGTGGGAGGGTCTGCCGTTCCAGGACCCTGAGATGTGCTGCTGATGATGATGATGCAGACACTGCGTGTGTGTGGATTGCCACACCCAGCCAGCACTAAACACAGTGTTGTGGGTTGACTATTTTTCCAGTTCTTGACTCCTGGGTGCACTGTGCAGGGTCTGCAGTTCTAGGACCCTGGCACAAAGTTAGAGCCAGCGCACAAACACACAACAACACCTGCCTACATTCAGCTGATATAATTTCTGGGGTAGTTTCTCAAGTGAAACCAGCATGGATAGGTTTGTTATTAGGAGAGCAAGGCAGTCTGGTGGAGCCATGCTGTCATCATCATCATCATCAGTGCATCCACCACAAGGTGGAAGGCCAGAAAGCTCTGTGACTCGGGTGGAGATCCGAGCAGAAACCACTCAGACTCAGAGCCAGACACAGACAGATAGCCAAGCCACAACATTTCAGACTCGGTCTCAAACACAGAGAGGAGGAGGTCAAGCAGAAACATCCCAGACGCAGACTCATACCAAGATCAGAGGCAAAGCCTCTCAGAGTCAGACCCAGAACCAGTCTCAGGCAGACAGTGAAGAAGTGCCTGACTGCAGAGAAGGGGTTGCTGAGCCTGCACCTCAACCAGAGCAGAGGCAGAAGCATTCTGGTGCCATTGTGGCACTTTCCCCTCCCCCTCACGAGGAGGACCTCCTCCTGTCTTCGCTGTAGAAGACTGGCAAGCCAGGCCCATGTTTGACACGTCCATGTAGTGTACTGGGAAACCAAAGATCCCTTTTTTTTTAGTTTATTTATCCTGGGAACCACCCTCTCACCCCTGCCATTGTGGCAGTGGCCCCAATTTAAGCTGCTCCTGGTCAAGCACTCTGCCTTCCAGAGTGTCCTGCATCCCTGCCTGGCACCTCAGCCTTTGTGGCATCACGTCCCTCCCCTTCTCCAAGTCCCAGTCAGTCAGTCCTAGGACTGGGCAGCTGCGGGTCAATCTGCTGCAACTCTGATGCTGCCCAATCTGACCTCCCCGCAGGCGCCACTGCCCAGCATTTTGTCTCTGAGCTGCATGGAGCACTCCGACTGCAGACTGTCCTCCAGGAGGTCAGAGAACACTAGCATTTTGTTATGGTAGCGCCAGCACAATTTCAGCATTGTGCATCAATGTTTAATTTTAAAGTGCTATTTTTCTGGCTAGGAGCATGGCTATACATGAGGGGCGTGGCTTTGGCGCCAAGCCAAGCCCCGGCACCCATGGTCCTGAATTGGAGTTGGCTCCACTGATTACAAATGATCAATTCTGGAAATCACTATTAATTTGGAGTCCGATAGATTTTGTAGACTAATAAAAACACACATGCATACACACACCCCTTCGGACTGTTGTGATTGCAGTCTGATTGTACATATGCTTCACAACACAGGAAATATGTTTTTCCTGTAGGGCAGGAAGTTGTAGTCGAGAGGGTTAAAGCCTCCGTTTGCCTGAAGATAACATCCGAAGGTCGCCAGTTCGGGATCACCAGAAGTCTCCGTGAGCGGCAGACCTTGTAAACTGTGACTGATTAGAGCTGAGCTACAGCTGCCTGTGAGAGGGGAATGTGCTGGGCCAGCGTTTCTGTGGTGGGAGCAGAAGCTGCTTATCAGCCAGCAGGAAGGCAAATTGTGTGGCCAGAAAGACGACTACACTATGAAAGTACCAACTGTATGTTGTATGTTCTTGAAAAATAGAACTTCCTTGTAATTTGTAAAAACCTTTGTGTTTTTACACAAAAGCCTGCCTTTTTATTGTTTTTACAATAAAGCCTGCCTATGTAAACCACCTTGAGTTAAAGTCAGAGGAGCAATCTAATGACCTAAGAAAGGCGGTATATAAATACGAGCATTATTATTATTATTATTATTATTATTATTATTATTATTATTATTAT
>JAJKFI010000047.1:4494787-4511408 GCA_029204185.1 Lerista edwardsae
AGAGAGAGAGAGAGAGAGAGAGAGAGAGAGAGAGAGAGAGAGAGAGAACACAATCCCACAATCAAACACAAAGCGGCACACAGGTCTGTCAAAGCAAAACAGGAATAAGAAGCAACACAAGAGAATTTGGGGGTCCGATAACCCATCCTCCTCTAGTGAGGAAAAAAAAAGCAAAGAGGCATTTCTGAGGCACAAAATCTCTGCCAGGCAGCTCCTGGGCGGGTTTCAATGTCTACTTACTGTTTGATGGAGAAGTATTCCAAAGAAAGGCCCTTTTGGGGTCCACTTTTTCGCTCCCCTCAGACTTGCTGAGTGTGGGAGCCTCAGGCCGAGCCACTGCCTGTTGGCAGAACAGCTGCTGTTGCTGTCAGATGGTCAGGCTGAAACCTGAGGACCGGAGGGTTCTTCAGGTAGCATCGTCCTCTCTCGGCTTTGGCACTCTCCCCTCTGGGCAGCTGGTCAAGTGTCAGACGGTTCCTGCAACTCTGCAGCTCCATCTCGTAGTGCAAGGTGGGTGGTACAACCATCCAAGAATGTCCCCCGAAAAGGGGGGAGGGGCCAGCCCTGTGTTCTGTGCTTGGTCCAATACCAACTGGATCTTGACTAAGCACTTTTATGCAATCGTTTCTCTAGAATAATTTAATAGCCCTTCAATTCCCCCCCTTGCCCACTGTGTCCATATGATGAAATCACTGAGTGGGACAAGGGTATCTGGAATAGAGATTAGCAACTTCTGTGCTCAAGGGACACTGTATTCTTTTCAGTTGCTCCTCTACCCCATCCTTTTAGTCTGGCTGAGGCCTTCATGTTCTGCAGTCAGCTCAAAGTGGAATTAAAATAGTGGCCCCACTCCACCTGGTACCTAATATAGTGCCAAACTCCTACTAATCCCACGCAGCCCATCCCCCTCAGCATGAGACTGATACACGTTTACTCAGAAGTAAGTGCCCGTCAGAAAAAAATCCTGTTTCTCCCAGGCACCAACTCTACCATTGTTTGTTTCCTCCTTGCTTTTTCCCTTTTGATCAGCTTCTACTTCTCAGCTACTGAACGTTTGTCCCAAACTGGGAGCCATGAGCTGCTAAAAGCAGCCAGGGGAGCCCCTTAATCGTCCCTTGAAGCCCCCCTTCCTCAAAGCCAGCATTCTCAGAGGAAGAGCTAGAAAAAAGGTGGCGACCAGTGGTGGGATTCAAATAAATTAACAACCGGTTCTATGTCCTCCTTTCTTTGTACTGCTTCTTACTACAGCACTACTTTTTGTATATCAATAAATTAGCAACCAGTTCTGCAGAACTGGTGAGCACTGGCTGAATTTCACCACTGGTGGAGACTATTGTATTCTCTCTCCTTCTTTGTTCACTGGCACCGCCTGAGCCCACCTGGGGCTTCCGCTCCTGTTATTTTACATTCACATTTTTGGTGCACTGGTTAGCAATAAAATCATCTTCACAACAGTGAATCACGAGAAAGCAAGCAGGGAGGAATGTAATGGGGAGCCACAGCAAACAGCCAGTAGGTTAGGAAGCCATGGGTCAAATTTTTTTGAGAACGACTAGTCTAATGAATTAACTGTTGCCTTGGCATTGTGTGTGTGTGTGTGTGTGTGTGTGTGTGTGTGCGCGCGCACGCATGCGTGTGTGCGTGTGTGTGTGCGTGTGCGCGTGTGTGTAGTTTAATGTACTGTAAGTATACAGTGCCTTTTAAAATGAACAGTGTGACAAGATGGTGTACAAGCCAATACAACAAGAACTACAGAAGTTAAAAGAAAAAGCCCATTCATTTGATGATGTCTTTCCTTGCTAGTGGGCCTTTTAATGACTCCTTTACCCCTGGAGCTATTGCTTGTTCATTTTATTTAACTTGTATCAAATTGGGCAAGAGAAACCAGTTTTCACTACTAGACGTACAAATTTAACTGATTCCTGCTATACAAACCTGTAGGAAACTATAGCATATACTGAATGTAAGTGACTAGACAGATTTAAAAGGGGAGTGGACAGGTTTATGGAGAAAACATCCATGACAGTTTATGTTATGATTATTGTATGCAATCTCCAGGTTTGAGAGGTGTCCTATCTCTGAATTACAGGTGTAAGGGAGTGGCAATGGTATACAGGTATCTTGTGTGCTCCCTGAGGCATCTGGAGAACCACTGTGAGATACAGGAAGCAGGACTAGATGAGCCCTTGGTCTGATCCAGCAGGGCTCTTCTTATGTAGCTGCTGCCTAGCCCTAGAGCTGAAAAACCTCAATTTTCTATCATCTTTTAGTTCTACATCACAGTTTTAAGCCCCACTCATGACCTGAAGCTGACCAGATCACTGTATGGGAAATTTTTGCTCAATGAATTGATCACATTTCTCCCTTCTGCCAAGGCTAGAGAGAAAGGGCAGTTTCCCCCTTCAACTACCAAAAGGATGATTAATCCAGTAGGGAAAAAGCCTAGCTCAACCCAGACTTGCACAGCTGGGTATGACTTCCTGGCCTGTTTACATTCATTGCGGAGACTGGGATTCCCAAGGACCCCCCTGTGCTGTAACCTGTATTGTAATCCCCTGTTAAGAATGAGCGGGGTGGACAGGGGTTTGGGGTTGAGAAAGACACACTGCCTAATAATTGGGTGGCTGTGGTGAGATGTGAATTAGGGTGCAATCCTAAACTGGAGTTAGGCCGGCATAAGCTAAACCAGCAAAGTTTGGCCAGCACAAGAGCCACCATAAAGAGTGTTTGGACCACTCTCGGAGTCAGAGAGGCCAGCACACAAACGTGAGCCATCCTCCCTGTCTCCGAGAGTAGTCTAAACATGCTTTATGGTGGCCCTTGTGCTGGCAAAACTTTGCTGGCCTAGCTTATGCCGGCCTAACTCCAGTTTAGGATTGCGCTCTTAGGAACCTCCTAGCCCTCACTTTTAACCACACCTTGTCTGCAATTCTATCCACACTTACCTGGGAGTAAGCTCCATTGATTATAGTGTGATTAGATATATAGAAGATAGGGCTGAAATTACTTCACCTCAGATCTTCCTTCAGTGATTATGTTAAATTGGACAAACACTCAATGATTGGCAGGCGTCAATAAAGTAGTTTTAGGGCTGATATTCATGGCTGTTGGTCTCATCATTATATTCCAATCAACTGAAGAACACTATTACTCCACCCTCTTGTTTGGTATGCCTATTTGCAAGCATACTATCTACTCAAGAGTAAGCGCCTCAGTTGGCATTTCAAGCAGCAAGCTAGCATAGCTACCCACAGGCACACCTACTCATGAGTGTACACTCAGCTTGGCTGTTCAAGTTACATGGTGGTGACGGCCAACTTTTTATTTAAAAATATTGGGTGGGCCCAGGAAGCCTGTCAAGGGCAGAACCCAGTGTGCCTCAGAGGTAGTTCCATGATGTAAGATCCTGAGCAAATCCTGACAGAATCTGGTGTTTTCCGGCTTTCAAGATCTCAGTACTGTACTGCTTCCTTGAAAAACCACAGTTTCACTGATCAGACCAGTAAAATGCTGGCTGATTGGCAACCCTAGTGGTGTACCTACCCAGGAAAAAATGTCCTTGTAAGTGCTTCAGCTTGCTGTTTGTAACTTCGTGTGTCTCTTGAACTTTAATATTCCTGTATTGTTGCTGGCATGATTTTATTGGCATTGATTTGTTCATGTAAATATATTTGTTAGGTATAGTTGCAGGTATTTTAAAAATGTTATCGTGCACATAAGAAAATGCCCAAACAACAATTAATTTCTTTGCAATCCTGGACTTTTCCTAGCCTATCCTGATAAATATTATTTACTGGTCAATGTTTAATGGGATCCTTTATCGTGGGCATCTGTTATTTATTAGTAAGGGCCAGATATGATAGAAGCATGAGGCTTGTTTGTTGTCATTTACAAGGAAATAAGCCACCTTGAGGCAAAATAAGGTGGGAATAAGTGTTTATTTAAATCAATTAGGGAAATCAATTAGGGAAATTAGGGTGCTGTTGGATAATTTATTGTATATTTTCCACGAAAGGAGAAAGCAGTGGAGGAGAGGCAATTTTGATAGGAAAAAAATGGGTCAGGGGAAAAGGGTTAAGGCACCCTTCCCCCTTCACTGTTCCAGTCAAGTTCCTAGTCCTTATTGTTGCTTTCAACTATACAGTACCTACACACAGTTAAGAGATTGTTCACATGTCTCTCACACCTCAAGTTTGGCCTTCAGTTCCATGGCTTAAATAAGGATTCTGCATCTCTCTCAAACAATGATAAGTGACTTCCCTTTCTGCTTTCTTCATATGCTCCGGAAACTGCTGCTGATGCTTTGTGTCCGTATTCTTCCGTGTCGCAGCCAGCAACGTTTTGTCCTGTGGATTGTCCATTAACTTAATTAAGGGACTGTCTTCAGAGGCAGATCTAAGGGAGGGCAAAGCTCTAAGTTTTGCAAGAAGCCTTGCCTTGCAGTGGAAATCACTCCTCTCCTGCACCGTTTTAGCCAATCCTCACAGGGAAAAGCAACATCTTGGTGTTGCTTACTGGCTATAGCAGCAAGGGAGAGGAGGGATTTACATGACAGGGTAAGGCTTCTTGCAACACTTAGAGCTTTGCCCTCCCTATAGAGACGCCTCTGACTGTCTTTTGAAACATGTATCCAAGTGAACTCTGCAGTATCTTCACTGTGTGAATGTAACAGACGAACGCTGCTTTCGCTGACACTCTTTCCCACATTACTCACACACTCAAGGATTGAGCCTCTGGCCACCTTGAACCTCTGGCCACCTTACCTTGTCCTCTCAGGAGCACTTGGACCCCCACACTGGTCACCTTCTCTACAATATTCCAAGTCACATACAGAAAGGAACTCCTGGAGAATCCACCTGGACCCGTCTTCAGAGGAGCCGAAGGCTGTTTCCACTGGTGGTTTCTCTGGGGCAATGCTGCTGTTCATTCCTCTGCTGGGGTATCTAATGTCTGTGCCCAACAGAGGGAGATGGGATCACAGTGCCATCCTCAGGCACTCCTGAGGTTTTACCGAGTGCTTGCTTGCTTGCTTTCTTCCTTCGACCAAGTTTGTCACTTGTTGCTCTCTTTCTTTGAACAAAGCCATTCCCTCCCTGCAATGAACCTACAGAACTGTCGTTCTGTAGAACTGTATCAATATTCATCATTACACATTATCATCACAGTTCTGTAAGGAAAAGCCATCAGTCCTATGCAAAGAACCACAACACCACTAAAACACCACTGCTTGCCAGGGGCAGAGCACCCATGTGGCATGGCGTTGACCTCCCATGAGTACTGTCGGCAGGGGCAGGCACTCCAGCAAAGGAGACTATGAAAACGCCAAAGTGGAGATGGGCCTGCCTGCCCAGTCCTTTCTCTGTTTCACTCCAAAATGGAGTGATTCCAGACACAGGAGCAGTAGTGTCATGTAACCGGTACGCTGGGCAGGAGAAACGGGTGAGCGGCAGCCCGCCCGTTGCGTAACGCTCCGTTTTGCCGCCTTCCCCGCCCCCACGTGCACTTGGGGGCGGGGAAGACGGTGAAACAGAGCATTACGCAACGGGCAGGCTGCCGCTCACCCGTTCCTCCCGCCCAGCATATCGGTTACATGACACTACTGCACAGGAGATGTGGTAAGGCTATACAAGGGGCGTGGTGACATGTCATGTCATCGCCCTGCCCCAGGTGCCTTTGGAGTCCACAACAGCTCTGATGCGTGTTTGTTGGCTATGAGGCCAAAAGGTGAGGTCTCTTTTATGCATTGCTTGGCTGTAAAGATGGCCTCTTGGTGCACGCCTATCTGAAGATTAGATGTCTGGTCCCTGCTGGGCCTGAAATGGGCCCATGAGAGGGGTGTGTGCGGGGGGTAATTTGAACCCAGGTCCAGAGTCAAAAAGGAGGCTCAGAGCCAAAGGAGGGGCCCCCAGAAATTTCCTGGGATCTTGCAGTTTCTGAATATCACTTGGACCTGCTGCCCACATGGGACGCTGGAGATGCTACCGCAGGTGTGTGGCATTGGCTGCCATCTCAAGCCATATGCACCAGGCCAAAGAAGGCATACAATGACACTCCTTATCACAGTGTCAGATCTGGGAGGAAACTAGCCTGCTACAGGAGCTCTTTGGCTTGTGGATCTGCTTACCCTGAAGGACTGGACAGGAGCTCAGGAACTACAGCTGCTGCTACACCAAGGACACTTTTTATTAGTGTGAGCCTAAACATGATGATGCTAATTTTCTGCAACAATTTTCCATATTTAAAATATATGTTCCATATTTTAGAGAGGAATGTGTTTGGTTTTCTGTATTTCTGTATCCAGCTTCCAGTACCACATGGGCAGGTAGACCCGGGCTCCATATTGGGAAGCCTAGTAGACCAGAGCTCCAGTTGTCACCCCCACACACTCCTTTTTGCCCACTCCCACTTTGGGGAAGCCAGTAATGCTATCTAGCCGGTACACTGGGCGGGAGTTTCGTTTGAGCGGCAGCCCGCCCGTTGCGTAACGCTGCGTTCTACCCAGTGGTGTCATTCAAATGATTTATATTAGGAACAGGAACTCACTTTTGATTGGCACTTGTCGGGAACCCAGAACCAGCCACGGAGCCCGTTAGGATCAGGAACGCCCGTTCTGGTCTGTTCCCCCTGTATGACATCACTGGTTCTGCCGCCACTCTGCCTGCCGCCCCGCCCGCCACAGCGGCAGAACGCAGCGTTACGCAACGGGCGGGCTGCCACTCAAACGAAACTCCTGCCCAGCGTAACGGCTAGATAGCATTACTGGAAAGGACCTAAAAGAAACTCTGTATCACTGATAAAACTCCTCTCAGAGGCCCTGACAATATAGTCCATGCTTTAAGAATCCTTTCTTTCAATATTCAAGGCAGAAAACTTGTTGTTTTCTGCTTGTTTGCTCTGGATCTTACTCCATACCTTTATCAACAAAGGTTTTTGGGATTTATAGCCCCAAGGGAAAAGATAGGAAGAGTCAATCACATCTTCCAAGCAGATCCACACAGTTCTCCTCCCTGCAGCTGTGGTAAGTCAATTCAGCTTCAGATGGCAGCTTGTCATATGTCTGGGCGGAAAGATTTTGAATGGACCATAATATACCTGATGAGGACCTCTTTTCTCTTTTGAATGACCCATTCACATTTTGGACTGGAGAAGGTATTTAGTACAGTATTCTATGATGCAAGGGTAGGATCCATCTAATAAGACAGCAAGCAATGAAAACAATCACTACTTTCATTAAGATTTAATAAAATAATTTCCATTTTTATCCAGAGTACATTTGTCGATTTTATCTGGCAACCCTGTTGCTAACTTACATAGAAGCCCAACATGAGAAACAACAAAACTGTGTGATGCTTTAACTGTTGTCTTTTCAGGAATAAAGACTCTGGAGGAATAGGCTGTTGAAAGTACCTGTTCAAATATGTGTCAAACCAATTCCTGGTCGAATGGGAATACATTATCTTCTATACCACATGCTTTTCTTGAATTAGACTGGATGGATCAATGTAACCGTATGGATGTTGATCACAGAGACATACATTTTCTCTCGCTTGTCTCCTCTTTCCAAGAGGTCAGGGTCGAAGAGCCAGAGACTGCTCAGACTGCCATCCTTGATGTGGTCCAGCTAGAGCAATGGTGACCACCCTATAAGAATGTTGTGCATTCAGCTGCTGGGAGCATCACAGGTCGCTTTAGTCCCTTTGTTTTGCAAGCACCGTCAGCTCCTTCTTTTCCCTTTGGGTCAGTTTTCCTGCCAGGGGCAGGGATGTGCCTTCTAATTGGGTCACGTTCCCATCTGTCCATTCCAAAGGGGGGGGAGATACAGGTACCTCAGTAATCCCTTTCCACTAATCAGGTAAACCAATGACATCATGAGAGCCAGATCTTAAAACTTGCAAGTCAACTGGGAACTGAGCCCACCGGGATCTTCATTCCACCTGCTCAAGAGCCCACTCCACGGGTCTCGGAAAGAAGCACCCACTTGCAGGGCAGCAAGAGAAAGTGGGCTGGGAGTTCCACCTTCCAGGCAGTTAGGACAATGACAAAGTCTAGCAGAATTGGGTATTCATCTTCCAACTACTACTGCTTGGTTACTTATATTACTTGCAAGTATTGGCTCAAATTGTTTCTAAATTCTCATTCTGGTTCCCTTTTGCACGATTTACTAAGTGATTCATATTTTTTCTCCTGGTTTCGTTTATTAGACAACAAACTCACTTCACTTGATCTCTCTTTGGAATCCTTGGCGGATATGAGTCTCCCAAGAGCCTACTCCTTAATAAAAGATAAACTCTTGTTATTTGAATTTAACTATCTATGTAACAACCTCAATCCTACCTGTTCCCCTCTTTTTTTTTGGTTTAGTTCCATCCCTATACCATGCACCCAATTACTTTTATTCATTAACCAACCCGTTGCACAGAAGAGCCTTTATGTTAGCTCGTTTTAACATTTTCCCCTCGGCAGTCCATGCTGGCCAATTTCTTAATATCCCGCGGGATAAAAGGCTCTGTTTTGTCGTGAGTCTCCTGATTCTCTGTTTCACATTCTTTCTTTTTTTTGTCCAGCTCACCTTGATATTCGTAATTATTATTTTGCCCCTTGGATTCCACCAGATTTCATTTCTTCTGATGTTACTCTTTCTGAGTTTATGAGTGATGTTTGTGATTCCTTGACTGCAGCTGTTGCTGGCTATTTATCTGAAATTCTCAAAGTTACCTTGTCATAGTCATATTAATTCTTGTATTCTGTCCCTATATCGCTGTGGTTGTTCTATGTGTTTTGTTATGCCAATAAAGGTTCTAGAAGTAAGTAAGTCTAGCAGAGGCCCATCAGGCTCTGATTCATTTCAATTCAGTTTGTTCCTGAATGAGGCAAGCATATTAGTCACTGGAGCTCCTTCGGCTGGCCATTAGCGGGAACAGCAGCTTTCCATTAACCTTCTGTTTCACAACATTTTTATCTAGTTGCGTGGTTCTTTTTCTATTTTGCTTACCCCTCTTATTTAATCTTTTAATTAAACTGGTTACATTTTAACCTTTGGCCTGCCTGGTCCCTGGGTATGGGAAGTGCAGTGCACTGTCACATTCTTGCAGGCACTGCTGTGATTGTGATAAAAACTTGAGATTCCATGTTCTCTTAGGAGGGGGGTATTGGCAGAGGCCTATCTCTGCCTGATCGTCTGGGCTGGTTGCAGCAGATATATTCCACCAAGGCTTTCCCCCATTCAGCTGCATTCCAAAAAGGGAAAGAAGCAAACAGGAAGGGCGTGAGCTTGCTAACCGCTAGGCATTGCTTCCATTGGGAAGTCCCCTCTTCTTTCTTGGCAGCAAGCAAGCAGAATTTTAAAGGCCTCAGTCACCTTCCCCCTGGTGTAGGAGGGAGGGAAAACGAAGCGACAAGACAAAAGGGCTCCTTGGGGCCACCAGAAAATGGCTGCCCTTCCAGGGGCTGATGAGAGAGGACAAGATGGAAGACCAAGCTGCAAAGAAGGAATCGGAAGTTAGGAAAAAGGATGTGCAGACCTCCATGACAGGCTGGTGCCAGTGCTGCAAACCTGTTAATAAAATGTAAATGTTAATAAAATGACATGTTAATAAAATGTAAATGAAATGTACTCCACTGCTGAAATGTAAATAAAATGTATTCCGCTGGTGAAATGTAAATGTCATGTATGCATCAAATTAGATGAACTGCCCTTTGTCCCCTGATGTTGGTCTTGAGTGCCCAAGCTAGAATGACCTTATCCATCTCCCCTGCCCCTTAGGCGACCCCTTGTCCTCGCCCAGTGTCGCCCATTCCAAAATCTCCTATCCAGCCCCTGTCTATTGTCCCACCCCTCCACCACAATTGTGTCACCCCAATCAACCCTTATCCAGTGGCAAATTGCCCTTACCCAACCCTCCTCAGGGAGGGAGGAAATCACCTCAACTCAGGTGAGGGGGGCAGACTAACCCTCCAACCAGCAACCAGAAAGTTCCAACCAGGGGTCCCCCAACTTCCCAGGGGGTTGGGGGTTATTTATTGGTAAATAATTATTTATTGGTAAATAATTACCAATAATTAATCTCAGGACTATCAAACACATTTGATGGGTTGTTTATTTTTCTCCTCTTTTACATGCTTGAAAGTATAAATGTATGCACATCTGTCCATTTGGCACGCAATCTTTGGGTGCCTTTTGCACGCGCTTTTGCGGCCAGATTTTGCGTCTTTTATTAATAAAGCAATTTTCTTTGATTTTGACACCGAAGTCCAGTTGGCATTCTTATTTTCCGATGACATCTGTTTTTTTGGTGAGTGACTTTAAAGGGATCCATCTCGGTGGGAGGCTTTGTGGGTTGGATAACCGCTTTGATTTTGAGTAGGAAAGGAAGCGAACGCCGGGGGAATGAAGTCTCAGCTTCCGAGGTTGACGCGTCTCCTCCAATGGAGATCAAGGATCTCAGGAATTACCCTTGCAGGGTAATTTCCATGCAACACCCCTAAATGCATGTTCTCCTTTTTCTAAATTAAGAGATGCTAAACACCTTAGTTTCGTCAGAGGCAGGGTGCGCCAACCCCTTGATTATTCTATTTGCCCTTTTCTGCATCTTCTCCAAGTCTACAATTATCCTTTATGAGATGTGATGACCAGAACAGTATGCAGTATTCCAAATATGGCTGCACCATAATTTAAGGGTATCGCTTGTAGTACTTGGAAATACTTGGTGGTGACATGATGACATCACCACCAACTGCTTCCAGAAGGCTCATTTTGGGCGGTTCAGCTACAGGGGCAGATGGGAGGGCTGCTCTGCTCGCCCCACTGACCTATATAGTCCACATAGTTGACCTACAGCTCCTGCAGGAGCACATGAGGGGCACCCAAAGGTGCGGGGCCCAATGTGATGACATTGGTCACACTGGCTTAAGGCTGGCCCTGCATGGGAGGAAGGTCAAAATTGGCAAAGTATCTTTTCTGCACTTCTAAGTACCAATAACCATCCTCCTCCATAATGTAGGGAATCCAGCCCATTGGCCAGATCCAGCATCCACCCTTTCCTTCCCCTGTCTTCTTCTGCAGTTTCGCCAGGAATGATCACAAAGATCCTGACTACATCTCCAGCTAGGGGTCTTTGCAGCGAGCTGCTTCTGCACAGAACTCTGCACATGAGGCATGCTGGGGTGACAGACCCTGGAAGCGGCTCACCACGAAGACCCTAATCAGGGTCTTCATGATCAACCCCGATTGAATGGCAGAAGCCGGTCACGCCAGGGATGCTTTTTGGTGGTGCAGCAGTATCCATTTTGGAGACTGCTGATGTAAAGCATAAATTTTCCACCTGCACTTACTGTAAACCACAAGACTCATGTGCCCTATAACCTGCTCAGGGCCCCTATGAGTGTGATTTCTTTACCGCAGGGTGTGAGCTAATATTTAACAAGGTTTACAACCACTGCTACTAGTCAGAGCCTAAAGTTAAGAATACTTCCTCTTAACTTCTAAATGCCCTCCCAGACTACACAAGTCCCAACTAGCTGGACTTTTTCAATAGTTAAATTTCCATAGTTTGGTAAGCGTGTCCAATTAACAAACTGTATCCCTCCCCGGTTCCCAAACACAAACTAAACATGAGTTGTATTAGTTGTAATTTATGGATAACAAGGGTTTACAACTAAGGAAAGCTTATAAGCAACTAACTGAGATACCTCTCAAAATAATACTAGAAAACTAGGCTCCTGTCTCTTACTAGACCCTAATGGTTCACCTTGATTTCAAGCCCATAATTTTAGTCTTGCCAAGCAAAGTCTTCAGGTGGATGTTTCATCAGATCTGGAGAGCTGTCTCCAATGCTGGTTTATTCATATGGGAGTCTTGCCACTCTGAAGTCTTGATGGTGGAGGATCTCTCTCCTCCAATCCTTGGTATTTTTATACCCTTTTTGGCACAACCTTTTATCCAATCAGGGTAAAGGTTGCCCTCTCCTGATTGCATTATCAGCTGATGGAACCTTCATGATTGAATTTGCTGTCCTGACCTCAGCTGTAACCTCACACCTTTTGCAGACCAAGAAGGTGATAGGTTAATCTTGACTGAGTTTGGGAGTGAGCTGATTACTATCAGCTGATTTTTATTTTTTTATTTTTTTTGCAGCTTCAGCTCACTCCTGCAAGATAAAGTTATATTCTTGTCAAAATGGAGTCAAGCCAGGGCCTAGTCTTCCTTGGCTCTTTACACTTACCATTTTCAAAATTATGCCCCAGTTACAGGGGATGATGATAAACCTTGGTTTATAGTCTCCAGTTTTTACATTAGACATGCGCTGCATTGAGGTACCTGCTCAAGTTACCCTTTCCCAGGATCTTCTGCTATAATCTCAGGTGGTGGGAAAGATTTAGTGATCTTGAGGCAGGCCCAAGAGAGTGGGATATGGGGGTAAATTGTATCCAGGCCCAGGGTCATAAAGGGGGCCCAGGAGCCAAAGGAGAGAGTCCAGACATTTCCTGGCATTCCTTACCTTTTCCAATCATATTCGCTGCTCGTATTCACTGCTCGTATTCGTATACTCCACCATATTCGGATGCTGGAGGTGCTACTATGAGCACGTGCCTGCAACTGCTGCCACAAGCCATATGTACCAGGCTGAGGAAGCATCCATGACACTCCTCACCACAGTGTCAAATCTGGGGGGAAACTGGCCTGATATAGCAGCTCTTTGGCTTGTGGATCCACTTACCAAGCAGGAGTGTAAAGGAGTTCAGGGGCACAGCTGCGGGACTACAGCTTGCTGAAGTCAGTTTTGATACCCAGACATTTCCTGGGATCTCAGCTGGCATTGTGGAGAGTGAAACATGGAGGCCAGGCCAACTGGGAGGGTAAACCTGGAGACTTTTCTGGCTGTCACCACCCTCACCCTGCCCCCATTTTGCCCCATCCCCAACCCTGTTTCATCCATCTCCATTGCCGCCCTCCCTCACCCTGTTTCATCCTTTGGGAAGGGGACCAAAATCAACTTTTTACCCCTGATAAAATTCCTCTCAGATGCCCTGGGGGTAAGACATTTACAGTACATGCAAATGCATATAGCAAAACTCCCAACCCATTTATCCATTTTCTCCCCTCAAGGAACAGTAGCTCAGGAAGGGGACAGGCTTCTATTTCCCATGTTGAACTAGGACAGTGATGGCGAACCTTTTGGTTGCGTTGTGTCAAAAATGCCTAACTTGACTCTGACGGCGTGACACTCCCCACCCCAGCAAAAGAGAAACAATTGTTTACATATTCATTTAGTTAAAAAAAAATACGGTACAGTCATGTGCGGGGCTATAAAGAACATCAAATCATTACCCCAAAAATTAAGTTGTTGTTGGATGTTGGCACATCCTGGCGTGTCACCTAAAAAGTTGTGGCGTGTCACCTATGTGGCGGTCATAGGTTCGCCGTCACCGAACTAGGCCCTCAGACTCACAAGTCAGGGGCCTAGTTTGCCATGGAGATGGACCTCACCTGCTTCATTATCCCTTCCTCCCTTTGGGGATCAAAATGACTGGATGTGAGCCATTCATTGTTGCTAGTGATGGCTGTTTTTCATCATTATTGTGTTTATTGGAGTTATTTTACAACTACAACACAAAATAAGAAAAAGCAAACAAATTGGAGTGATTACAATCAATAGTGTTACTGAATCAGGTTTCCCCCCCCCAACCCCCCCCCCCCGTCCGGTGAGGTTTTTAATCAGGAATATTGCCAACCTGGGATTAAAAAGAAAAAGGAATAATATATTAACATAACCCAAAAAGATAGAATATCTCGCTCATACATGACTTAGCACTGCTTTCTTTGCTGTTTAATGTGTCAAAGGGCACTGAGAATTAACTAAAGCAGTGATGAATTCTAAAACAAGAGGGCTTGAGGCCAAGGCCTCTCTGAAAGTCAAACTCTTAGAAACTCTGGTGGCCCTTAACCCAGATGAACCCTGTTAGGGTTCTCAGCGCTGGCTCAGAAAAGGCTATTGCTCCTCATTTCATCTGTTGAAGAGCTCTGCTCTCTCCTCATATCCAGGGCTTCCAGGGTCAAGTCTTGATAAAATCTAGGTCAAATTGAAAAGCTCTTCACAAAGCCGGGTGCTGGTGGAGGGAAGGGACAGAAAAATGCTTACGTCCTTTAACAAGAGAGTTGACCTGTGGTCTTCACCTTTTTGGCCTGCCTGCAAGGTAGCAAAATAGCTGAGCTGTGCAGCAAAACACGGATTTGGCTTTGCAAAAGAATGGAGCTGGTTCCCTAGAATTGGGTGTGGATCTAGCTAGCTGAACTCTGAGAAAGCTGACGTCAATGTTTAAGAAACTTTTAGTGACCAGCTCAGGGGCCAAATAAGGAGATCGCAATCTGAAAACAGAGCAGAAATGTCCTCTGGATTTGTTTATTTGTGGAATGAGTTTTCTGTTTCTCCCAACCATTACAGGGAAGTTAACAGATCTGGCAGTTTTAGATATTCCCTTCTCCTTTCCCTTTTCAGATCTTTGGGTGCTGATATTTTCCCCTGTATCTCCCAGTGTATCACAGGTCCAGGCCATAACCTGGCATGGGAGTCAAAGTTATAGTTTTGTTTAAAGAACAATTTGCACTGTTTCTAGAATAGCAAAGCTGGCATCCCTCAGGATGGCATTTCAAATAGCTAGTGTTCAATTGTGCCTTGTGTTCGGCTGGGAAGGGTGGAGTGGAGTCAATGCAGAGAAAAGTCTTGCAAAGACTTTGTCCACAGATGGACTATTCAGCCACGGACCCCCTGGAAAGGAATACAGTGTGAGGACTTAATTTGAGCCAGGGCTCTGCAGAGCCTTGTCTCTAGAACCTGATTTGAATGGCAGTGCAAACATAAAAAGAGATTCTTTCTGAGCACATGCAGAGTGCATGGCTCATATTCAGCCCCAGAACCTGTTTTTTTGGGTTTGTAAATGCCAAAGCTCAGCTCTGGATCATGTGACAGAATAAAGATGAGTGTGCCACTGATGACAACCAGAATGCAGTGCTTAGCTAGCTGCAGACTCCGCTGCATTTCTCTCACCACTGATGGAGCAGCTTCAGTCAGCCTCCTTGTCTCTGTGAGGACTAGCCAGTATGTTTTGTCCAGGGCTGAATTCCAGCACCTCTTGTTTTAGAAATTTTAGCCACTGGAAGAGAAGGAGACTGAACTACACTCTGAGGACTCTGAGCTTAGCCCCACTCTCTTGGTGTATGCAAATATGTTTATTTAAATCTCTTGGTTTTTGACGGATAGGTTTGTGGGGGTTTTTTTGTGCTGTGCCATTAATACTGGGTGACAATTGAAATTCAACAGGTGCAGCTTCCCATCACTGAGTCTCCCCATTGGGAAAAGTATGATCTGTTGAATTTCTTCCTTCCATGTCACGGTTCCTCTGCATTACCAAGCGCCTTGCATTTTCTAAAAAACTTGTGATCAATGCAGTCTCTTGAAGAAAAAAAACCCACCTCTTCTCCCTCCAGGTAAATGCACAGCACAATCCTATGCACACTTGCCTGGGAGAAAGCCCAGTTGAGCACAGAGGGACTTACTTCTGAGTAAACATGCACAGGACCGGGTTACATGGTAAGCAACACGAGCTTTTTCAGAGATGAGCTGCAAGATCACATCCAAGGGCCTTCAAATCTTGTTTGAACTTTTACATGAACAGGGTACAGTCATCAAACATGGAGTTGTTAGATCAAAGCAAAGCCCTTGACAAGAACTCTTCTTCTCTGAAGCAAAACAGGACCTGAGCGGCTAGCTCAAAACAGGTATCCGTTCACTAACAAATTAAACAAAAGTTAACTAACAAATTAAACTTTGCAAGAGGCCAGGCGCAAGTCAATGGCAATTGCGAGTTGAATAACCACAGCAAAAAAGATGACATTTCGGTTTTAAGATATGGCAGCTAGATCAGCGTTCTTTTCTTGGAATGCACATGAAGGGCTGATAGAATTCTAAAGGAATTCCATCTAAATGATTGGCCCTTGTGGCACTGAGATTTGAATTCCTGGGGTCGAGAGCGGAGCCTCAGTGGCTCTTCTAAACTGAGCTGATATTGGCAGGTGTGTGCGCAGCGTAGCAGGGAACACAAAGCAAGAAGGCCCAGCAGCCAGCGGAGGACCCAGGATTGTTCCTTCAGGGGACTGAAAACCCATTGCCTGGCCTTCCACATTCAGCGTGTGCAGTGAAGGTACAACGTGCATTTACAAGAATGTCCCGAAGTGGCCCTTGAGTTAGTCTTTGGGCACATCACAATATACAGACCAGGCTCCCCACCCTGAAGGAGGCCCAGAGATCAGTATTTACAACAACCCCATGCACAACAGAAATCACAGTTCGAGGTGCCTGAGAGCCAGAGAAGTGCTGAGTGAAGACAGGGGTCCAAAGCGAGCGCAAAGTGGGCTCCCTCCATTGTGCTCTTCATTGTGGTGCAGCCTTCGCTCCGCCTCTTCCTCGCTCCTCTCCCTTGAAGCTTTTAGGAGCCTTGATCCTTGCTACTGTGCGGAGGTTAAAAAAGGGTTCAGGTTGCCCGTTGCGCCAAGACCTACACCTTGTCTGCAGACACTCACACTGATCTCTCTCTCTCTCTCTCTCTCTCTCTCTCTCTCTCTCTC
>JAJKFI010000047.1:4515538-4596631 GCA_029204185.1 Lerista edwardsae
AGAGAGAGAGAGAGAGAGAGAGAGAGAGAGAGAGAGAGAGAGAGAGAGAGAGAGAGCATGATACTAATAATTCTCTCTTAGCTCTCAGTTTGGGCACTACAGCTTTAGTGAGAACTAGGAGCTGAGCTCCCTTTTATTCTCAGACTGTTGGTCCATCTAGCCCAGGATTATCCAAAGTCTCATGCGGGCAGAATCAGCCCAACCATAGTAGGATTCAAAGCAGTCACTTCTGGCAATATTTTTTGAGGCACAAAGGAAGCAGCAATATGTGATCAAAGGAGCATTATCTGCAGGTACAAGGTCCTGGCAAAATATGTCTTGGGTTGGCCATCTAGGCCAAGGTTCGTCCTACACTTAACATTTGAGGACTGAAGCAGACAGGAGAGTTTATCAGGGATCTGCCCATTCTTATAAACCCTTTCAGGGTACAAACCTAACCAACTTTCCAGCACTGACATAGCTGTGCCAATGGGGCATGTGCTTCATCCTGCAGTTGGGGGGCAGACACAGAGGTAAGAGAAGGTTTGATCCCTTATCTCAGATTTACATTGCCCCCCTTCTCAAGCTGCCATTAGCTAAAGAGAAGGAAAAAAGACAGGTACAATATGGGATTCCCCCATTGCACCTAGCTTGGCCCTGAGATAAGATAGAAATGCTTGATTAGAAGTCACACCTCCACCTGTAAGGAATCTCCTAATCTCAAAAACACAATTGGTAGAGATGGATTAATTAATGGTGAAGAACCTGAAATCTGCATATGCTTAGGAGCAGAATCTGCTCCAAAATATCTTATACAGGAATAGAAAATTATTCCCAGGAAAGCCTGGGAAAATTTCAAATTATTTATAGTAGTAGTAGTAGTAATAGTAATTCATGCTCTTGTACGAGAAAGTGTTTATGTTTTAACATGGCCACAAGAGTATATTTTGTTTCTGCTACATGAGTTAGAATTAGGTAGTAAATGCAAATATATAGTCTAAAGCTTTTGTGGCCAGTATAGTTATTACAATTACAATTTCCAGGATTAAAGATCAGCGTCTAGTAAAAAGTCAACACCTAACATTTTGCCCACATCTTTGGTGGGCATTCTCAAAGGTTTGTAAGCACAACAACACACTCAACGATGGTTTTGAGTGTGTTGTTGTGCTTAAAAACCTTTAAGAATGCCCACCAAAGATGTGAGTGAAACATTGGGTGTTGACATTGGGTGTAGACCACAGTCTTTAATTCTGGACAATTGTAATTGTAATAATAGATGTAAATGCTTTTTTGTACATGAAATTAACAGCACAATCCTACAGACCGCAGTGTCGGTGCAACGGGATTGTGCCGACTCTGCATGCTTAGCACTGAAGAACCAGCTCTAGACCCAGACCTCAACCCCATCCTGGAGCCTGGGCTTGACCCCCCATTCCCCAGCCAGGAGATACCTGAGCCAGAGATGCAGGAGCTTGAGACCCTGGAATGAGAAAGCCCAAAGCTAGCACACTGAAAGTTGGAGCTCATTGCAGAACCAACCTCACCAATGCCCAGAACCTCAAATTCCCTGAGGAGCATAATGGGGTGGGTAGTGCAAAACTGCAGCCCAGGGACCTAGCCCTTTAAGACCTATCTGATCTCCAGGCGGAGCCTCGAAGTGGTAGCCCAGACCTGGCAGTATGGAGCAAATTACTCTTTATGAGCTCTCCAAGGTGCTGCAACCATGACTGGCCTCACTGATAGAATTCAATTTTTCTCCATAAATTTGGAGGTCATCAGGGGTTTTGTTTTGAGTATCTGCTTTGAGTTCCAAGATGTGGACCCCCCCCCCTAATTCCTTGGAGTGTGTAAGGGCTCTATGTCAAAGAAGGCACTATAACTTAGTTGTCTAATTCATGCTTCCCCGGAGATAAGTCTCATGAAGCTGAATGAGACTTATTTCTGAATAGACATGCATAAGACTGCACTGTTGGAGGTCCCAAGTCACACGGCCATATTCTGATACAGATAACTGCATCACACCAGCCTTTTCCAATATTAGCCTGTGGGTGTATCTCGACATACAAACAATTATGTGTAAAAAGGAAAAAAATATATATAAAATTTGATGCTGGAAACACTGGGATAAGGAAAGGAATAGGGGTGAGTAGCATTGTCCTATCTGCTGCTCTACACTTGACCTATTTCGAACAGTACCTCAAAACCATGGCTACCTTATTTGGCTGCTCCTGAAAACTAGGAGGATGAACTGATGTAGGTGGGGTTGTTGGCAGCACAACAGAGCTATTCTTCCTGCAAGGTTTTAGAAGTGGATAAGGAGGATATAAGGAGGATATAAAGTGGCTAATCCATGTCATTTTGTCACTCCCAATAGCTTTGCAAGCACCTGGCCATGGATGTGCAATCTTCTGTCTCACAACTGCAATGAGATTTGCGAGGCTATAGGTATATAAAAGATAAACCCACAAGCCCAGGGACAGTTTTGCGCTGCTGTAGGGTTTGTCCCCTGAGAAACAGAAAGGGCAGAAGCTACCAGAACCTGGTACACGTGAACAACCATGGAAGAAAACATGGCTCAGTTGGGTTCACACACACACACCCCAAATGCCCGCCCCCCCCGCTCAGTCCACTCAAAGGGAAAGAGGTCGGTGTGACTTCCAGGCACAGGAGCTGAGAAAAGGAGCTTTTGGTATGCCCCTGTGTCGCATGGCTTTTTGGTGATTCCAACATGGTACATTCCTTGGTGGGATTAGCAAAGTGAGGCACATATGTAGGTCTGTGAGGGTGGACGAAGCATCCCTTTTCCGGTCCTTTTTCCCCCAGGGAAGGTTGCAAGGAGTTGACACAGTGCATATGACAAGGTACCAAGAGACCTGTGGCTGTCCATGGGGAATCTGTTCCCACAGTGCCAGGCAGTGCAGTGCCAGTTGCCTCCAGAGAAGGGTTCTCTCCTGCCCACGTCCATCCAGGAGGTCATGGAAGAGTTGGTGGCTGTTGGTTATTTGTTGACCAGGAAGAGGAAAGGGTGATACATTTACCTTCCTCCCCACCCTATGGTGGGAATACAGACTCAGCAGCACAAAGGTCAGGGCTAGGGGTTGGGGCTAAGCCCCTCCCGACCTGTAACACAGAAGCAAGGGGGGCAGTTTAGTGTGAGCACATAGCAAGAAAGGGATGCAAGATGGGTGTGGTTGCGATGGTACCCTGGCATGCTTAAAAGAGCCACCTGTGTCCCCCTTCTACATCTGATCGTCCCTTCCTTGAAGCAGCTGGACTACTTGCTTTGCAAAACCGCCTTTTGTGGCTTTACTTGTTCTCGACCCTCAATTTGTTGCACCCCAGAGTCTGGACTGGATTGTTTCATTTGTATATGCTGATGTGCAATGGTGCAATGGCTGAGAGACCTGCTGGTCTTGGCCTTACGAAGTGCATCGCTACACTTCGGGGCATTGCCACATATAACTCCAAAAAGTACCTTTGGGGAAAATTTGGTGCTTGTGAAAATGTTGTCAACTTATCACTGACAACAGAGGTGAATAATGTTTGACCTGAATGAACATTCTGGCCATATTTATGTAGGAGTCATATTTGCATTATAGATGTAGGAAACAACTGAAGCGCTTTAGGGTTGTGTGAAACCCTTCTGAAATGCCTTAGTGAAAAAGCTGCACCAAAACTGTGTCAGGGAGGATCATTCCTGACTCATGAGAGTCACTTCACATGAGTATTAATGGCTAAGTGTTTCCCAAATATTCCCCAGGAAGCAGGATTTGGGGGGGGGGCTTCAGGCAAGGGAGCATCAGTGAGTCCCTTTAACCTGGAAGTGGGGCATGTAAAGAGTGCTTTATCTCTTGCTAACTCTGGCCCTAGGCACTTTGTGCAAAATGATAATGGTGGTACTGTAGAGGGCAGTGGTCCTTTCACTGGTCTTGGGATCCTGACAAATGCCCAACTTTGCCACTCTGATTCTGGCCTTGCACCTACTCGTCAGAATGAGTGACAGTGATGAGGCACCGGGCAGTGGCGTCATTGCCAACTGCTGCTGAGTGGAGGGAGATGATCTCGGGCCAATCAGACCCAGGGGAGGGAGGGCCACCCAGCTGGAATGTTCCATTCACCGCACCATCCTCACAATAGCATGGAGGATTCCATGCCAGAGTGTCAAGAGTGACTGAGGGGCCAGCTGTGGCTGCAAGGGCTCCACTGGCCACCCAGTGCAGGGCCCCTCCAGGTGTGGGACCCAATTTGGCCTAAGGCCAGCCCTGGTTGTAGTTCTTTCTTTTTTCCAAAGAGCAGCTGTAGGGGAGGCAATCTGGATTGGGACTGTGGAACAGGGCGAGTAGGCTTAATGGTCCCCAAGTGCTGTCTTCCCAGTGAAAATTCCCCACTGTCACCAAGGACACCTTCCTTCTTGGTGCCAATAGGGGCCTTAAAGGGGATTTCTTTAAGGAAATTAGGGGAAACACTACAGAGAGAATGGCCACACACATGCCTGGTGCAGATCCCTGCCCTCTACAGTTGGAGTTTACAAAAAAAAGGCAGAATTACAATAACAGATCTAATATTGTGTTGTTTGACCCAGAATAGCTGGTGCTTCCTCTACCCTTCATCTCCATGCCAGGAAAACATTCCCTGAGCTGCCGCCGCCTTGAAAATGGTCAACGGCCATCAGATTCCACTTTAAAGGCACACTTCCAAAACTGAACTCAGATATAATCTAAAACACTTTAGCCCACTCTCAGTTTAAGATTAGGCACTGATTTTGTAGTTGTCAGCTCCCACGCTTAGGAACTCGGCCTCTGCTAGTGGGAAACCAATTCTGAAATTTTGAGTAGTGAGATGTGGTGTGGCAAAACACAAGTACACGGTTATTGCACAGAAGTGTGAAAATTCACTTTGGAAGTGGTTGAGGAAATCGTGTATTGAAAAGTACATAATCCAAAAGAAGTGATGGGTACAAATCTGATTTTCAGTCTCTCTCTCTCCCTGGGGGAGGGTTATTCCTTGAAGTCCTAAGTGGCTGGAGCCATGTGTATCTCAGGGAATGACCTCCTCACAAAACCTTCCTCCCCACCAGCCTCTGAGCAAGGCGGGTCATAGATAAGGCTGCCCCCTTTTTTTTCTTGACAGGGCTCTTCTGTGTCTTTCACACTAGTAAGACAGGTGGAAATTCAACAATGGCAGGTTCCCCTTCCACATATCTGTGCTGAGAAAGGCTGCAACTGTCGAATTTCTGCCTGTCACATGTCAGAGGAGGCCTATAAAGAGAAAACATAACCTATTCAAGGTAGATGGCAGCATTTATTTTAAAAGCATGGTAAAAGTGGTCTGCTGAAAATGTGATATGCCAACACGTAGCCACACAGTGGTCTACGGTTCTGAAAAGAGAGATGCTGAAGTTCAAACATGCCTTCTAAATTGCCCCTTTACCCATCGTAAGTGGAAAGTGCTTTTCTTTTCATGTTGTGAGGCACTGTTTTACATGTTCCAGGGCTGAGCTCTTGCGATAGAAATAAGAGCCATGTTACCACAATCTGGAAAAGGACATGCTTTTTTTTTTTAAAGATAACTTGCAATTTTATCATGTGGAGGGTAAAATGCACTTAATTATGTGAATTCCTTGTTCCATCTAAACATGATCTCTGTGAATCAACTCTAACTGGATCTCCCAAGAGCAAAGGACAATCCCTACTTCCCAAACTTCTGGCTCTTTTGAACTTCCAAGGAACAGCGAATTCATGAAATGGGAGGAATGCTGGGGGCAGCAGCTTACAAAATATGCGATGTGCAGGTAGCAGCAGGTAAGCATGGGGGGGCGGTGGTGGGATGTGTCATAGCACACAACAGGGGGTGGAGCTCCTTTCCCCACATTAAGCTGGTACCAAGTGCTAAGCTGGTACCTTGGGCTTCACCAAGGAAAATCCTGAGTATTCACCTTGTCCACATGTCATCCTTTGTGGTGGCGGAGCCAATGAGACAAGCCCAAGGCTCACTCCTTTACACAAGCATAGCAGATATACACTGAGGGCATCCGTGAATCAGCTCAGAGAATACATAATTAAATGTTGAATTGTATGGGGTAGATTTATGGAGGAAACATCCATCACAGGTTACAAGCCATGATGACTCTATGTAACCTCCGGGTTTTAGAAATAGCCTACCTCAGAATGCCAGATGCAAGGGAGAGGCAGCAGGATATAAGTATCATATTGTCTGAGTTCTCCCAGCGACATCTGGTAGGCAAAGGCGGACTAGCTGAGCCCTTGGCCTGATCCAGCCAGGCTCTTCTCAGATCCTTATTACATGGTACATGTGTGGACGTAAGTGACTGTGTGTGCCTTAACAGGCATTTGTCAGTGTGCTTCAGCGATTACAACTGGATCTGGGAAACTTGTTGCTCATAGATTCGCTTGGTCAGGTCACACAGTTTCCCCCAAGAACAATGGCTCATTTCGTTGCACTTGCACTGCGTGTGCAATGACAATAAATCCTTATTCTTACAGGGTTGTTGAGCAAGTTGAATGTAGCTCATTATAATGTGAGACGGGGGGGGGGCTTGAGTGTGTATTAAAATACGATAAGGTTAGCTGGGATGTGTATGGGTGATGGCTAGGGGGAGAGAACCAAGAAACCTCCCTGCTTGAAGGGATAGTGATGGATTGACATGTGACTTTGAGAAGGCGGCTCCACAGGGTTGTGCGAATGGGCCCCCGTGTAGTGAAAATTCATCTTTTCCATGTCAGAATGAATGTGGAGGCTTAAATATGAGCTCCTAACTTGGGAGCACATTGAAAGCAAAACATTCTCACAATGAAACTGATGCGGCAAAATCCCACGGTGTTGATTTTGCCATATCAAAAAAGTAACACGTCAGGCGTTGAGCTTCAGACTAGTGGGAAAAGTTTAACCCCAGGCCCCCTGTCATCCAGGTTGTGAGAATATGCCTGACATCACATGATGTGGATGAATCCTTTAGAAGCCCAGGAGAAAGTCGTCTCCTGCCATCTGTGTAGGGCCCACATACACCCACCCCCCCACAGCCAATGACCAAAGCGGAGAATGAAGCGCTGATGATGGATGCGTGGAGAGAAGCAAGGTGCAGGCGAGATCCCCCCCTTGCCAAGGGGACCTCCAGAGGAGCAGGATCCGGCCCCGCCACCACAGGATCGTTGCAAGCAGGGAGCACAGGGTGAAGGCGATGAGGAGGGTGGGATGGAGATGGCAGGTGACTGGGGGGTGAGGGGAGCTACTACACCCCCTGCTGAGCTGGGTCATACCTTCCTCTGCGAATGTTCCTTTGCAAGCCGAGGAGAGAGAAGGAAAGAGAGAGGGGGAGGGGGGGTTAGCAGGTATCTCCAGCTGGGCAGGTCTTGGCGTAACTGCTTCCAGTCTTCGTGCCACATGCCATAGTCGGCAATGCAAGACCCAGCCATGCATGCAACATCTCCTTACCATCCAGGACAGCTTTTGTGCAGAAGTCCTACCACCGCCATTCTTGAGCAAGCGTGGTTAGATCACAAAGTGTGCGCCAGGACTTTAAAAAGGGCCTTGTAAATGCTATGGAAGAAGGAGCAGCTTGACCAGGGTCTCTCCTGCTGCACGGTGTCCATGGCAAAAAGGCCGCTAGTGCCTAGTCTTTAGTGGGCTTGTATTTTTTAAAAAACAGAGAATAACAAATTGAAGTTTTTCTTTGTTAAAAAAAACAAGTTTCTAGTCCTCATTAATATGCAAGGAGTCACAAGAGCAGGCTAAACATGTAGAAACTAGAAGGAACTTGGATGAAGCGGCCAAGAGATTTGTAGATTTTCCACATAGTGTCTATATTTTCCCATGCCTATCTTTCCTGTTCCTGGGCCTATGCCACTCTTCATTTATTGCTTCCTCCCCCTCTGCCCACCTTCACCCTATGGTTCTAGCAATCCTAGCCTATCTTTCTGCAACAGATGGCAAAAATAGACTGGACCAAAAAAAAAATTCGATTTTGCAACCAATCCTTGCCTTTCAGTGCATTTTGATGGTCTTATGGCATTTTTTAAAGTCCCAAAATAAAAAAAAATTCCAAATCCTTATTGCTTATGTGACTTGGAGAGAATTGGGGGGGGGCGGTTAACAGTTTAGGGTACCTATAATTTCAGAAAAGATGGTTGCAGACCTGGAGAGAAGGCAAAGCTACCTTTGCTAGAAACATTAGAGCGTAGAGTACCTGCCCACACTCGCATTCCCCAAACCTCTGTTTTCAGCATCCAGAACAGCAGTGTTGCTGAGTTGGATGGGCCTGCTTTCCAGTGCAGTAGTGCAGACAAGCACATACAATACTAGTCATAAACTATGTGGGAGAGGGAGATCTGGAGGGGGGTTCAAGCAGGGTACAGCTCACTCTTCAGGAGCCAGCTCCGAGGTGCCTATACTTACTGTCATGCCATCAGTACTTGCTGAGGACTTTAGAGAATGGCACCCAGTACATATTTCAGAATTCTATCGTCCCCCATTCCGCTTCCATGCCAAAATACCCCATTGTCCGCCCACTGCCCAGAGTCAGTATTTGATTCATGCGGCTGTCATTTCACACACTCCTTCTCCATCCATGCAAGTGTCAGTCCATGCAGAACATCACAAGAGAAGGGGTCTGGTGTGACTCAGAGACAACCAATGTGCCTCCTGCAACTCTACCCAATGCTGCCATTGCAGAACAGCTGCCCCCCCCAAACAGCCCCACCCTCTTCAAAGTTAAACCCACAGCACCCTCTATAGTTAAACCCAGGTTCACCTGAACTGAAACCAAATTGTTCCTCTATTTCCCCCACAGGGAAACCACAGGGTGTTGTTGGATCCTCACACTTCCCCCCACCAATTGAGAAGCCCAGATCATTAAATGAGAGGGATGCTGACCGTAGGAAAAGCAACACATGTTGCAGGGAAGAGGTCTCGACTGACCTTTCATAAACCAGTAGAACAGATTTCAATGAGGAAGTTGTGCACAATTCTGATCACCCGACCCCCAAAAAGATACTATAGAGCTGGAAAAGAGAGTAGCCCAAGTGATAAGAGGGCTGGGGCACCTCTCCTTATGAGGAAAGGCTGTTTGGGGCTATTTCACTTGGAAAAAAGGTGATGGAAGGGATATGTTTGAAATATAAAATTGTGCATAATGTGGGCACAGTAGATGAAGAGAAGTCTTTTCCCTTCTCTCCTAATACTAGAACCAGGGATCACCTAATGAAACTGACTGGCAGAACAGATTTAGATGGACAAAAGGAGACTCTTCTTCTTCTTCTTCACACTGTGCATTAGTTTGTCTGTGGAATTTGTTGCAAGCTAGTGATGGCCTCTAGTGATGGTTTTAAAAAGATATTGGACAAAGCCATGGAGGACAGGTCTATCCATGGCTCCCAGCCATGATGGCTATGCGCTCTTGGCAGCAGGATGCCTCTGGATATCAGCTGCCAGGGAGCAAAAGCAGGAGAGAGCAATGCCTTTCTCTCCTGCTGGTGGACTTTCCAGAGGCAATGGGTGGCCATTGTGAGAAACAGAAGGCTGGGCCTTTGACCTGATCCTGCAGAGCTTTTATTCTGCTCTTAGAAAGGAGGGTGGTGATAATTGTCATGGCCCCACCTTCAACTCTGTTCAGGGTTCAGATTCAGGAGTTGCCACAAGTCTTGGGAAGCCTTGGAGTCCTCCAGTGTGGGCTATGGAGGTGCCAGACGCAGATCTTGACACAGGTCCAGGACCTAGTCACCCAGAACCTCTTGAGAAAGTGCCTAAGACAGCACCCAGCAAACTGGGGGCCCCTGTCAAACTACTGCAGGACCTACTCCACGGACCTCCCAATCTCCACCCCTCATCTGCCAAAGAAGCCAGTTAGCAATATAATCCAGCCCTCCAGGCACATGGAGCACCCCTTTAAAGTCTCGATCAGTTTCAGAGGGGGCAGAGACAGGGAGAGGAAGCTGAACCAGGACTCAAGTCCTTGCTGGAAGAAGTTGTCTTCCTAGAGCTGTCCAAGGTCCTGCTGTTCTAAACCAACCCTACCTGGTCCCTTAGACTGGATACCTGTGGCTCATCTCACCCCACTTGCACTCAGCAAAGTACATTTTAAATTCTCCCCCCCCCCAACTAGCTTTTGGTCACCTACAAGCCACATTCCTGTGGGAAGGCAGGGTGGACATGAAGCCTATTCCGACTGCTGCTACTTGAGCTAGACCAGAAGAATTGGCACAGTAAGTTGAGCTACCAATATCCCCAAGCTGCAACAGTGCCGGTAAGCAGAACTGTAACAAAAACAAAGCACTTCCTGTGGGGCATCCTAGTTTCCTGCCACTGCTACTAATCCCATCCAGAAGCAGCCTAAAGCTCAATTCAAACACTCCTTCTCCAGGGGACAAAGTCACCACAAGACAGTTTTAATATACCAGTTACACAAGGGAGAACTTCTTGTTCCAGTGTGCTCACAGCTGGCACATCAAAGCAAACCTTAAGATTTTCACATTCTTCCTGGGTGGTGTAAACATTGGCTCTCCCCACAAAGAAGGCACCCTCTGTTGACATAACATGCAGCACCACACAAAAACGTTTTGGTGATAAAAAGAATAAATCTGACCCCTGGGCTTAAATAGTTACTCAGTGTGGTGAGCCGCAAAGTATTGACTGCAGAAGCCACACCTGGGTGTGGAACCCCAAATGCCTCCATAGATTGACATCCTCAGAGGTTTGATGCCTCCCTCCACCTTCCCTGAACTCAGAGCCAATTTTTCCTGCTGCAGCCAACCCCCGACTGCCCAAGGGTGGATGCACACTACCAGTTGTGGCTTATTGGCATGGTGATAAGGACATCATACACAAATCTTGCTTTGCTGCCCCTCCCCTCTCCTTTGAGAGCCTGGTCCTTCTCAATAGTCACAGGAAGTAGCCATCAATCAATCTAGCCAGGCTCTCATTCAAACCCCAGCTTCTCCTTCCCACGGGTGTTTCTGTAGGGAAGGAAGAAAGAGGGAGCTAACCACAGGGATTCAATCCATCAGGTAAGACTGCATCCTTCTTCCAATCCAGGCAGGAGGCTCCTCCATTCCAGAGAGGGAACACCACCACACCATGTGCACACCGCAGGCTTTCTCTACACTACCATGTAAACAATGGAGTGAGTGTTCTGTTGCAGGAGAATTTCAATAGCCACCTGAAAACCCTGGTTGTATGAATCCACCCTGAGAAAAACTGCAAAAGCTGGAGTCAGGGGCATGTGGGGTGGGCCATGCCTGGGCTCCACCCCCTCTTCCCCAGGACTCGGTGCAGATACCAGAGTAGCCCCCTGCAAAGGGCACCTGGTGCAGAGCATGCGAGAGAACCCCCCAGGCAACACAGTGCAAGGGCATGGCAACTTGAGAGGCACAGCATGCGTGTGTCGACGCTGCTTACTTAAATCCCCATCCAGTGCCGCCGAGGACGATAGCAGCTACCAGGATGGCTCCAGCGATGGAGCCGATAATGATGTTGGTGCCGCTGGGACCTGCGGAGGAAGAGCGGACATAAAAGGTAAGGGGCGGCCCTACGGCGTGCGTGCGCGATTGATAGCGCAACAGGTGGAGCCTGCCTTAGAATGTGGAAGCAGCTCAACCTGGAGAGAGGGAGAAAGAGTTACATCTAGAGAAGAGTATTGCAGGGGTAAGAATGCTTGGTTTCATGTTGCTTATTGGGGTTGGCAATCAGAAGGTAATCATCGCTGGTTATGTATTTAAAATAGCCAACGCTCGATTGTTCTGGAACACCCTCCAAGGACTAGGGAGAAAGGGGCTGGCATTGAATCACTGCGTTTTGTGTATGTTTCTATTCCTTTCTCTACATTTTTCGTTCTGTGTAATTCCGTGTAATCCTCATGGTTTGGGGGCACTGTGACAGTCATTTTGATAGAGGCCCCCTGAGGTTTAGCATTGTTCTAGGAGGGGGAACTGTCCAAGGAAAGCTGATCTCTGGCTGATCTCCTAGGCTGGTGGCAACAGCTGGGTAGCCCAATCCTAGGCTGTCCGGCTCCTGTAGGAGCAGCAAAGTGGCTACCACTGGATCCAACAGGAGCCGCAGCAGCCATCAGAGGCTCCTCAGGAGAAGGGGGTGTTTGTAAGGGCACTGGCACTGCTTCGCCTCTCCCCCACCCAGTTCCGCCCTCCCCATGCCTCCCCCAAAAGAGCTCACAGCCAGTGGTAGAAAGGTTTACCATCTGGCAGCTCTGCATTTGGTCCGTCTTGTGCTGGGGCTGGGCACCTACTGGCACTGGCCCAGTGCCAGTGGTAAGCCCATACCACTGATGCTAAAAGGGCCTTACGGAACATTTGCAACAATGGTGCCAGCAGTTCAAGTGTATCCCCAGCGCTTGGCCCAAAAGCAATGGGTCCTCTATCTACCAAGGTTTCCCCCCAGTAAACTGTATGTCCTAACAGGGGACAGCAGGAAGGAAGTGAGTGTGCTAACCACTAGGTGTCACTGCCCTAGATCAGCATGAGATTGCCGAGAGCCTCCTCTTGACCCTGATAGGGACCATTTATGTATTTTCAGAATAGAAATGAATGGATGAAAGCCAGCCATCCTGCAATATGTGCTCAGATTCTCCCAATTCCCGAAGATTTTTCCCTTCTTTGTCACAATGAAACAGGAATTGTCACAATGGAAACAGGACACTGGGGGACGGACAACAGGTTAGAGAATGGAATGAAGGACCTTCACTGGGAAGACAGCAGAGGAACTCTGCTGGGATCAACACGGCGATAAGAGCCACCATGTTTGCTAGAGAAGCCCCACCCCCGCAAAAGATCTCTTCTGGGATTCTGCATTTCCTGAATCTGATCTGCCATGAAGTGAGAGAGGGGTCTGGCCAGCTTCAAGCTACCCTCATCCTGACAACTCACCCTTGTACTTCTCCGTTTCCCCCGTGGGCTTCGGTTCTGGGATAGGGTCATAGACACTGCAGTCTTTGCCTGTCCAGTCAGGGTAGCAGATGCATTGGCCCTCGTTGCTACAAACCTGGAATCAACAAAAAGTGATGGTTCTTGAAGGCACTTCTTTAACTTCCTCTTTGATTTCTAAAGATGGTTGTTTGTCCTGCTTTGAAAAGCTGGAAGTCCTTATGATGACATGGGTATAGTCAGGGCCAGCCAAAGACTTCCTGGAAGCCTGAGGCCAAATGCTGCCCCATTATTAATGGGTTCTCACCAGTATATGGATCTCTTCTTCATGTATTGTAGGCATCTCAGGGCACAATCCTAACCTGGAGTTAGGCCAGCACAGTTAGGCCAGCACAGTTTGGCCGGAACAAGGCCCACTGTAAAGCATGTTTGGACCACTCTCAGAGGCCAGCACACTGATGTGTGACTCCAAGCATGGTCCACACATGCTTTATGGTGGCCTTTGTTCCAGCCAATCTTTGTTGGCCTAACTGTGCCAGCCTAACTCCAGTGCTGCCTAGGACACCAAACATCTGGGATGCTGAGCCTCCTCAGTGCATGGAAATTGGCAGGAAAACGTGCGGCCATACAGCCATGCACCTGAGAGGGAACAGTGCCCATTACCTAATGATGTGCCAGCCTCTACTCCTCCCACTCTCCAAGGTTCTATCTCAGCATTTCCTGCCCTCTGCATTTCCACTTCCTCTTTGTTCCCTTCTGTCCTTTTCCAATCCAGAGAGTGGAAGGAGAAGCAGTGGAGGCAAGTAGGTGGACAGAGACAGGCACCCTCCACCAATCTGCTACCTGAGGCAACTGTTTTAATTGTCTTCAGGAATGGGCTGGCCCTGGATACAGTTACAATTAAAAATCCCCAAAGGACCAGGCAGAAGCAGTGGCGTAGCTCTAAGGGAGCGCTAGGAGGGTCAATTCCCACAGGTACAATGCCTTTGGAGCCCTTCTGAGGCCCAGGGAAGTCTTCCCATGCTTCAGACCACCTCCTGAACAACCCTGGGTGTGTTCTAGGCATCTGGCCCTTGAGGGGTTAAAAAAATGTTTGTCCCCAGGTGCCAAATCCCTTAGCTATACCACTGCTCGGAAGAAACCACTATTTGGTTTTTTAGTATTTTATATGCAGATAAGTGTCTATTTTTGAACAAGGCTGTTGTAAAATAAGTGAACTTATTTCACACCAGTCTTTTTCAAAAATCACTATTTTGCTTTTAGTATCAGATAATACACATATTTTGCTAATGGAACATTGGCCAAAACAAGGGTGCTTCTATCATTATCTATGCCTGCCAAATTCAAGGAATCTGAAAGAAGTCTCCTCTCCCATCCCTTTTCCCAAATCCTCACCCGCTGGTCTTACGGCTTGGCAGTAAAGGGGAAAACACTATGGAAAACCATATTAGGGGGTTTGGCATTTCCACTCATGCAGATTTTACTTCTAAATATATGGTAAAGGCAAAAGGCATTTACAAAGCACAATGTTGTCATGCTGTAAGGTTCAGTGGCAATGCAGAATACAACAATGATCTGTTTGTAAATTTTACCCCATGGTCAAAGCAGATCTGGCCACCCCAACTGCCTGGGCAGGTGCTGAAGTTAAAGGCGGACACAGGAAGGCATTTGTGATCAAGACACAGCATGCTGGGCCCACAGGGCGTCCCATCTTCCACGTAGCTGAGATCCGTGCCATCTACAAGTTGCACATGGCCACCTCTAGGAGAGGAAAAAAAGAACTCCACTATGTGCCAGTTCTATCAGGGGAGCTTCTCAATCAGGGAAGAATCTCTTAACGAGAGAGAGGATGGCGCAGTGGTTTGGAGTTTGACTTAGACCTGGAAGATCCAAGTTCTAATCCCCACTCAGGCACAAAGCTTCCTGGGTGACCTTGGGCCAGTCACCCTCTCTCAGCCTCATCTATCTCACAGGGTTGTTGCGTGGCCAAAGGGAGGGAAGGAGCCATGTACACCATCCTTTGAAAAATAAACCAATAAATAGGGACACCCCTAGCCACTTCTTCACGCAATTCTTTTCAGCCACATCTCATTGTCTACTGTAAGGCGGAACACAACCCAATAAACAAAAAGGAAATTGTGGTGATGTTCCTGCAGGACATTTTTCATATTTTTCAATGGCTACCACAGCAGCAGTACCATGGAACCTCACTGTACAATAGGGTCGCTTTACAATCAAAATAACTTTAGAATGGACTCTGTGCCAGCAAGGTTCACTATATGATATGTTGTTCACTTTACATATTTTATAAATTGTAATTAATTGCCATTAATCACAATTGCCGTTAATAGGATCTCATAGCTGATAGACAAGCCAATCATCAATGAGAAGAAAAATAGCTTAGATCTGTGGCAGAAATGTCAAGTTTCGGAATGAATCCCCCCCCCCAAATGCATCTATGAGTTCACATTACAATATTTTTACTGTACAATAGTATCTCCAGAATGGATTACCATTATAAAGTGAAGGTTCACTGTACTGGAAAAAGATGGGGTGTTTAGCTCTTTCCTCCTATGCCATTTGCTCAAAGCAAATTATTCCTTTCTGAAAGTGCCTGGAGGGAAAGAGTCACTAAGTGGCAAAATATGAGGGGCAATTTGCTCAGTGGCTCTGCTGTAACTCACACATGTCAATACTTTTAACAGTTTTTAATGTTAAACGTAGGATGTTCCTGAGGCATAGAAATAGGGAGGTTAATGGGTAATGGAGAAACAGCCCCAAGCAAAACTGAATTCAGAGATATTCTCCCTCCTTCTCCCATGCCGTTTTCCTGCCCAAAATCACACACTCCCAACTGCTTTGCAGTGGCGTTCTTGAGGTGGTGGCACCTGGGGGGCACACCCTCAGGGGTGCCACCTGCCACCTGGAGGTGCCACCCCCTTGCCCATCCACCCTGGCCTTCAGAAGGCTGAAAAGTGGAGATCCCCAGCCCTCAGAGAGCCTTTCAGAGGTCAAAAATAGTCTGGCTTTCGGCTGAAAACCGGAGTGATTATTTTTGGCCTCCAGAAGGCCTCAGAAGGCCTTCTGAGGGGCAGGGAGGCTGCATGGAGTTTCTGCAGCTCTTAGAAGACCCTCCAGGGGCTGCCTTCTTCCACCTCTTAAAAAAAGGGGGAGGAGGAGGGCATCCCCCCAGAGTGGAGTGGCGATGTGGGTGGGTGCGACCAAAGGCAGGAGGGGAGGGATTTCACTACCCCTTTCTATCCCCTCTGATCTAGTTTGGCTGCCCAACCCTTCAGTAAGTCAGCAAGTGAGAAGGAAGCGGGAAACTGAGAATGTGTGACCCTTGCTCACCTGCAGTCAACATAACGCTTCTGGTGATAAAAAGTCATAGTGGTGATTTCACCAAGAAGTTCACCAAAGCGCGGAGAACCTGACACGTTGGCGCAGAGGAGGTATCCACACAACACATCCCTGAATAGAAGGGAAGGGACAATGTAAGAAAAGAGGAGATTCTAGGCCAGCTCACTCATTCACCAGAACCAGGGGACATCTGCTGGGAGGGTTAGAACAGACAAAAGGAAATATTTATTTACCCAGTGCATAATTAATCTGTGGAACTCCTTGCCACAGGATGAGGTGATGGCACTTGAAGGCCTAATTGCCTTTAATGGGAATTGGATAAAGTTATGAAGGAAAAGTTCATCGCAGGTTACAAGTCATGACTGTATAAAACCTCTGGGTTTTAGAGGTAATCTATCTCTGAATGTCAGATGCAAGGGAGTGGTACTAGGCTACAGGTACCTGATCCTGTGAGTATTGCCCCTGAGGCATCTGGTGGGTTACTGTGAGATACAGGGAGCTGGACTTGATGGGCCCTTGGCCTGATCCAGTAGAGCTCTTCTTATGGTACTTGGACCAATATGCAAAGGCAGTGCATTATGGGGAAGTGAGACCTCTCAGATTACTCACTGCTTGACACATGGCACCCAGCGGTTTCCCTCGCGTCCACAGTTCCCTCGCTCAGTGCCTTCAACATTCAGCTTTTCATAGCAAAACCTTTCAGCTGAAGCTTGGGTCCCATGGAGGAAAGAGAGAAAATAAAAGGCAAATCCCAAGAACATAATACACACAGACTCCGGACCCTGAGCCAAGCACACATTACATTCTCCATCAGAGCTGCAGGTTCCTTGAAACAGCTGCTTTTAATTAGCTCAGGTGAGTGCAAAAACAAACTGGGGTGGTGGTGCCTGGGTGGTCTTCCCTGGGACCTAACAAGGCTCAAGGAACCTGCTCAGAAAAGACTCCACAGTGAAGGGTGTCATTCTACCATTGGGCAGCAGATGGTGCTCATGCTTTGAGATGTCTGGCAAGGAGACTATTCATGCTGCTATGTGACATTAGGAAGACCTCCATCAACCCAGTCTTTTGGACAATGAATTTTTGCCAGGGCCAATGCAGATGTTTAAAAAAAAAACAGGGTTTAAAAAACATTTACTATTCCAAACAGATAACATCAGGGTTTGCCACAGATAAGCAGAGAATCCAAGAGGTTGAGTTGCACAGCATTGTATCCCAATGACATTTTCTGTTTGGAGGACGGATCATTTGATGTGCAAGAGGGCAACATTACCCTTCTTGCTAGTAAGGTGGTTTAGTACTGACCACCACCACCACCACCACCCTGGGTTTGAGAGCTTTTGTTTGCTTCTTCCCTGTTGATCTTTGCAGGGGTTTCTTTTGTGCTTCTCTCGTAAGCAAGTGGCTTGGCTCAGCAGCTTGAGTCACACAGAGCCATTTGTTTGGCAAATGGCTTCAGGTGATGCACCTGCCCGCTGCTTGTGGAGTGCCTAGATGGGGGTGTTCTCTGTTGATGAATGGCTCTGCCACTAGGCAAGGAGCTGGATTAGGGTCTTCTGCCTTCACAATTCTGTTGGAAGCCTTCCATTGTTATCTCTGGGCAAAAGTATGTTGCAAAGCAGTGTCAACTGCAGTGAGCATCCAGTCTGAAGGACCCAGATGATTAAAACTGCAGCCTTGCTAACATCATGCCAAATGGGAATGGCTTTTAGCTGTGAGGTAGGCAGAGTCTCTCTCTCTCTCTCTCTCTCTCTCTCTCTCTCTCTCTCAGCTCCTTGAAATTTTGCAAAGTCGCTGCCTCCTTGCTCTCAGCCTGCCACTGGAAGAATCTGGTGCAATCCTAACCTGGAGTTAGGCCAGCAAAGTTTGGCTGACGGACCACTCTCTGAGTCAGGGAGGATGGTGCACGTCTGTGTGCTGGCCTCTCTGACTCCAAGTGGTTCAAACGTACTTTACAGTGGCCCTTGTGCTGGGCAAACTTTGCTGGCCTAACTGTGCCAGACTAACTCCAGGTTAGGATTGCACCCTGAATCATACAGCAAGGCCAAATTGGAGCCAAGCACAGCTATTCAGAGAAAGATTGGCTGGGCCTCACTGAGAGATACGTCCTTCGGTGGATGAGTTTGAAGGCCGCCCAGCACTGAAAGGGGAGAAGGCTGATAATGGCACTGCTATCCACTCATCAGTGATTTGCTGGTGCTGAGACCTCATCAACTTTTCAGACCTTGGCATGGCCACAGGATTGTCTTATGTGGTAGCTGCGCTGCAGCTCGTGTTTCCAGGCTGAGTTTCCAGGCCAAAGCTCAAACGATCCATTTCCACTTTCGCTGTCGCAAACAGGAATCTAATTGCACCCCACTGCAATGAGTGAAAAAGGGCAAATGGGTATCAAGAGAGGATGTGACACTACGCCATGCACTCCCTGGGTCCTGCACCCTTCCAAGTCACAAGTGTGGAGCTAGCAATCCTATCTTCATTGGACTCCCACAACTTGTTCTGTTGTCCCCATACCCATTTTCCGATTTCTTGAAGGGCAGTATTTTCAACACCAATAATGGTATTTCTCAGTAAACGTGTTGATGAGGATGTGAAGTCACATGATTGCAAGGCTTGCCACAGCATTCCCAGCACATCCAAGAGTAAAAGACCAAGAGAACTACTTACCACGCCCCCACAATGCATTGCACTGGCGGTCCCTGGTTTTACAGTGGCCGCCGTAACACCGGCCCTGCAGAGCAGAAAGTGAGAGTTGTTCGGGTGTCAAAAGACCCCTGCTGATTGTGTGCATTTTGGGGATAACCAAATAGAGGTCTGTGCCCCTTTCTCTGCAGTACTAAGGTTATATTCGTACCCTTATGCTAACTACGCAGCGATTTACAACCTGTGAATGGTCTGCTGGCATGCTGTGGGGGAGAATCATGTGTTAGTAGAGCCATTCAGAGATATGAGCCTCTGGCCCGCAGTGCGTGGTGCCTTGTCAATTGTCAAAAAACTGATGGTGTGCCTTGTCAATTATAGTGTGCCATGAGATAAAAAAGTTTGCAAATTATTGCAGAAGGTTGACTAAGCTGGAGCTCTTGTTGCAGCAAAATTAAGCTGGAGTTTTCTTATGGTGTTCCTTTCACCATATTTGGATTAGAAAGGGGTTTCCTTCATATAAATAGGGGTTTGCAGAAAAAGGGGAAGGCAGAGGCCACATTCCCCAACAGTGGAAAAATAACATACTGGTAGGTTGGCCAGCATGAGGCACTTGTTATTTGCCGGTACAGGTTTGCAGCTATCATGGCTTGACTTAGACCCCAAGAGGCTCCTGTACCTACAGGAATTGCTGAAAAGGGAACATTTAATCAAGGGTGGCTTTTTCCATCAGCAGAGATGGGAGAAACAGTGCTGGAGGAAACTCCATAATTGATGCAACCTTTTTAGGCAGAGGAGCGCTCTCCAGGCGAGGAGCTGGCAGCTCTAACAGTGTGTTGATGTCCTGCCTCCTCCTCCTCCTGTTTAGCTTCCTGTACTGATGCTGCATCTTACCTGGATCCATCCAGGTGGCTATGCTCCCACACTCTGTGCATTCTGGCTATGCTCCCTGCTTACCAGATCATGGGATCGGGGTGAAGATATTCCAAGTGTGTATGTGCGCGTGTGTGCATGCGCATGCGTGCATGTTGTTGTTGCACTGGGGACTAAGCTGAGATGTCAACTCTTACCTGCTCACTGTCACAAAAGTAGCCATCCTGCTTGTGCAAATTGGGTGGGCACTAGAGGGAGAAAATGCACACAAACACAAAAAAGAGAGGGAATATTATATTGGCTGGGACATGACAGCATGCATACGCCGTAACTCCATTGAAAAGACTCCCCACATATCCATAATTAGGGGCATCCGGAAGATCTTTGGTCTAGCCAACTCTCATTTTCAACATTAAAACCTACGTCTGAGTTCATCTGGGCTACATCTGGCCCCATTCTACCAACCAAAGGGCAGAGCTGTCACCAAAATGAATCAGACTAGACCATTGCCATCTTTGAGATCCGAAGACTTTGTTAAAAAAAATTACCCAAGATTTCCAGATTGTTTAGTTGCTGATTTCATGATTGTGCTGGACTTCATAATGCTATTGTTGTTTGCTGCTTTTGAAATGTTAACATTAGGCCTTTCTTGTTATACTTAACTGAAGGGGGGCACACAATTTTAAATCAACCAGTGTGGGTAGGCTGACCAGGACCTTGGAGTGCTTCCCTCTGCTTGGTCATACAACCAGACCTCTGCTTCACAGTTTTCCCAGCTCACCTGACTAGAGTCGCCAGTGCAGGTTTCTGGAATGTCACATTCGTTCACAGCTTCTCGGCAAGTCACACCCCGTGGCTCGTACTGTAGGGCAGGAGATGGGAGAGAAACAGGGGAGTCTGTGAATATTGGAATGGTCTAGCCAGAACTAAGCTTATTCCCGCTGCTCACACTCCATGCACTGGGGCTGGAGGTGAGGAGCCCAGCCCCACTTTCTTCCTCCATCACTGTCAATGCAGGACGCACAGAAATACCCACCCAACTGTGCTGAGAACAGCACCATTTGCTGCCATGGATGTTCCTGACCTCGGATTCCCATCCTCCCTTCATTGGCATCCACTAGGCAACTCTGTGGAATGTCACAGAATCCACTTGATGGATGGAGGGCAAAGCCGTCTCAAACAGGGGCATTACTAGTTGCTTCTTGGAAAATATCTGGAACTGGGCCTGTGCCACACCATGCCACATGTGGAGCCTTGTTCTCCCCAAACTTAATAAACTCCTGTCTTGTGTGGAGGAGAAGAGAGCAGCAGGCTAGAGTGTTAGTCCACCACTCTTCTTTTCACCACACTTCTTCTGCTCTGTTCCTTTTCCATTCCAGGGAGCAGGAGAGGAGGAAGAATTGTGGCAGGTGGGTAGATGGAGGTGAGCATCCTCACCTCACCCATTTGCTTCCTGAGGCAGCAGTCTCAGCTGGACTTCTAGATGGGCCAACTCTGATATTGGCTCCAAATGAAGATGCTTCATTTAAAGCTGGCATATGAATTGAGGCCTATGCCAATGGATTTCACCCCTAACCCCAGCCTAGGTTCCCCCACTTACCCTGCATCCTCGACAGCACAACCCATCACTGCACATGGCATCATGCGTCAGTGTGCACTTTTTACAGCAGTTCCCCCCGCCCTTGGAGCACTCCTGGTGGGGGGGGGAGAGGGAGAGGGAGAGAGAGAAAACACAAATAAGTGTAACTTTGGCAAAAATACTGGGGTAGAGCCTGAACAAACTGAAATCTGAGACCTGGGTGTTGAAACGCCGCCTGGCACTTTCATAGCTTGAACTGGGAGAATTTCACCAGGTGCATCATTTCCCATCACTAGAGGTGTTTGTTTCCAATGTGTACGATGGGATTACAGCCCAAGTCTTACTGAACACAATGGGCTGAATAAGGTAAATAACACCATTTTCAAACATCTGTACCCATGTAGTGCTTTAGGGATGGAAGAAGCATCAGGAGATTCCCCTTAAAGACAAAGGAGATTGCAAAGGGACTAGACCTGATGATTAACAGTGTCTTGTCTTTGTGTGGTGCCCATGTTTGCTTGATCTATTTGTACCTCTGGATCCTTCCAGTGAGCAAATACCTTTGCCTTCTACCCACCATCTGCTGTCCTTCCACTATTATATGGACTCTTTCCCATCTTGAGCATCTTGAGCAGGTAGAATGCCTGGCCTCACGGTAGTAGCTTTGCCTTTTCAACCTGAATCCCAAAGTGCCCCCACTTCCCAACACCATATGAGATAAACGTGCACAAGAAATAACTCAACATGGGGCCAAAATCTGGGGATCCCCCCCCCACAAGTCACATGGCTGCTTCCACTCGACATCTTGCTTACCGCCAAAGACCCACAGTCACATTCTTCTCCTGCCTCCACAAATCCATTGCCACATTCAGGTGGGTCAAGAAGCTGTGAAAATTAGGAGGGACAAGGGGAAGGTGAAATCATTAAGGGCTGCCAAGGCAGCCTCTTGCTTGCAGGCACTTGTTGGTACAGATGCATCTTCTATCCAATCCCACCCGAAGCATAACTCAGTTCATAGTTTCCCAATTGTTTTATTATTTTTTTTAAAAAACAGAGATCTGTGTCAAGGGGTTGAAGGGGCTGTCAGCTGTACTGACAGATGTGTTGACTCCTGGCAGGAAACCTGTGTATTGTGGGTAATCAGAGCTGTATTTCTTTTTTCTTCCTTTAAACACAGCATCCAGCGGTAGCCAGGTACCTGCCAGAGGCTCCTCCGAGGAAGGGGACATTTGTCCCCTTTCCCCGGGTAGGCTCAGAGACTAGCCAAGGTAAGCCCAGAGACTGGCCAATGAGTCTCCTCATCTGTGCTGGCTATTTATTTAGCCAGCACAGATGCGAGGGCCTCCATGTCAGGCCGTGCAGACCGACATGGAGGTCTGGATCTGGCGGCAAAGGTCTAGAACAACAGGGATGGCGCTAGAAGAAAGCGGATGGGAAGTCTTTGCCTCCTGCATTGGACATGGCTTACGGCATGTTTGCTACATCAGTGTGGGTGGTATGCTTGCACATCAGTGTACATCAGTGTGGGCAGCATGTAGGAGGGCTCAGGATTGAGCCCTTCATTGTGACTAGGAGGAGAGCCAGTCATAATGAACAGCCTGTGCTATGGTCACCAAGGAAGGATGGACAAAAGAAACAACTTTTGGAACGCTTTCCTGCCTGGTTGCCTGCAGGCAATTCTTACTCATTATAGGCAAGTAGCTTTTGAGATTACCTTCAAGGGCTTGTTAAAGAGACAGCTTCCCCCACCTTCGGCCAGGAACTGATTGTACTCATCAATGCTGCAGCGGGAGAACTTCCGTGGGAGGTAATATCTGTGGGTCAGAGAAGAGAGCCGCAGGGAGAGTAAAGATCAGTGATATGTCGAAGAAGGATTCTTGGAGTTAGGGAGGCAGGGATTTCAGTGCCAGAGCTTGATTAATGGGTAGGGGCACTCCTTATACAGGGCAACCCACAGAATATGGGCATTTTCAACAGGCAGGGTCAGAGTTCCAAATTGTGATGTGTTCTGATCCACGGTAGCTTACACTAGAGAAACACTCCCATTCTCTTTTTGGTTTGTTTAGGAGAGGGAAGAAAACTAAAGCAGGGAGGGGGGTGACCAGATGCAGAGGAGGACAGTGCGGTTTCTGCACGAGGAGAGAGTTGAACAGCAAAACATTTGAAATGGATTACACGTTGCCAGTGCAGGTTAAAAACAAGCCTTGAGCCTTTAAAACTGTGGACTGCATCCTAGTAACAAACCTCATCTGGCTGCACAATGAAAGCACCTTTTCATCAGTCCTGTTCCCCCCACTTTTCCTGACACTCACCCAGTATCCTCCATAATACAGCCCAGCCAGGAGTCAGGACAGCGACAATCCCCTGTGGAGATAAAGGGAGATGAAGATACGTTAAGGAATCAGGGCCCCGAGCTCTGCGTCTCAGGCTTCAAGTTCCAAACAAAGTTCACTCTCATGATTCATTCAAATTAAACTTCAGAATCACAGCTTCTTAGAGCTGGTAGAAGCCTGTGCTTCCTTGACATCTCACCTTTCCCTTATTCTGAGCTGCTGACGAACTGCAGTTCCGAAGCTGCTATCCTCCTGTCTCTCCCCATTCCACTTGTCCCAACCCCCTGTTACTTACCTGCAGAGGTGCGGTGCTTGTTCCACATCATACCAATGTTCTGTCCCAGGGTCTGTGCCAAGGTAACTGCCATTGCTCCCACATTGCCATACTTTGGAGGGGGACATCAAGCAAGAGAGAGATTGGGGTGAGGCAAACTCTGGTATGCTAAACTCTTGTGAGAAGGACTCATTCATTTTACAGGGTGTTTCTTGTCTGCATTTTCCCCGTTTTTAAACTCACAGACAGCCTCTCCCTGCTTTGCACACCCACAACCTCATAACAATGACCAGCACTCTACTGGGGGCCTTCCTGGCTGCGATGCATATCGTGCCAAACCACCACTGCTTTATGGACAAGGGGCGCAATCCTAAACTGAGTTAGGCCGGCATAAGCTAAACCAGCAAAGTTTGGCCGGCACTAGGGACTTCATAAAGTATGTTTGGACCACTCTCGGAGTCAGAGAGGCCAGCACACAGACCTGTGCCATCCTCCCTGACTCCGAGAGTAGTCCAGGCACGCATTATGGTGGCCCTTATGCTGGCCAAACTTTGCTGGCTTAGTTTATGCCGGCCTAACTCCAGTTTAGGATTGCGCTCAAGGTGTCATATTACAGATGGTCATAAGCAAACCTGATAGGCTCCTGCCCCAAGACACATACAAAGTAAATGAAGACTGGCCGGTGTGGGGAAGAAGTGGGGGGAGGGGAAGGAAAAGTAACAAGAGTTGAAGGGGACAAATGCTGTTTCCAATGCCTATTCTTTGTTTCAGTTGAGGACGAAGTCCACAGAACTTGACGGGGGAAGTTGGGGAGCGATGGGGGGCAGAAGGGTGGTATTGTGTAGGTGCTTGGTGATGGAGTTCCAAGCATAAAGGTGAGGCAAGGGAGGGTGGGCAGAAAAGGTGTAAGAAGCAGGAGATATTTGGTGGCCAAGTCGGAGGAGCATGCAAATGTGCCGGTCTGCCACTTCCCACTTTCAGTGTTCCTGCACTGTGCCCTGCTCACCTCATTGACGCCTCCGCCTCGGCCAACGGAGCAAATCCCTCCCACGTAAGCGGTGCCACTGCGGCTGCTTCTGAAAGTGTGTCCGCTGGAGGGAGGAAGGAGAGGGTTAGGGTTCACTACGAGCGCAGTCCTAACCCGGTGCTGCACTGGCGCAGGGTTCTTGAGCCAGACCAGGGCTGTCACAAACGTGCCATAAGGCCTGTCTTCACTGCGGTTTCGGTCACTGGTCTGGCGCAGGCAGTGGTGGCGGCGCATGTGCGCTATGGAGCCTACTCGCTGTGCCGGAGGCAGGCAGGAGGCGTTACGGGGCGGAGGAAGGGCAGACCCATAGGTGGAGAGTGGGTGGAGATGGGACACGGCTGTCAGGCCATATCCTAACCCTCGTCCCCAGGCTGGGCAGCCCTGGCCCAGCCCACTCCTGGCTGCATGGACTGGGGCCTCCTATTTTGTAGGTACAGATGTGAGCAGCCCCATAGGGCTGGCTGGGGCTTACCCCTAGGCAAGGGGAAAATATTCCCTTGCCCTGCCCTGAGCTGCAGTTAGGATACAGCTCAGTCGGCTGGCCTGCCTGCTCCAGCACAGGTTAGGATTGCACCCTAAGAGGGAGAGAGAAGGGGAAGCATTCACTAGCCAGGCTTTCTGTATTTTATTGCCTTCTCGTGCACTCACTAGTGGTTCTGTCTATGGCTGCCTCTGACAGCAAGAGTGGCTCTTGTCAGTGTGTGAACACTTCCACCACCACCATTCCAAGAAAAACAACAACACAATTCCTCTTTAGCTAAAAGTCCCCAATCCATCACATCTAACATTCAGAACCCTAAGGCAGCACTCTATAAAAAGGGAAAGGTTTCCCCACGACCAAACGATCTAGTTATGACTGACCATAGGGGGCAGTGTTCATCTCCGTTTCTAAGCCTGTACAGCCGGCGCTTGTCCGAGGACAGGTTCCGTGGTCATGTGGCCGACATGACTATATGCCGGAGCGCACGAAATGCTGTTACCTTCCCACCGAAGTGGTACCTATTTATCTACTCACATTTTTACGTGCTTTTGAACTGCTAGGTTGGCAGGAGCTGGGACAAGCAACAGAAGCTCATTCCGTCACATGGTCTTGAACTCCCAACCTTCTGGTCAGATAGCCCAGCAGCAGCAGTTTAACCTGCAGCGCCACCACATCCATTAGCCCTCTATATGAACATGTAAATTAAAGGGGGAAGCTATTTACACTGACACTTTACTTTTGAAAGAGAGGCATTCAAATTTGTTACTTTTTGTTTTGCTTTGCTTTCACATCTACCTGTTGGTTCTAAACATGACTACCAGCTACCATCTTGCAAATCATGCCATCTAGAAAAAGCAGCTATAACCATATTCTATTGATATAGCAAGGCAGCTATTGCAAAGCTTATCCTAATTCAATTACAGAGGTTGTAACCTTTTGCAATATTGCTCACAGTTAATCTAACACATCTCTTTTTGTTTGCTAGATGCGTTATCATTCTGCTTACCTGCAAAGAGTAGCTCTCTCTTATTCATACTATTTATTTATAGAATTTATATCCCGCCTTTCACATGCCAAAGCAAATGCCCAAGGTAGCTTACATGGGCAGGCTAGTCTAAACCACCATTTTTCAATGGTTGGGTTTAAAATATATATAATGAAATACACACACACACACACACACACACACACACACACACACAGTGTTCTGTTTCACCAAACTCTGTCCCAGATTTAACCTTCACAGTGTGATTCTCTCCTCTAGCTACATGCTATTCAGCTTCCTCAATAATAAGATTTGAGAAGCTTCTGGTTAGAAATATGATGTTGGTGAAAGTGGCCACAACAAAACAGTGAACCATGGACTAGGAAATGAAATTCTTCATAGACCATGGCCATCAAGCTTGACCAGTTTCTCTGCAGCACTAATAGGACCAGCCATGAAAACCTTATTATATGTTAAGACAGTAGACTGTTAGGGAGTTTACTCTGCCATAACACCTAGAATTGCCAACTGATCAGACTGCTTCTACTCTTGTGCCTTTAATGGCAGTTTAATGTGCAGAAATTAGCAGGTGATGTTTTTCAAGGCGTGGCAATCAAACTAATCCTTATTGATGTCTCTGCATCAAGCGGCTGTGAAAGGCTGGGCTCATAGTGGTTAGCTAAAAATGTGGCCACCTTATCTATCCCCCCTCCCCAAAACGGCAGATTCCCATTTGCAACTCACGAGAAGAGATGTACGGCGTCGCTATGCTCTGGAAGTGCGTCCTGGCGGTACTTCATGAACTCGCTCAGGGTCTCCAGGGAATCTTCATCTACCTGAATTTTGTCTTCTGATGCCCACGTCTCCATGGCGACCAACACAATGCGTGTGTTCAACTGTTCCTTAAAGATCTGGCACCAGGAATAGGGAAGCAGGGGTGTTAACTTCAAGAGGGGTACCTCAGCCCCAATACCTGCAGAATCCTCTCTGTTCTTCAGAGATACCTCGATGGGAACTCCAAACTGGAGGGAAATTAATTTCTGTTCTGGTACCAAATGGTGGAGCCTACTAGAGGCCTCATAATGGTGGAGGGGGGTCCTAAGTTCAATCATATCCAGTACTTGGAGGGGTCTCCTGGAATGCTGAGTCCCACAGAGACTCCCCTGCCTCCACAACTCTTATCCTTTGGGGAGGAGGCATTGCAGTTCTGGGAAGTGTTGTAAGGCGTTCCATACTCACCACATCAGCCAGGTTCACCACAGACTTTGCAAAGTTGCTGGTAAGGACAACAGAGCGTCGCAGCTGCTCAAACTGGAACAAGACCATGGCACAGAAAATGTGTTAATGGAGGTATTAGCTTGAAAGCAGACCAGTCCATAGGGGTGCTCCTCCCCCCCTCCCTTGCAGCACTCCCTATCTTTCAGCACCAGCCTCTGAAAAGTAAAAAACCGTTCTCCCAAGGTGGAAAAAGGGGGGGGGGCTAAGCACACTCCTCAGCAGCTTCCACGACAGGGTCCGTTAGCTCTACTGAAGCATTGCAGCACCACAATCAATTGAAATTAGAACAGTATTTCCACATGGCTCTAAATATGGCACTGCCATATTATTTGCCAATGCCTATGCCCATTACCAAGATCTGTCTACACAGGTTACTTAGAAGTAAGTCAGCGCTGACTGAAGCTGTTCCTGGATATCTGTTTTTGCAGCATTATGTAAATGCTGGAAATTCCAGGAGGCCCTGCAAAATCTGCAGGATTGCTTTCAGTGATCACACAAAGACTGAGAGTGCAATCCTAAGCAGCACTGGAATGGTGAGGCCGACGGGCCTGCGCCATATCTTAGTGCTGCTCGGGGAGGCTTGAGCATCCCCGCGGCAAGGGAACGTTCGTTACCATATGTGCTCCTCGGATCTGCGCTAAACAGCAGGCGCAGATCCAAGAAGTCTGTGTGGCTTGAATCGGGGCTGCGTGGCCTCCCAGGCAGGTTTCAGAGTCGACCTTATGGCTAAATCTCAAGCCCACCCACGCCCCACCCCCAACCTCCCCCCTCCCGCCAATCCCGTGCTCGTATGGACACGGAGCCTCCCTCGCGCTAGCTGGCTTCAGCCGACGGGAGGGAGGCTTGGCGGGAGCGCAACAGGACTGGCACTGCCTGCAGCGCCGGTCCTGTTGCTCTAGCGCTGATGCGGGGGTGCCAATCGGCACCCCCACGTCGGCGCTAAGGCCATCGCGTAGACACTATGAAGTAGCATTGACATGACGGGCAGCGTTGGATTGCACTGCCTGGCTGACTCCTGGAGACCCCGGTCCAGTCCTGGGCAACCTTAAGCTAGTCCCACAAAGCAAAGGTCTCCGGAAACATTCGTGATGACTTTCCCTCCAGCAGCCTTTGCCTCCTTTATTGTTCGGAGCAGCTGCTGGATTAAATAATTTTGAAATATTTTGATATCACAGTTCATTTTAAAAAAAAATGACTCCAAGGCAGCTCATGACTAACAACAAAACGCCAGCAGTGACCAAGCTCAGTGATGATCCAGAAAGCTCAGTTGATGGACAGTTTGCCTGAAGGTTATTTAAGGGACAAAACACTGAAATATCAGAGTTGGGAGATCAGCTGAAAATTTATGTGCCTCCTGCTTTAAAAAAAATGGAGTTGGCAGGTGTATCTATGGTGGCTTTTAAAAAATTGCTTTCTCTTGCACTGGTCTCATCAGGGTTCATTTCAAGCAGTTTGCAGCAAAACACACACATCTCTCCGCAGGCCTGCCCACCCTCACCCACCCCACTCTCCCAGCAACCGACAGCACTCACCAGCTGGTGGTCATTAACTACAATGAGTTCAATGAATTTGGTCTCGCTATGGACAGTCCGGTGACCTCGGTGAACCTGGAGTGGAGGGGGGAAAGGCAAGATCATAATCAAATGTCCTAGATTCATGTCTTATTGGAGTACATGGGCGAGAACCAGATGAGCATTTTTGCACCGGAGGTATTCAACCAGGGAGTCTGAAGCTTCTGAAGTTTACAAAACGGTGTGTGGGCTTGTCAGGCAGAGATGGTGTCACTCGTCACTAAGAGTGCAATCCTAAACTGCACTGGAATAGCAAGGCTGGCGGGCCTGCGCACGCTGGGGAGGCTCCCTGGGGCAACCTTCGCACCCTTACACCAAGGGAGGCTCCAGCCTCCCCTATGGGCTCCTTAGATCTGCGCCTGCTGTATAGCATTCCTCCCTGTATAGAAGGCGCAGAGCCGAGAAAGCTGCATGGCCTGAATCAGGCCACATCCCAGCCCCAGCCCCAGCCCCACCCCCTCCCCGGTCCAGCACACCTACTTACTGGCCTGCTCACAGGATCCCGCCCACCAGACCAGACCCCGCCCAGTTCCTCCCTCCCTCCTGCCCTCCCTCCGCCAGAACTGGCACCCTTGGCCCGATGCTGCTGCTAGCATCAGCCCAACGGCCACCCTTGGATGGCGCCCTAAATTGCATCCCAGGCAAAATCCAGTAGAGGCTGCGACACTCACAAAGCAACATTCCATCCAGCAGCAAATAGCCTTCTCAAGAGAAGAGAACTGCATTTTTCCCCAGTAGACAATATCACAGTTGTCAGTGCTTGGAAATTGGGGCACTTACAACACAAGGCCATCCTTGAGAATAGCAGGGGGAGGAAGCAAATAGATTGTTTGCAGCTGGGGTGACACCAACGGAAAAATTTGATTGCTTCATAAGCCGATTGTGTCCAAAGGCTCTTGGATTGCCGGCCCCTTGGGAGAGGCCGGGTGTGGGGCCAATGAGCCTCCTGGGATGGCACAGAGTCAGCTGTTGGAATCGCGAACCTACCTGCCTTCGCCGGCGCAGTTTAGGCAGCCCAGAAGGAATGTAGGAGTTCAGTGCAGCAAATAAACACCCTGGGTGGGGGGCAAGAAGGGGGCACACATCAGATATGGGGGGAGGGGGAGAAGGGGCAGGACTGGAGAAAAAGGGAAAGAGGAACTTATTCAAAAGAATCAGGCTGCAGGGTCTCAAGGCTGTCCTAATTCAGACACAGAATGCTGGGCATCAGAACTCCAGTAACTTTCATTCATATGTACACGACCAGTTCATATCAGTTTTGTACCACTGTAATGGTCAAAGCAGCCCCACAAGTATCCTGGGAACTGAAGTTTGGTGAAGTGCAAATAACACACACGCACACGCATACATACACACAGCCTCCAGAGAACTCCAGTTCCCAAAGGGACTGTTAAACTAAGTGAGGTCCATAGCATAGTCATGATCTCAGAGGCAAAGGGTTTAAGGCATGCAATTATGCCTCAAGAACTCCTAAAAGTGCATTCTCAGCCAGGATAAAATAAAATGCTGGCAAGGCAACCACCTTTTGCTGAGGTGGTTTTTGCATCCGTCGTCTGAAACAGCAGGTGTTGTTTCTCTGGAAGTAATTCCAGCAGAAAAGTGATTTATGGCTGAAGTTGCTGCTATATTATTGCTCTTAAAGGGCCAAATTAGACATGACATTACTCACATCATTTGACCCTGTGCCTTTGGCTCTTTTAAAAACATGCAAAGCAGCTCCGGGGACAATTGGGAACAGGGCTGTGGCAGGACAAAGGGTTAAGCCCCCAAGCACCACTGTCCCTATTCAAATCAGAGGCACTGTGACTGTTTTCATTTTGTTGCTGGGGGAGTCGGGAACAAAGTTACTGGGTCAAATCACAAGATAAAAGTCACAACTAGTTTGGCTGTAAGAGGGTAAATGCAAACACTCAAGTGTGCCCCTTTTTAAAAAAGAAAAGCAAGAGGAGAGAAAAAGAAGAGAAGAGGCAGCTTTTAACAAAACACTCGATTCCAGGCATAAACCAGCAGCCTTGCAAGGCAAGGGTTTAAAACAATTAATGCCAAAATGTCTACATAATCATTACTTTATTTAAGACAGTGGTTCCCAATCTGAGGGTCGGGATTCCCAAGAGGGTTGCAAGCCAATTTTCAGAGGGTCACAAAGAGTTTGGGGCAGCCATCTTAAAAAGCTGGGCACCACCATCTTGGAAGTTTCATTTTGGCGAGGGAAGAGGCTTCCCCATTAAACTGCCACTTCCTCAATGCCTGTGGCTGCGAGAGAATTAGCCTTGCTATGGGCTCATCTTGGTGTGTGCATACAGTGAGGGAAAAAACTTTTTGATCCCCTGCTGATTTTGTACGTTTGCCCACTGACAAAGAAATGATCAGTCCATAATTGTAATGGTAGGTGTATTGTAACAGTGAGAGACACAATCCAGAAAAACGCATTTCAAAAAAGTTATAAATTGATGTGCATTTCAGTGAGCGAAATAAGTATCTGCAAGACTTCTGGCTCCCAGGTGTTTTTTACTGTATACAGTAACAGCTGAGATTAGGAGCACCCTCCTAAAGGGAGTGCTCTTAATCTCAGCTTGTTGCTTGTATAAAAGACACCTATCCACAGAAGCAATCAATCAAACAATCAGAAGCAAGCAAGCAATCAATCAAACAAACAATCAAATATCAAACTTTCCACCACGGCCAAGACCAAAGAGCTGTCCAAGGATGTCAGGGACAAGATTGTAGACCTACACAACCTACAAGACTATCGCCAAGCAGCTTGGTGAGAAGGTGACAACAGTTGGTGCGATTTTTTGCAAATGCAAAATAACTGTCAGTCTCCCTCGATCTGGGGCTCCATGCAAGATCTCACCTTGTGTTTCAATGATCATGAGAACGGTGAGGAAGCAGCCCAGAACTACAGGGGAGGATCTGGTCAATGATCTCAAGGCAGCTGGGACCGTAGTCACCAAGAAAACAACGGGTAACACACTACACCGTGAAGGACTGAAATCCTGCAGCGCCCGCAAGGTCCCCCTGCTCAAGAAAGCACACGTACAGGCCCGTCTGTACATGTTCGCCAATGAACATCTGAGTGATTCAGAGGAGAACTGGGTGAAAGTGTTGTGGTCAGATGAGACCCAAATCGAGCTCTTTAGCATCAACTCAACTCGCCGTGTTTGGAGGAGGAGGAATGCTGGCTATGACCCCAAGACCACCATCCCAACCGTCAAACATGGAGGTGGAAACATTATTCTTTGGGGGTGTTTTTCTGCTAAGGGGACAGGACAACTTCACCACATTAAAGGGACAATGGACGGGACCATGTACCATCAAATCTTGGGTGAGAACCTCTTTCTCTCAGCCAGGGCATTGAAAATGGGTCGTGGATGGGTATTCCAGCATGACAATGACCCAAAACATACGGCCAAGGCAACAAAGGATTGGTTCAAGAAGAAGCACATTGAGGTCTTTGAGTGGCCTAGCCAGTCTCCAGACCTTCATCCCATAGAAAATCTGTGGAGGGAGCTGAAGGTTTGAGCTGCCAAATGTCAGCCTCGAAACCTTAATGACTTGGAGAGAATCTGCGAAGAGGAGTGGGACAAAATCCCACCTGAGATGTGCACAAACCTGATGGCCAACTACAAGAAACATCAGACCTCTGTGATTGCCACCAAGGGTTTTGCCACCAAATACTAAGTCATGTTTTGCGAAGGGGTTAAATACTTATTTCACTCATTGAAATGCACATCAATTCATAACTTTTTTGAAATGCGTTTTTCTGGATTGTTTTGTTATTCTGTCTCTCACTATTACAATAAACCTACCATTACAATTATGGACTGATCATTTCTTTGTCAGTGGGCAAACGTACAAAATCAGCAGGGGATCAAATAGTTGTTTTTCCCCTCACTGTAGGATGAAGTCTCTCCTGGGTCTCTTTCTGAGCAGGCATGTCACACCTTCCATGTGCATGCCTAGGTTACTGTCAGTACATGGGGAAGAGGAACATAAATACCCCAAAGACTATCTAAAATTTGGCTTTACCACCTTGATCAGCAATGGCATAGAGAAGCCACAATGCATTCTGTTTAGTGTTGTTCTCAGTGCTGAATCAAACACTGAACTCAAAACTCAAAAGTCACTTAGATACAAAGCATCCAGATCATTCTAAAAAAGATGTAGAGTTCTTTCAACTTTCAAGGAGTGTGATTTATTAAAAACAGTAACTTCCTGCTCAATGACATCACTTCCAGCCCTAGGTCTTAAAGGGGGGGGGCTGACAGGTTGTTGTACCTAAAAAGGGGGTCCCAATGCAAAAAAGACTGAGAACCATTGATTTAAGAAAATAATAACTAGGGGGCAATTCTATTCATACTTAAAGGTAAAGGTTTCCCCACGACCAAATGGTCTAGTCGTGACCGACTGTAGGGGGCGGTGCTCATCTCCGTTTCAAAGCCTGTGAGCCGGCGTTTTTGTCCGATCATGGTGGCCAGCATGATTCTACGCCGTAGCGCACGGAACGCCGTTACCTTCCCACCAAAGTGGTTCCTATTTATCTACTTGCATTTTAGGTGCTTTCGAACTGCTAGGTTGGCAGGAGCTGGGACAAGCAACGGGAGCTCACTCCGTCACGCAGTCTCGAACTCCCAACCTTGCGGTCGAAAGCCCAGCGACAGCGGATTAACTCGCTTACCTGAAAGTAAATCTCACTGAATTCAATGGGATTTATTTCTGTGTAAACAGGCACCAGATCGCACCATAATTCTTTTTATATGTGCTGCCTTCGCACAATTTAACTTTCCAAGATATCCACGATGACTCATTGGATCTTTACAAAAGTGTTGTGTGCCCCCCACCCTGGCACGTTTCTCTATTAGCAGTAGAAAACACGAGCAATACAGGGTCTAGAATGGGCAGAAGCAGTGCCCCAATTTAAAATATGCACTGGGTGTGATAGACTCATGGTAGAAGTGAATTAAGGACTTCAAAATTTGGATTCAGAAAGGTGGATTTCCATAATCAGATTTGAAAAGTAAGAAGTACTGATAATTTTTACCCTCTCATCCCAATTTCTATCCCTATCTGAACACTGGAATAACTGCAGCAGGTGCTAATTTTAAAAAGAAATAATGAATAGTGAACTTCCTCCAGGTGATATTTGGGAGTTAGTCAGCAGATATCTGAAGATCATCCACACGCCAATTTAAAATGTGAAAATTCAGAATGTGCTCCAGCTCCTAAAGTACCCCTGAATTCCTTTGGAGGGGGGAGGTTTACCTGGTTTTGTGCAGCCCTGGGCAGTGCGAGGTACAGGTGTCCAGTGTATCAGGTGAGGGAGTGGCCCCTGAGGGAAGCAACAAAGGAAGAGGGTAACTATTCAGGCATCCAATCTTTAAATAGCGAGCATTGCACCCCTTGTCTTTGGCCATATTCATAGTTACTTCTGTTCATAATACTTTAAGCTCACTCCCCTCCCCTCATTTTGTTCCTGTTGTGGGAATAGGATCCAGAAACACAGGCTATGTGTCCCTCATTGTAAGATCTGAAAAAGGTTGTGTATATATAGGAATCTCCCTAAGAGTGGGAACCCTGAAAACCCCTGATCACAGGGGGAGATATCCATATGCATCATTTCTCTGCAATGATGGTGGCCTGAATATTAACATTCATTTTTCTGAAAGCTAAATGCAACTAAGGGCCCAATAATCCCGTCACACTTTCCAGCATCAAGTAATGGAAGAGCCTTTCCATTACTCTGAGGAAGCCTCCGTGACTGTCCCCACCCCACTGCAGGATGCAGCACATGCCCCATTGGCACAGCTGCAGAAGGCCTGGAATGTTGGCTAGGATGGGGACCAAACTCACACCACTTCTGGGATGGGAAGAGGGGTCTCGAAGTTAGAGACGGTCTGGCTTCCATGCAGGCAGGAGGCCTCACATTGACCTGTTTATAAAGCTAACTGCTCCCAGCATATGCTGCTGGAAGCAAGAAGAGTGAAGGAGAAAAAAAGGGACTGTGAAGTCCTTCTGGAAGCCCTTCCTACCCCCACCCCATCTGTCTGAGCAGAAGTGTCCCTGAGGGGCTACAGGAAGGGGAGCCAGATGGAACCAGAGATGAGCAGCTGACCCTCTCTGCCTGAGAGCTGTCACTTCATTTCTGTAACGGGATACGTCTAGGCTCCGGCTTGCTCCAAGTTGCACATTCTGACTAGGAAGCTGATTTTCCACTTATCCACCACAAGCCAGAATGCATGGAGACCAGCCCCTTAGTTAAAAGACGCACACATGTACGCATGCACGCGTGTGGACTTGGGCTGACCACCAGGGCTTAGGCTTGCAACTGTTCAACAGTGCAGGATGTGAAGAAGAGATCAGGCAGAGAGTGCCTCTGAACAAAATATTGCCTCACTACCGGATAACTACAAAAGCCTTGTGCAGATGACTAAAGTCTGGAATATACTCAACTTGGGGATGAAGGCTGGGAGCAAACTGTGGCCAGCTTCACATACTGGGTAAGTCTGGATTTTAGTTGCAAACCCAGAGCTTTTGTAGTTATCCAATAGTTGTTCAGAGGCACTCTCTACTTCACCCATTCCATAGCAGAACCCTGTAACTGAAAATCAGTTCCAGACCTAATATAAGCTCTGGTGGAAAGTTCATGACTGAGAGTGTTTGTGTTCCTCCAAGCCTATACTAAAATTCTGTTGTCCCAAATCCCCATTCCCTGCAACTTTCCCACCTATCTAAACAAACCCAGATACACTCAAGTGGATGAGCAATTAAGTTATATGGGCCAGAGTGGAAGAGGGGTAGGAATGTAGAGGAGCCGAGGGCTCTCTAAGGAAGGGATGGAACGAAGCAATTGGAATCTCCTTCAATTTGCTGCCATGGCAACCAGAGTAAAAGGAGGCACCCTGGGAAACTCCTTAACAGTGCTCATGTAAAGGGATGGTTGGAAATATGCTAGGCCCAGCGGGGAAACCATGTAACCATGACTTCAACAGAGAGGCCTATCATATAAAGTTGCCACTTATTCAATTGAGGGTGGGGAAAAAATTCACTTGAAAGCTCTATGCTAATTTACATGCAAACGTTGAACTGAACAATAGGTAAAGGTTTCCCCCCTGACTGAATGGTCTAGTTGTGACCGACTGTAGGGGGCGGTGCTCATCTCCATTTCAAAGCCTGTAGAGCTGAAGTTTTGTCCGAGGACAAGCTTCCGTGGTCATGTGGCCGGCATGACTATATGCCGTAGCACACGGAACGTAGCACACGGAAGGTAACTTTGGTTACCTTCCCACCACAGTGGTCCCTATTTATCTCCTTGCATTTTTAGGTGCTTTCGAACTGCTAGGTTGGCAGGAGCTGGGACAAGCAACGGGAGCTCACTCCGTCTTGAACTCCCAACCTTCCAGTCAGAAAGCCCAGCGACAGCGGTTTAACCCGCTGTGCCACCATGTCCCTAACAATAGGTACATGTTTATTAAGAGAAACAAACTGCTTATTTGTTTCATGTTTTCAGCAAATTGACCAGGTTTTATTGTTTTTAAACTGGTATCATTCTGATCCTTTTGCCATGCCAAGAGAACATAAATCATATTTGTACCTCACTCTTCCTCTTAAGGAGCTTGAGGAGCACCATCCATGGGATTATATACCGTATTTCCCCAAGTATAAGACGCACCTTTTTCCCAAATAAACAGGGGCTAAAAATTGGGTGCGTCTTATTCAAGGGGTGTGCCGGGCAGAAATTTTTCAAATTTCTGGCCCCAAAATTAAGGTGCGTCTTATACTTTCGTGCGCCTTATACTTGGGGAAATACGGTAGATCCCATTTCGCAGAGCTGTAACTAGAGTGGAGCCTGAGGGGCACATGCCCTGAGTGCTACGACAAGCAGGGGCGCATGACAGTCCCCCAGTCTCTGCCCTAGTTATAGAGGAGGGGCTGGTGGCTTCGTGCTCCCTGTTCCTTCTCCACAGGAGTCTCCACAGGCATCCCCCCTCCTCTAGGGAGAACCCAGAAGAAACATCACTTGATGTGTGTCATGTGATATAACTGCCCTGGGTGCTGAGGCAGTGCATTACACCTCTGCCACTTAATCCTCACAAGCACTCTGTGAGGTAGGTTTGGTTGAGAGGCCATAGCTTGCTCTTAGGTCACACAGTACACTTCATGGCTGTGCAGGAACGTGAGCCCGTGTCTCTGTAGCACTCCGACCAGTATTGTCACACGGACCCTCATTATAAGAACACTAGTTTTGGAACAAGTTCCAGGAACTGAGAGGGGTTTAAAAAAGAAAGGGGATAAACAAAAGGCAAGCTAATCCACGAAGCTATTTCCTTCAGCCTTCCCTTCACCTCTGGGAACGAAACTCAAGTGAGGAGTCTCTGTGGCAGTGATGGAATTACAGCCTGGCCCAAGTCTTACCTCACGGCGCTTGGGTGAATCGTGAGGCTCCAGAAGGTAGGTGGCCTTTCCATCAGAGAAAACACCACTGGATGGGAGGAGAAGGGGGCCAGAAAAACACGGGGAGGTTAGTCAATCAGTCATAGCTGCCATATTAACAGACAACCAACCATGCATTAGGAGCCCTGGTGAATTGGGTTCCCCAGCACCATATAAGATCTGTGACACCAGTTTGCAAAACCAGTGTCAGGGCATGAACAGGGAGGCTCCCATGCAGAAAGGAACTGGTAGAAAAGTGATATTCCCAGCTCTTAAGCTGGGGTCCAACTTGGCAGTACACTTCAACCATGATGGCAAAATGCAGAGACGCTTGCGATACAACACCCCAGCCAGGCCATCAGAGCAGTTGCCCTAGCTTAGCATCCGTGGGTCATGGGAAACTGGGCTCCTCCTTCAAACTGGTCCCACTCCACCTTCAGCATGCGTTACTCACTGCAGGCCGTGGCAGCTGGACAGAGCCGCGAAAGAGTTTGCCTCCCCACGGAGACCACCTTGATAGTAACAGTGCTCCCCGGCTCCCTGAAACAGAGCATAAATGGGGCATGGAGACTGTGAAATTTCCTTGTGCATTTAAAGGGCACTTTTTGTTTGTTGTATCATTCCAATTTATATCCTGCCACAACCAATGGGCCCAGAGGGGCTTTCAGCATTTCCCCTCTACATGCTTATAGTAGAAGTTCTCAAGCTCATGAAATGAAGATTCATTTATTCCTTAACACGGAGTCCCTCAAAGGAAGCAAATGGAAGCCCCAGGACTTAATCCAGACTCCAGCTGATATTGTCTGGTTAGAGGCCTCCAAATGCATGTCCGGTTTTCGGCAAAAATTGGAAGTGTCTTTCAGAGGCCTCTAAGGGCGCAATCCTAAAGTGAGTTAGGCCAGCAGAAACTAAGCCAGCAAAGTTTGGCCAGAACAAGGGATACCGTAAGGTAAGTTTGGACCACTCTTGGAGTCACAGAGGCCAGCATACAGATGTGAGTCGTCCTCCCTGACTCTGGGAGTAGTCCAAACACGCTTTATGGTGGCCCTTGTGCTGGGCAAACTTTGCTGGCTTAGTTTATGCCGGCCTAACTCCAGTTTAGGATTGCGCTCTAAGATGTCATATGAGGGTGTTAAAATTTTTGGGGGGTGCTCTGGGTGCCAGATGCCTTAGTTACACCACTGCTTAAAACTAATCACTGACAAGGGCTTTAGAGTACGTAGGCAATTATCAGTTTCAAAACTGGCAGATGCTGGAGTCAAGTCAGCCTGGAAAATGCAGAAACTATAAAGGGGGAAGAGGACTAGAGCAGAAATCAGCATTTTAGCCAAGGGGACAGAAAGTGGGCAGATCTGAGCAATGTTCTACAGAGAGAAGTGGCATGACTTGGTGACAGATTGAATGCGGGGATCAAGCAAGAGAGGGAGAGAGAGAAGACTCAAAAATAAAGCCAAGTCTGGATGGTGATGTTGTCAAGGGATACACACAGCAATTAAGAACAAGAGATGACACTTTAAATGGAATGCTGGGCACTGCCAGTTGGCTGACGAACGGTGCGCTCACATGCACGTCTTCCAGGAGACATGCACTGGGGGTACAGAACTGCGAACCGGCTCATTGACACATGGCTGAGCATTCTGTTCACGAGGAGGCCTGCCAGCCTGCTCCCTGGCACCTCTCATCCCTTCCCCTGGCTGTATCGTTCCATGCACCGGTTCACGTGTGCGCCCACTGCCCCCTCCTCTGCACAGGCTGGTGTTCAAAGTTGCTGCAGTGCGAAAGGCAGGCAAGCCGGCCCCTCCCTCTCCTTCTTGTGTCTATTTATAGAAGGCAGTGTGGTTCAGGTTAGCTCCAGCAGGGATGGGGGAAGCCAGAGCTTATTGCAAAAGCAGCGGGGAGAGGAGGGGGCTCAAAGGATCTGGCTGCAGCTGCTTATGCGTGTGTGAGTGTGTGCGATCAACCACTTAGCAAGCACTTAGCATTATTGATGCTCTACTTGTGAGGGTGCCTTTTGCACCAATTGCAAGCAGGGCTATTTCTGGAGTGCCCATTCATCCTTTTTCAGACTCAGCATCTGCAATCCACCTCTGCTTTCGCAGCTGCAGACAACAAGAGGCCCTCCTCCTCCCCTCCACAAGCTTCCCACTACCCCACCCTGGCAGTTGTCCCTTTCATGCTTCTGGATGCATCAGGAGAGAGATCTAGCCTGGCGGAACTGCAAACAGTGTAGATGGGTAGACTGGCCAACCACAATTAGTTAATTTATTACAAATAAAGATAAGTGCTGAGACTCAGACTTGTCTGGAAACCACATCCTTTGGTCTGTACACCCAGCATCCTGAACTGAAATTTGGGAGCCGGGGCAGCTGCTATGAAGGGAAAAAAACTCTCTATGCACGCTCAGAGGAGGAGCTGGGCAAAGCTATACATAGCCAGGCAACGTGCTACACACAGTAGCCCAACTCGCCTTACCGTGGAGTTGCTGGCATTCCCGTCTTGTCCGAAGTGGCGCTCCACATAATGTGAGGACAGCAGGTGGCTGATGAGAGATGGGGAGATGGAAAGAAGCATGAGGATTGCTGCCACTGTGCAAGATCACACTTCCACCCTCTCATTTTCCCACTCTGTTCTTACAGAACGTTACAGATGGAGGAAATCAAGGTTTTGCCGCGAAGATCGTCCACTCAAGCCTCTCCCACTTCCCTTGTGCTCTTCTTCTAAAAACCATTGTCCCTGTTCATTTGGGTTCAGGATGGCTGCTAACATCCAATCTCTAGGTGGCGTGTTTGTTGCGTACATGCACAACATCACGGGGTGATGGGTGACTGTTGGTCGCATGGTTCTTCTGATCAGGGGCATAGCTAAAGGAGTGTAGGGGGTGCAATTACACCAGGCAACAACCTTTAGGGGGGCAACAAGCTGAGCTTTACACTAGTGACCAAAATTGTGAAAACCTTGGTATGAATGAATAATACCATCGTGTTATATATCATTGGAAAGGTAATTTAATGCAGAAATTTAAAGGTAATTTAATGCAATGAAACAAACCAGTGTAATATCTTAATTCTATCAAATGTTATGGCCAAAAAACAGAAAACATCACTTCCTGTTGTGACATCACTTCCAGGGCATCATTTTGCCCTCAGCACTGGGCTACACTTTCATTAGCTATGCCACTGTTTCAGATGCACACACCCCACCTGCGTAAGTCAAGCTTCTTTTCTCCAGGTATATCTCTGCCCCTGGATCTCCCGATGCACAGTCCAGCTCCTCTAGGACTCATCCAGCCCGGCCTTGGAAGATGCATGGCTTTACCAACAGGCTCAAGCAAGGTGGTACTTGGGAGAAAAATGGGACAACCCCATTTAACTCAGGGCCTGATCCTGTCCAACTTTCCAGATGCAGCCAAAACAATGCCCCAAGGAGGAGACACTTGTGACTGCTCCCCCCACCCCATGCCAGGATGCATCCCACGCTGCGTTGACACAGCTGCATCGGCGTTGAAAATTTGGAACCTATTCAAATTGGGCCTTAGGTCCTCAGGCTTCAATGCTAGCCACACTTACCTGGGAGGAAGCCCCATTGACTATAATGGAACTTACTTCTGAGTAGAAATGCATAGGCTTGGGCTCTTGGTCACTGGGAATTAGGGTTACCTCTTTGGCAAGTTTTGCGGATAACAAAACCTTTCCTCATTCAAGTGGCAGGGAGGCTGTTGGGGATTTCCTGACTGTGACGGAAAGGTGCTTTGCAAATGCCAAGAGGCATTATTTTCATTACCGATATATTTTTAAAAAGTTAAATCCCAGCATTAAGAATGGGCTCTCCATGGCTAAACTCGGCCCCAAGTTAATTCCCTAGGCACAGGCCAGGGCGAAACCCAATCACCAACACTCTGGTTAATCACACAATCTCTGGTTACAGCCCAAGACTCATCAGCCACCTCCTCTTACAAGTAACCAGGTTTGAAGCTTAATTTACTTGGAGGACGGAGGGGGAGGCCAGGAATGGCTCCGGATGCCTCATTAAAGATTCAGGAGCACTCATCTAATGGCAACCTTCAGAGGCCGTATCATAGAGCCAAGAGGGAGAAACCACCACCTCTCACCAATGGAGATATTCAAGCATAGTTGGTGACTGCTATGAAAAAAATCCAGATATATGCACAATACTACATGGATCGTACCACAATAAATCAGACAGTCGTGCAGTATTGTCATACATCTGCTCATACATACATCCTTTCTTCAACACAATCTGGGAAAATACATACACAAAGATGCTCATGAAGTATCACACAGAACACACACATCCCCATGCACATAATCTCCCCCTCACAAATGCACGCATTCCTATGCTAGCTAGTCATTTGTGTAAATAAACCAGTTCTAAGGTGCAGGGTGTAATCTGAACTCACTAGGGGCTCATTAAGTAGGGTTACCAGATACAAATGGGGGACAGAGTGCCCATACCTTTAACCATTGTATAGAAGAGATAATTTTGGCAGGTGCAGCTTTTGAAACCCTTCCATGATAAACTGCACCTGCCCAAATTCCCTCTTCTATACAATGGTTAAAGGTATGGGCACTCTGTCCCCCGTTTGTATCTGGTAACCCTATCATTAGGGCTCAGACTGTTGTCCTCCCCAAGACTTGGCTCTGGAGTATCTGAAGTAACAAGAACTGAGTGACTCTAGGCATGTACAGTGACTTTCCCTCACCACTGAGCAGGCACAGTCTGCCTGAACATATCTGAGATTAAGACGCAGTGCAGTGCAGGTGGAAGAAGGCCCAACTTCCAGGCAGGTTTGAACGCCAACAGGTTTCACTTTAGAAAGTAAACACTTCCCCACTTACATATCTTCTCCTGATATGTTAACAGGAGTCATCAACATGGCAACAAGAAAGTTCCAAAGAACTACACAATGATCCACTTCTATTTTCACAATATTGTAGCCACACACAGACAGGGTGACGATACAATGGAGGACAGAGTGCCTATATCTTTAGGCATTGTATAGCAGGGAATTTTGGGCAGGTGCAGTTCAACAAGGGAGGGCTTAAAAAGCTGCACCTGCCAAAATTCCCTCTGCTATACAATGCTTAAAGATATAGGCACCCCATCCTCCATGATATGCTGGTCACCCTGCAAACAGGCTGCAAAAGCCATAGCTGGTTTATTCCCAAACAGCGAACAGTGCTGGTGTGAAGAGACCCTACTTCAGTGACAGAGCACAAGAATAGTATGCAAAAGGTCCAAGGTTCAACCCCTGGTATCTCCAGGTAGGGGAATACCCACTAGTCCAGTTCCTTACCAGCGCACTTACCATATCAAATCAAAAGAATTCAAACGAAAGCCCTCTCAACTGGATTCGACAGTACTAGGTGTGCATATTGCCAGGATGAAACCCCGGGAAACTCCGAGTACCAGAAGTGGGCCATTTACAAGATGCCATTCTGAGAATAGGCCAAAATGCATTGAAAAGTCCTATACGTAAACTGCGCCAGTCCCAAGCTCGGACACAGTCCAACCACAGGTATGACTGCAGTTTTTCTCAGAGCTGGGTGTGCACATTGCAGGAAAGGCAGTCCGGGAACTTTGGAGTACCCGGGGTGGGCCATTTCCACCAGGTTCCAGTCTGAGGTTTTAGGATTTTGCATGCATTTTGGCCCATTTACAGATTGGGACCTGGTGGAAATGGCCCACCCCGGGTACTCCAAAGTTCCCGGACTGTCTTTCCTGCAATGTGCACACCCAGCTCTGAGAAAAACTGCAGTCATACCTGTGGTTGGACTGTGTCCGAGCTTGGGACTGGCGCAGTTTACGTATAGGACTTTTCAATGCATTTTGGCCTATTCTCAGAATGGCATCTTGTAAATGGCCCACTTCTGGTACTCGGAGTTTCCCGGGGTTTCATCCTGGCAATATGCACACCTAGTACTGTCGAATCCAGTTGAGAGGGCTTTCGTTTGAATTCTTTTGATTTGATATGGTAAGTGCGCTGGACTACACCTGAACGCTGGAGAGCCATTGACAGGAGAATCAACAGCACCAAGGAAGATGGACCAAGGGTCTGACTTGGTATATAGCAGCATCCTCTATACCCCCCCACCTCATCTCACAATAAGCAGCCCTTCCTTCTTGCACAAAGATATGCACTCCCTCACACAAGCAATAGGACAATCACACCCACGCACAGTGTGGCATGCCATCAGAATACAAAACCAGCACTCAGGCACACATTCACTGTAGCTCCCACGCTGTCACCTTCCGCTGCAGTCACCTTATGCGCGCACACACTTATGACCTTGCACGCCCCCAAGGTCTCCCAGCATGCACAATCTCACATGTCTGCACAAGGCAAGAGGTGAAAGCCAGTCCCTGAGACTTTTGCCTCTGAAAAAGGCCCTTTGCCCCTTCTCCGGTTTCTAAAGACTAACAGCTCAATCCTAACTAAATCCTTGCATGGCAGCACCAGTGCAGGCGGTGCTGCATCCCACTGGGGAGTTTTGGCTACCGGAGGACTCCTCGGGGTAGAGGGAATTTCAGCCACAGGTGGCACCAGGTGCTGTAGCTGAAGCTCTGGCATAGAATCTTCCATGCCAAGGCATTGCAAATTGAATGCGGCAAGCAGAGCATTGCGCTGGATGGCCCACCCTCCTGCCCCTGGGCCCAATTGGCTTGAAATAGCAACACACACACACACACACACACACACACACACACACAAAGCAGTTGGCTGTGATGTCTCTGCCGGGTGCCTTGTGACTGTGGATCATCCTGATGAGTAGGGGGGCCTACAGGGTTGGGGGGCCCGCAAAAACGTTTTGCATTGGGCCCCGCAGCTCCTAAAGTCGGCCCTGCTCACAGGGGTGTTGTGAGGACAAAAGGAGGGAAGGAATGATGTACACCACCCTTTGAAGAAATGTGGTAAAAAAATGTGAATAATAATGACGGTGATGCTCATGACGTTGCCATGCCATAGATTTACATCATAGCATTGGAATCCTTGTAGTTTGTGGTTTCAATTCCTTTCCTAATAACTTCTTCTGACATTCAATTGGTCCTTCAATTTGCTACTACATATACAGCATCAGCGCCACATTGAGTTTTCCACTGAGGATCTCAAAATCTCTTTCCTGGGTAGTCGGAGCCAGTTTATGAAAAGATCTTGGGCTACTTGCGGCACTGAAGGGGGGCTCTTGGACCGAGTACCAATATACAGGACCAGCAAGATCATGCACTGTAATCCTTGCTGCTGCTGGACTCTCCCACTACAGACAGTAAATGGGGAGGGGGGAGAATCATATATGAAACTGCTGTATGATGAGTGATAGTGCTGTTCTAGTCTGGAAGCAGTGCAAGGTATCAGGAAGGATCCTTCCCAACACCACCTTGTTCAAAATCTTTTAAATGCAGTTGAACCTGGGATCTTTTATGAGAAAGCGCATGGTTGATCATAGGTTTGAATGCTCTCTCACATGAAAGAAAAAACTCCCTGCGTACGAAAAACCAGTTTGACCTGGAAAAGAATTCAAGCCTAGCCTTATCTATGACACCCTGATGTTTTTCAGTGTAGTATTGGGATTTTTTTTAATGTCTAGAAACATAACCAATCCCTTGCCTAGATCCTATCCTTCACTTCACATCACTGTTCCTTGGCCTAATGTCTTCTCTCCATTTGCCTGGGATGGATATTCACCTCTTGTTTTGTTCCTATGGCCAGAGTGCCAGAGTTCTGCCCAGCCAACCCACGAACCACACCCTACCCCCAGCATCCAAACTTGAAACAAAGTCACCTCCACGAAGGATACTTACTGGTTCAGCTCAAGGTCCAGGGTGAAGGCTGAGCCAAAGGCATTGATGAGGAAACTCACCTGGGCAAGATGCATCACCTTCAGGAGGCATAAATAAGAAGGAGACAGAAAGAGAGTGGGGGAGGTGGATTAGAGGGCACATTATTTACAGAATGTTAAGAGTTGGAAGAAATCCTGGCGGTCATCCAGTCCAACCCTCTGTTTAGTGCGGGCAGCTGCTACAGCATCCCTGACAGGTGGCCATCTAGCCCTTGCTTGAGAGCCTCCCATGAGGGACAGCTATGGCTGCACCAAGCGGACTGTTCCAGTGCCAGACAGTTCCTACATTCAGAAAATTCTTCTAGCCTAAATCGACTTCCCTGTGCTCTTCTTTAACGTCTGTCGTCATTTGAAGCGCATAATTCGTATAGATGTGATACACACTGTGGCTTATTTCAAGTCTAAGTATGCTTGCTCATATTAATGCCTTGCTATCCATCACCTCCCTCCCTCAGTTGTTTCCCACACTGCTGAAATTTAGATTGGGAGTTCCTTGGGGCAGGGTCATTTCCTTAAGGAAATTGTAAATTTGTCATGTTGCCCCCCCAAAAAGTTATGTCCTCCCACTACCCCTTCAAATGCTTCTTTACAGTCCAATTTAATCAAACCACAATTAATCATCTCTTACAGTGGGAATGGTCCCATTTACAAGATGTAATACTAAGAAGAGGGTGCTCTCATCCCCACCGCTGAGTTTGAGTTCACCACCACTAAGATCCACAGATCTGGTATCAGAAGAAAGGACATCCAGGTCAGAGAGCCTGACTTCTAAATAAAACAACTTTGACCTTCCATACCTCTAATTTTAGAAATTAAGGAACGGGCACTCCTAGACCATATTGGATTTCTGGATCTTTGCCAGTGCGATTCTTAAGCTTCTATAATTTATGGAAACAAGCAGAGCAGCTCTTGTGGGGCGAGGCGGGGGGGGACCACATGGAAATTCATTATGACAGCTTGGCAGGTTAACATACAGAACCTGGGCAGTTCGACCTCATTCTTTCCCCGGAAGAGCAGGTAACTACAAACCCTCCATCTGTCAGACACACCGATGTGGAACACAAACTGGGCACACAGGTCTTGGGGAGCAGCTGGGAAGCAGAATGAAGGAGATGGAGGAAGGTCAGGGGATGCCACAGCTGGCTGGCTGCAAGAGGCAATGAATGAGCACACACAACTAATGGGGAACCACTGCGGAGATGGAGTTGCGCACAGTCTTCTGCAAGATGCAGGAGCTCATAAGATTTTCTGGGAACCAGAATAATATAGATGCTGGTCACCAGACCTAGTTTTATAGGTGTCAGTGACTGCTGGGCATCTGGATTTTTACTACCATCACCCCTTGGTCTCTACCATTACCTACTTCAAATGTCTTAGCTGACCCAAGGCCCAAACATGATTCACTATCAGTCGATAATGTGCAGGTTAGAATTAAACAATCAAGACCAAAGGACGTATCCTTGCAGCAATCTGACAGCTTCTGAATGGCATATTTAGAACAATCAAGTGTAGCCAAGAAAAGGGGGAAGTTAGTCTGGAATGCTCCAGAAAGAGACATCGCGTTAGGACATGAAACAACAGGATAATCCTAAACACGTATTCTCAGAAGTTCTCTGAGTTCAAGAAAGGACATACTTTCAATAAAAGTGCACAAGATTGCAACTTTAGGATCTTGCAAAACCAATGTAAAAATAAATACCTTCTCAAATTTATAATTGCTTTAGGACAAGAATAAGAGGTTAATACAGGAGAGGAGATGCCTTCTAGCTAATGCGCTAAGGCAGTGGTATTCAAACTTTTTAGACCGGGACCCACTTTTTAGAATGGCACTTGTGTTGGGACCCACCGGAAGTGATGGCTCGGCCTCTTAAAGGGGGCGCGCACCGGTAAAATGAAAGCAAAAATTAAGGCGACAAAAATAGAGGGAAAAACAGCAAAACATGCTCAAAGGGCAAAACACCCAACTGTCCTGATGAAAGGCAAGGCCAGACAGGGGATTACAGGAAGCCCCCTCCCCTCAGGAAATCTTCATCACCTGACCTGCCTGACCTGAGGAGAGGTGCTTCCAATCCACAAGACTGAGCCAGCCAATGAGAGCCCACTGGAGAAGAACTGAACTAAAAACAAAATTTAAAAACCCTCACTTGAAAATTCAAACACTTACGAAAAGAATACAGCAAGAGTTTCCAAGATGGCTGCTCCCAGCTTTCCGCGACCCACCTGACATCGGGCCGCGACCCACCAAGTTTGAATAACACCACAGTTTGAATAACACTGTGCTAAGGAAAAGCAAGAGTGTGTTTGGTGAGATTGCCTGTGCAGCTAATAGCTAAACATGCTTCCTTAATGAGCACTGGGCATTTGCTTTGGGGGCTGATAGTTTCTTGCCACTGAGCGCACCCTGCCTGCTTTGGTGAAGGCTGGAGAGAAACCGTTTGGCAGCTGCAATGAAGTTCAGCAGAGGGGACAGAGGTTTTTGAGGTTTTGCAGCTGCTCTCAAGAAGGTGCCAATAATATGTGGCTGTTTAGGATGGGGGCAAAAGTAACAAGGGAAGTGGCATGTGCCTAGCCTTCATACCAGCCAGGAATGTGCATTAAGGAGTTAATTCTTCACAGAACAGGTGGTTTTTGAGCTAAGGATTGAAGGAAGAGGCGAATGTACAGAGCCCAGTCTGCCATGAAGTAAGTTAAGTGTTCCTCTTGTATTGTTGTTATTCACAGGGGTTCAAGCTCATTATTAATTATTATTATTATTATTATTATTATTGTGTGTGTGTGTGCGCGCTATAAAGCTCTCATCATATTTGCTCCCATCACATTACTAATCCTAAACCGAACCTGTGCCTTAGCAAATGTGGGTTAGCACACTAGTCCAACTACCAAAAGGATCAATCACCAGTTATTTGGTGATCAATCACCAGAATGGCAACCTTTCATGTTCTTCTCTCTCTCCCATCCTGGGGAGAGGATTCACATTAGAACACAGCCTCTCTTTTCCCCTAGGCTATGTATGAAGTTCCTCTCTCAGGCAGTATGATCTTCTACCTTCCTCACACAAACTTTAGTGTTTGTCAATGCTGGATCATGCTTGGGCACTTTCCCCCTCAGCAATTTGGATCTGTGAACGTTCCATAGCATCAAAGCCATTCAGCCAATCACCAGGGAGGGTAGGTGGGGAGAGCACTTGCAGACAGGCAGGCATATATACAAAGGTTTCCTAGCTATGGAGCATTCTTTAAAGGACATACAATACAATGCTTCTAAAAAGGCAGGGCTTGCTGCAGAAGTTCTTTTCGCAGTGACAGACTCAACCCTGGTGCAGTTGAGATAGATAGAGCATCACAACAGCAAGGGTAATCTTCATGCCTTGCTGGTGGGTCTCCCCAGAGGTATGTTGTTCACCACTGCGGGGAACCACTGGTGAGCCTTTGTTCTCATCCAGCAGGCTTTCCTATGTTTTTAAATGAAGGAATAAGCCATTTAGCTATTTGATTTTCTCTGTAAACCGTTTTGTGAACTTTTTGTTCTTGTTGAAAAGCAGCATATAATTACTTTTAGTAATAATATTATGAGCGCACCAGAGCATGTACAGAGTGCACTCCTCTCACCTTCTGATTAAATGCAACTCACTTCCTCTACTCACATCTCTGTGACAATCGGCATCCAAGTGTGATGAGTTGCTGCATCTCTTTCTCTAAGAAAATTAATTGTATAATTCTTCTTTATACTGTAATGGGGGAATAGTGATGTCTGGAAACGTTGCGAGCAAGAGATAACACATAAGCATTTCATAGCCCACCTCATAAAAACATAAAATTGCTTTGCTAGATCAAACCAAAGGCCCGGCTACCCAGCATTCCGTTCCCCAATTGGCAAGCCAAGTGCCTCTGACAGAGACCATGAAAAGTGCACAAAGGGCCATGATTTGTCAGTGGTAACTGGTGTTCAGAAGCATGAAGCCTTTGAACATGGACACTCCACTTGGCTGCTGCAGCTAGTAACTGCTCAGACCTCTCTGACAGTGGTCATCATCACAACTTGTGGCAGCAAAGTCCATAAGTTAATGATTATTATTTTTGGGGGGGGGGAGTGCTTCTGTCAGGTCAGACCTTACTGCCAACACATGCACCCACTGGTTCCCAAGCATTTTCAACTGGCGGCTCCCTTGACCACTTGGGCCACTGGCAAGGCTCCCCGTTAGGGCGACAATCCTATACATTGTCTAGGGTGGCAAGGTTTTTGCCAGGATTCCTGGCTGGTTTCTGCAGCTCCCTGGGAAGCCATGGCTCACAGTTTGGGAACCACTGCATTAACCCATCGTGTTCACTGCCCAAGTCCTCCTGACATCTGAGGCGGCATGCCAAATGCTGACCCCCATTACCCAATGCTGGGCAAGCCTCTGCTTTTCCTACTCTGCAATGTTCTAGGTCGGTGCTTGCCTCTTCTCCACATTTCCCTTTTTTCTCTGTCCCACTCTTCCTTTTCCAATCCAGGAGGAGGAGGAGGAGGAAGAGCAGTAGCAGCCACTAGGCAGAAAGAGATGGGCCTCCCACCCCCCAATCTGCTGCCTGAGGTCACCTCCTCATTTGGCTTCATGAATGGGCCACCCTTGCATTCACGGCATGTGTCCTCAGACCAAGTCCCAGCACAGAAACAAACGTCAGTTCTGCAAGAGCAAAGCAAGGTAACTTCAGCTGGGCAAATCTCAAGCACCGTCCTGGAGCCGGCACGGCTGTGGGCTGAAATTGGCATGAAGGTAGGGAAGTTGAGTGGGAAGTCAGAGCAACTGCAGGAAGAAAGAGAGGCTAGGCAGCAAACTAAAAGCTTCTGGGACTGAGCCCGGGCTCAAATTCAGCCCTGTTCAGATGCTGCAGCAGCAAATTGAGTTAATGCAATTCTTGGCTATAGAAACGAGAGGGATGAGGGCAGCAGAGACAAGGAGGAGGGAGTGACTGAGGGCTCTAACTTGGAGGTTATTCAAACCTTGGGTCCAGTTCTGGTTTCTCTGTGTTCTCGGACTCCTTTCTCTAAGGTGTCTGACGGGGAGGGGGGGAAGAGAAGAAATTAAAAAAAAAAAAAAACACCACAGGGTGGAGTTACAAGAACACTTCAAGGGCTGAAAAACAAGATTTCCAGAGAGGGACAGAACAGCTTAACATATTTAGCTGAAATCAAAAAGAGGAGTGAAGGATGAGAGAGTGTCCTGTGTAAGAACCTTCCCAAGGAGAAATTGAGCATGACTGGGGGTGGGGGGAGGGAAGAGGGAAGGCACACTGCCTGGAAGCTGAAGCCAGTCTCAATGGAAGGAACGTATTTTAACTCTTTCTTCGGACTGGTTTCAGACAGCCACTTTCGCACTGGGGGAAAAACTCCGGTTTGTTCACAGACTCAAGGGCTGAAACCAGGGGTCAGAAAGGCAAAGGATCCCAAGCAGTCAACTCAAAACCAAGCACGCAACTCACTTCAGTGTCACTGCCCCAGGATATCCAATCATGTAAACAAATAGCATGGGTCAGGTATCTGGTGTGCAGGGCATTGTGGCATGTGGAGGTCAGGAAGAACAAGCCATGACCAGCACATGGGCCAAGAACGTCTGTATGGGGCATGCAATTGAAATTTCCTGGAATTCCTTGTCATCAGAAGTTGTTGATTCAGGATTGTGAATTAGAAATTGAGGAAATAATCTTGGGTGCCTTGTGTCCTATACACATGTATGCCAACGTGCACCTGTGCATGCATGGGAGTGAGAGGGGGGGGAAACTGCAACCAGATATGGTGTTGCCTCAAGCTTTGATTGTTTTTTTTAAAAAAACAGATTAGAAAGAAAAATCACATAGATCTAGCAACAGCTATTAGGCACAGTAGCTAACTGAAACCTCCAAGTTACAAAATAATATCTTTGGCCCTGATCAGATGTGCAAAAGCACTTAGCAGAGAAACCTATTCACATTTACTAGACTGTCTGCACAGTTGCTGTGTGCATAAAAGCATACATACATTGACTCGACATGGGCGACTGGAGACCCTCAATCAATACTTATGCACATTTTGTCCATTCACAAGCTCTGTGCTGTCTAATACAGGGGTGACAAACTCATTTCATGTAGTGAGCCAAATACCATTCATGCCGCCAATTGGGGGCCGGAAGTGACACCTTTAAACAGGAAGTGACATCATTAAGCAGATGATGGCCAGAAATAAGCACATTGATCTCACGCAGGAACTCATTCACTGCAAATGACAGAAAAGAAAATGTGCAAATCATAATTTCAAGATATGAGAGAGCCCAATTATCATGCTGGGAGAGTCCAGTTATAACAAGGGTCGGACAAATTGCTTCTGGGGGTTGCATCTGGCCTGCGGGCCTTACGTTTGACATCCCTGGCCTAATGAATTCAGCTAGCTTGTGGATCTTGCTTGCTTTTGCACACTATGTTGACGTGAACAGGGCTCAAAGGGAAAAGGGGATGACTGTCTCCATCGTGCCCTGCTGAAAGCAAAGCAAACACTACATTGGACATGTCGTTAATTGATGGGCTTGAAGTAGAAAGTGTACTGGAAGCATCCCCTTTTAGGCAAAGAATAGATGGGTGAGCTATGTGATGCGGATTGGAACTATGGTGAGCAAGAAGGGGGGGTTGATCTTCCCCACTGCACTATTCACCTCCCAATATCACTCTCTAAGTTGTCTGCCCCTGAAGTGGCTATTTGCAGCAAGTAAGCACAAAGGACGCAAAAGGAAGCAAGCTGTCACTTTCCCACTGGAACAAACATACATTCTTTAATTAGTTTTGAAAGACGGGTGCTAGGTACTTAAGCTGCCCGGGAGTCAGCCCATTATAGCAGTCTGGCATTGCTCACTAATCTCAGATGCATAGAGGCTGTCTTGTGGTTACTTAAGTTGCTTCCACACTAGGGCTCTATAGAACTGCTGAGGCATTGCTCTTCCACAATCGACTGGAATCAGAATTAAAACAGAGGTGCAACAAAGCACTACAGTTAGTGCTATATTGTCCAGAGGTGCTGACTGGCCAAGACTCTTCAACAACGTCTACTCATTCAGCAAAGTCCCATTCAGCAAGTGGTCTCCTGCAACATTAATTAGTCATTTCCCTCTTGCAGTTTCGGCTTCTTTTATAACTCTTATTCCATACAGCTGAGGAATTTTTAAATAGCTGCACACTGCAGTTCATCAAAAAGATTCCACAGAAGTTTACAACTTAACAAAACAAAACAAAAAAATTAAAACGCCATTGAACAATAGCAAACAAATGAGTCTGTGCAATAAAAAAAAAACCCAGCAAGTCAGTATGGTGTAGCAGTCGCTGCTAAACAGATTTTAATCAACACTTAGTGAAGTTAATTTGAATTTATAATTTAAAGAAATCTTGCAGGGAAAAAACTGGCAGGAGGCTGTGTCACATTTGCTTGCCTGTCCGCTCACTCGCTGTCTTGCTTGCGCGCACAGAAGTTCTAGAGCATTGAGGCGCCTACCAAGATAGTTTCATTTCTAGTGGTAGCCAATCTAGACCCTAAATAAGATCAAGTTCCATCTTATTCGTTTTACTCCAAGACCACATCAGAAGATCTTCATAGCCAGATATGGAGGAGAGATGAATTATCTCTTTTTTTTTTTTTTTTTTTGAGATGAATTACCTCTTAACTGCCCTTTGTTAATCATCTTGTGCTCCCACAGGGAGGGATGTTCTATTACTAGTTTCCGTCTATTATTTTTTTCTTGTATTCCTTTTACAGCAAAAATGAAAGGAAGCCAGGAATTAACACTCTCCCCCTGAAGCTGGTAATTAACAGGCAATTCATCATTAATCCCCTATACTAGCCATGCTGAATAGGAATCTGAAATGAGGAAGCTTTTAATTAAAAGCACAGTATCGCTTTGCTTTGCCAATCCACACGGGATAGGTCGGCACTACAAAAATGCCACAAAACAGGTTAAAAAACAAACAGAAGGATAGCTCAGAAAATCCAGGGATCCAACTATTTGGCAGCAACACCATCTGGATTCTTTATAAAAAAAGGATGGCATAAAGGATGGCAATTCTAAACTTAACAGTATGGAAACTACAGTCTCAGAAGCATTTTCATCTTGCTCTCTATTTTCTGGGATGAAGGCCTATTTTTGGGTAGCAATCCTATACACACGTACCTGGGAGTAAGTCCCATTAAACTCAATGGAGCTTAGTTCTAAGTAGACATGCATAGAATTCTGCTGTAAGCCTTGCCTCAAAAAAGGCAGCTGCTGCAAGGCTTAACACAAATAAAAAGGGTCAAGTATTTTCTACACAATGCACAATTATGCACACTATGCGCTATGCAGAGTTAAGGATTTAAACAGAACTCCACCATTCCCAGCCTGACCTCTCCCCCCAGTCATTTATCTAGGCAATGCAAAGATTTGGCTCTGGAGTAAGCAGAGGTGGTTGTGTGTGTGTGTGTGTGTGGGGGGGTAATACACAGTAATGCAAATCACAAAGGAGAACCTGTGGTCTTAACCACCCATCCTATGCAAGCAGCTGTGCTCCTACTTGCTCACACACTTCACGCTGCCCCCCTGCCCTCCTCCCCCCTGCATGCAGCAGCAATTCTACCTTTGCTCCCATCGTGGCTGAGTGATTATCTTATTCATTATGGATGAGATCTTCTGCACACCTCCCATTTAATCTAGCTTAACACTCGCATACACCTACAGCACAGAGATTTTAATGGAATCCATTAAGGAGGTTTGAAGTAGGGGGAGAAGGAGGGGAGTGTGGGTTGGAAACATTTAGAGCTGGAAGCATTTTATGAGTGGGAGACTATGCAGGAGGGGGGAGGGAGGGCGCATCATAACTATGCACTGCCGAAGTTTCCCCATAAGCAGAGGCACCTTCCTGCAGCCAAATTCGGCACCAAAATGTCCATTTAAGACAAACTTTTATTTTCGATTTTTAGTTTCACATCTTTGAAGAAGCACCAACATGTTCCCACCATGCCAGGAGAGAGAGAGGCAGGCACACACCCCACAATGCCACAGGAAGGACACTGTTCCTTCTTTTTTTTAAAAAAAAAAAAAATCAGCTGGAGTCTGGGGCTGATGACTGCTGTAGAACGGGATAATCTGGGTTCAACTCTCAGCACAGTCATAGATTCACTAGATGACTTTATATATGCACCAAGAATCCACCCCCATTTTGTGTAAAATGGGAAAGGCTACTAATGAAGAACAGCTAAAATGTAAGCCACTCATATACAGATTGTATTGGCATGATTGACGTTGCTTCTGCTACTAATTCAAGTTGTATTGGTCGAGAAGTGGTGCTGAGCGCTGAAGCCCCATCTCCTGGCCTGGCCAGCCTGCTCCCTGGTTTCGGAGACTTCAGCAGGCATTGCCCAGTCCATTGTTCAGTTCCTCTTTAAAGGGTTAGACGCTGGATTTTTTAAAAAGGTGCTTCTCACTTTGAGTACAGACTGACACAGTGGTGTCATTCAAATTATTTAGGAACAGGAACTCACTTTTGATTGGCACTTGTCGGGAACCCGGAACCAGCCATGGAGCCCGTTAGGATTCCTATTCTGGTCCGTTCCCCCTGAATGACATCACTGCCTTCGCCCCCCTAGGAATCCGGAGTCGCTCCCTTTAACCCTCTGAGTGCCAGCCAACCAAGAAGAAAAACTCTTTGCAGAGGAATTGGGAGGGGGGAGGAGGGAGAGTGAAGTGGGCGGAGTCAGCCCTAATTTTAACTAGTGGAACTGAGTTCCTCCGCGTTCCCCCTGCATGACATCACTGGACTGACACCCAAGTACAAAACACAGGCATTTCACAAAGAGTCTGTGTGGGCAAAAAGGATAGTTCTTCCCTTCAAAATACCCAGGAGCAGTCAACTGGGGAAGGGAAGGGAAGGGAAGGCAGACAGGGAGGCCTGGCTCAACCATTAGGCAAGGGGAAGCAGCCCATTCTACTTGCAGGCTTTGGGGTCCCAAGGCAGCAAATGGCCAATTATTTAGTCTGTAAACTTTTAGCACTGAGTAGGAGATGGAGAGACCCTTGGGATTTTCAGCCTCAGGCTACCTTCACAGGCTTGACAGTAAGCTATACAACTCACAGATTGTCACGAATATTTTGTTTGTATCTGTTTGGGCCACGGCCATACAAACAAATCATGCACAGATCATGCACATCATGACCGAAAAATTGCCGTTAAGGAAGTTGGAAAAATTCCTTTGATTGCAGTCCTTAATGTCTGCCTGCTGTTGGCCGTCTCATGTTGGTAAAAAAAATGAGCAATGGTTAGGAAGTTCAGTTTTGGCTGTAGCATTTGGCGAGTCTAAGGTGATGAAAAGTCAGGACTGGAGAGTTGATCGGTTTACAGATGTGCACTTTCTGTCTGTGACAATCTTTTATAGTTATCAGTAATGACAACGACAGAAGGCCGAACAAGGCAGAGTGTGACAGCTGAGATCTGGTCTCCCAGCATTCTTTTGTTTGTTTTTTACAAGCAGTGATGGGGGCCCCCAAATTGGATCGGGGCAGGGATGCCAGGGAAGGAACGTTAAACTCTTTCTCCCTCTGTGCCATTTCCTTGAATTGCTCCCTGAACTAGCTACAGACCTGCTAGGGGAAGCATACCGACTCTGTTTGTCTTTTCTACAGATGGACAAACGGCAGCTTTGCAAAGGTCAATTTAGATCAGGGAAATGAATGTGGGGGGAATATGAATCTCCTTCCCCAGTACTGCTTCTCTAAACCAACTGGCGGGGATGAAGTTCACAGCTACTTTTAAAAATATATATTATATACTGCATATAGAAACTTTGCAAGAGCCAGTCATGGTTCGCCTGCATCCTGTATAGCTTTTCCCTTAGCCAAGAATTTCTCAAACTGTGCAATGACAAATTACAGTATTTACTCAATTTAAGGCTCCTGTAAGACAAAGCCCTCACCCACGGGGAGGCTGTCTACTGCTTCTCTGCATGCTTGATTGCTCTGGGCTTCCTTCCTTCCAATTAACCTTTGTTGGGGTAGGCAATTCTGCTTAGTTCTGAGCTGAAGTATCACCCCTGGGATACTTTGGCTCAAAGTTGGGGAGGGGGGTTGAAGTGGGGTACAAAATACTTCCTGGAAAACAACTGCCAGGCTGATGCTGTGCAGTGGCTAAGAGATGAATCAGGGCTTTCCCAGCTCCAGAGGTTTGCCTCTGCCACAACCATGTGAGCATTGTAAGCCTATGCACAGCTACTCAAAAGTAAGTCCCATTGTGTTCCATTGTGTTCCATCAAAAGTAAGTCCCATTGTGTATTCAATTGCAGCTTCACAGCCCAATCCTAACTCCCCACATGGTGATGCAGCAGCACCAATGTGGCTACCGCTGTATCCCACAAGGGAGTTTCAGCCTCCAAAGGCCTCCTTGGGGTAAGAGGACGTTTGTCACTCTGTCCCTTGCCTGGCAGATCTACTGAGACCTGTGTGAACAACATCGCTGGTGTAAGTCTGTGTGGACCTGTGAAGGCAGATCAGGCCCAGTAAGGGGGTTGGGGTTCGACAGGCACCGCTACTGTGAAAACCAGTTCCTTTCCTGGGCCTGATCCATCCTCTTCCCTGCCCCATCGCCACTGTTGTGCCACCGGAATGTCCATTCTTGCTGCACAACATGCTAGGAGGATTGGGCTGTCAGAGACCTTAAATAAGCCACACACTTTCAGCCTCAGTTTTAAGAAGAGCCCTGCTGGATCAGGCCAAAGGTCCAGCTAGTCCAGCTTCCTGTATCTCACAGAGGCCCACCAGATGCCTCAGGGAGCACACGAGACAACAAGATGCTTGCATCCTGTTACCACTCCCCTGCATCTGGCTTTCTGAAGTAGCCTACTACCAATGTAAGGAGGTTGCACAACAATGTAAGGAGGTTGCCAACAGCCCACGATAGACCTTTCTTCCAGAAAAGTTTTCCAAAGTTTTCTCCACCTGTAAGGGGGAGAATAATGAGGATAATAAGATGTCCTTACCTGATAGCAGTGGTTCCCAAACTGTGAGCAGTGGCTCCCTGAGGATCCACAGAAACCAGCCAGGGGAAGCCCCAGAATCCTCCTGAAACTCCCGTGCCCTATACAAAGTACTGAATAAGATTGTAGCCCTAATGGGGAGTTGTGGCCAATGGCCCAGTAGGTTAAGGGAGCCACCAGTTGAAAAAGTTTGGGAACCACAACCTGACAGAAGTGTTATCAGAATTACATCAAGAATCCATAGGAAGTGCTTTGTCCACTCAGAAATCCAAATGCCAAGGGGAATGGACTCCTGCATTACTTGAGATTTGCTTCATCTGTTGCTGGAATCATTTGCAGCCACATAAGACCAGAGTTGTGGCACAGCATGGGCAGAAAAAGAGAGTCAACTGAATACCCTCTTGCCTCTCCTTGCACTGTGTTTGGGCAGCCCTAAGGCACAGCTTGGCAAGCCTTTTGTGCTGAGTATGGCAGGACAGCACCAGCTGGAGGAGAGGGAATTGCTCAGTTCTCACTCTTCCCCCACCCTGTGCTATGCTAAGAGTTGGAAGTGCGGTTTGGGTTGGAAGAGAAGGGGTTGGGAACGGAGCATGTTCTTGGGGATTGGTGCAGTGGGTGAACTTCACCATTCTTCTAAACCTCCCAAAATGTGATGGATGGGATTATCAGAAATGCAATGGCAAAGCAAAGGTTTAGGCCCTGCCCTGATTTTGTGACACATCTACATCAGGTGTGACTAAATTTGCTGATCACACCTTTATGCTGAATGATCAGCCCTTACCTGTTGCCTCTCTGCATAAATTATTATTTTGGGATTGCCTCCTTCCAATCAGAAGGCAGGCCCAGAAAAGTGACTCACACAGAAGATGGGCAATTCAGGTCACTTTTAGGGCCCCGGCACATACTTCATTATTCACGTACTTTTCGTAAGAAGAGCAGTGGTGGGAGTTCCAAATTGGAGTGATGGGGGAGTGGGGTTTTTAACTCTTTGTTCCAACATATTCTCAATACAGATAGAACATCCCCACCCCCACAGTACCTATTGCCCTGGAAGGAAGGCTCCCACTGATGCCAATGAGAGCCGGGGCACAGTGTTAAAGCCTCCACATTGCATTTCCAGACCCACCACCAGAGTTACTATTGGTTGTAGAAAAGCCAAGTACACCAAGTGCCACTTTTTGGCAATACCACTCTTCCAGGCACCACTACCATCAGTAGAGAATGAGTGCACAGGGACGGGTTGTTTGCCCCACAGTTGGGGCGTCACTCTGCACCTCCATTCCCCAAACCAGGTGTGTTTTGAAGGGCTGGGTGGCTGCATGGCCCAGGAGCAGCACCTCCACTTCCAGCAGATTTGGCCAGGTGAGGCCATGCCACGTGGTCACTTGGGCCATGGGACGTCTGCCATACTGCTAGGTACCACTAGTGGCAGTAGTACCACGGGTTGCAAAACAGAGCATACAGAGTCAGCCTTTTTGAGTGAAAGAAGAGTGCCTCCATTTTCAATGTTTAAAAAGTGGGCCTTGGCAAAACTATCAGGAGTATGGAAAACTCTAGGCGTAGCTCTTTCTGTCTGCAAGACCAGAGGAAGCATTCTCCCAAGGAAAGGCCAGCTCTCCAGACAGTAATTAGATTTTGCCAGAGGACCACTTTGCAGAGGGAAGGGGGCCAAGTAAAGGCGCTGAGGTCTGCCTAAGTTGTCCTGCCAGCAGGTTCTGCTGCTACCGCTCCAGAGGGGCTGGGCTGGAGCTTCAGTGGCCAGCTGAAGCTGGAAGAAAGCTTCCACTTTTCTGGAAGAAAGGTCTATCGTGGGCTGTTGCAGATTACAGCTTGTTACAGCTACTTGGGGCGGGGGTCTCACTTGTTCCAGGGAGACATTCAGAGCGCAGTCCTAAGCTGTGCTTGATCAGTGAGGCTGGTGGGCCTTCGCCAAATCCAGCACAGCTTCGGTGTGCTGTGGAGACTGCCCAGAGCAAGGGTACGTTCATGCTCCAACCTCCCCATTGGTTTCCTCGGATCTGTGCCTGCTGGATAGTCTCTGGTCTCTTGCGCTACTGGCCTCTTGCACTCTTTCCTCCAGTATTGTTAATATTGGCTTATATATGGCTTTCCAACAAGAGTAGTTCACAAAGCAGTTTACACAGTAAAATAAATCAACAAACGGCTCCCTGTCCCCAAAAGGCTCACAATCTTAAAAAAAAAAAAAAAATTCAGAAGAGACACCAGCAATAGCCACTGGCGAAGATGCCATGCTGGGGTGATGCAACTCAGAGTGCAATCCTACACCAGTCCAATGTCCCTTACACCAGTCCAGGAGTGCCGCAATCATGCACTAAATCACATTCGCAACTAGAGACGGCTGTGCCAGCGCACCAAGAACACATACAGCTTCCACACCCCTGCAAAAAAAAAGAAGGTTGCACTGGCAGAGGGCAGCTGGTGTGGGGGGAGGGGTGGAGAGGGAGAGGACAGAGGGCAGAACGGGGTGTTTGGGGTGAGGGAGAGCAAAACATGGTGCTTGGGGTGGCGGGAGGGTGGGCTGAGGCTGGGATTGGCCTGGGCGACTTAGGCAGTACGCTAACCACCCTCCCTGCCAGCCCAGCATTACACTGGGCTGATTAGATCTGCACCAGTGATTTTGCTGGCACACATCCACATAGCCCCATAGGGGTGGCTGCCGTGTGACACAGGGTAAGGGGGAAAATCCCCTCACCCCAAATTGTGCAGCAGCCACCTCCTACCCTGGGCGGGATATGCCACAGCTGGCCTGCCTATCCCAGCACAGGATAGGATGGGGCTGCCTGACTGCAAGTTTTCACTGCTCAGGGAAGGGGAGCATTTCAGAGAGCAAAAGCACGGAGTCAGTGGCTCCAGTGACTTGGCACTGGAGTCCAGTGGCTTGGCAGCCCCATACCACAACTGAAGGGTGAAGGGGCAAAGGGGGAATAAAAGCTTCCATTGAAGGAAGACAACAGAAAGATCAAGAGGCCCAAATGCAAAGCGGGAACAATATTTGTGCATACATCTGAAATTGAGAGAGGAGCCAAAATGTGCAATATGGATTTTGAGGTATAGAATGGCCACATCTGAAATTTGATCATCTGAGTGAGAATGCCCGACATCACTGTCAATATTCAGTTCTGGTTGAAATATGGATATTCCTTGTAAACCACATTAAAAGGAAATCTATCAATGCGTTTCCATTCTTCTTGAGAAAGAAGAACCCATATACAATGTTCTGCTTGCATAATTGCCCCCTCCCCCCCCCCACACACACACCCCAGAACCACACACACTTATTTCATGGGCGAGCTGTGAGTTATGGGGGGGTTCAAAGCCTCAAGCCAACATATTCTAAGGACAGAAGCATTGCTTTGATGCATCAGATCAGAGGTCCATCCATCCAGACACTATGTTCATGCTCCAACACATGAACCACTGTGGCCGGCTAGGTCTCAGCGGGGAGGTCCTCAGCAGGGCATCTCAGCTCCTGACCATCACAAAAAGTCTGCCTCTGCACATGGAGGCTCAGCTGAACCGCCCTGACTCACAGCTGTCCACTGATCTGTTCTCCATTCGTTTGTCTAATCTGCTTTCTCAAAAGTCATTTTAAGGGTGTGTGGTGGACAGAGAAGGATTATTTAATCGCTCCCAGACATCGTGGTCCCTGGAGTCATCTGCTCCTGGAGCGAATGGTGCTGGGAGGGAAACATGCATTGGCCGTCGTCGAGAAACAATGGCTTTGGGGGGCATGATGTTTGTTGGGACTCCTGTATGTTGAGAGGGAGGGGGCTGTTTACGCGGTGCACCGTGGCGCTTGCTGTGCTTACTGTGCCCAGCTATGCTGCTGTTCCCATTTATTGTCCTCCCAAAACTGACAGCCAGAGAACTACTATCTCTGATCCTAGATGTGCTTGCTTGTCTGTTTTGGGGTGTGTTTCTTCCCCAAACCTTTATTTCACCTTTCCCAGCAATTTCACAGCATAATTACAATAACCTTTGCGAGTTTCCATGTAACTGCCATGGCTAATGGCTGCTGATAGATCTAACTTCTACATACAAGTTAGAAAAGAGACCCCAAGGGCAGGGAGCAATGGAGATAGAAGCTAAGATAATTCATCCTGCAAAGGGAGGGAATAGCTACATACCCCTGAGGGGACAAGGAAATTAGCTTTCAGATATAGAAGCATTCAAGTGCACCTTTAAAGTTATCTCTAGTCCAATCTCCTCCAACATATGAAAGCCTATTTATATGACACATCTCCCATCTTCTCCAGAAAGCAAATCAATCAATGCCTGTATCAAAACAGGTAAGGAGAATTCAAAGTGTGCTGTGGTAGAGAAACCTAAGGAAGCTATGTTTTTCAGAAGTTAATCAGTGGAACTCACCGCTATGGGATACAACTGAAGTTTACAGGAGTAGCTGAATCCCTGTAATGTAATACTAAGACAACACACAGAATTTTGAAACCAACTCCGATGCCTGTTTGCCAACAAATGCTTAAAGGTAAAGGTAAAGGTTTCCCCATGACCGAATGCTCTAGTCGTAACCGACTGTAGGGGGCAGTGCTCATCTCCATTTCTAAGCCAAAGAGCCGGAGTTTGTCTTAGGACAAGCTTCCGTGGTCATGTGGCCAGCATGATTATTTGCCAAGGCGCACGGAACGCCGTTACCTTCCCACCAAAGTGGTACCTATTTATCTATTGGCATTTTTACATGCTTTCGAACTGCTAGGTTGGCAAGAGCTGGGACAAACGACGGGAGCTCACTCCGTTGCGCACTCTCGAACTGCCAACCTTCCAGTCAGGAACTTTCTGCTCAGCAAGCTTGCAGCTCAGCAGTTTAATCCACTGCGCCACCATGTCCATTGTAAACAAATGCGTACAAGTGCCCTAATTGTGGGGCAGCTGTGCTTCATTTGGAACCATGGTTTTTACTTGTGACCCCAGATCACCAGCCCTCTGCAACTGATAACATGAAACCTACATGTAAGTCACAATTACCTAGTAGCATAGCTAGAGAGGGGGGAAACAGGCGTGCCCCAGTATCCACAGATTCAGTATCCATGGTTTTAGTTATCCACAAATACCATGGATCCTGGGATGCCTATTAAAAAGATAGAGGAACATTAAACAAATCCTTTTTTTTTACCTTGTTGCAGCAAAACCACTGATGTTCCCCTATCTCTGAAAAGGTGTCCTCAGAATTCACGGTTTCAGGTATCCATGGTGGGGTGCAGAACAGAACCGCAAGCGGATACCGGGGCACGCCTGGACTGCAGGTGCCACAATGTGCCGTGTACGTGGCCCCTCCCATTTGCCATCAGAGCCATTCCGAGCAGCGATGGCAATGCCCAGGCACTCGTTGGACCAAACACATTGTGGCACCTGCAGTATGTAGTGTTTGGCCCTCCTCTCTAGCTACGCTAGTGATTATACCCTAAAACACTCTTTCTCTCCCACTGCGACAGGAATCTCTGAGAGAGAAAGAGAAATGAGAGAACCTACATCTCTCTGTATGCTTGACAGAGAGAGGAGGGCAGAGGGTCATAGTAAAAATAATCTGGTCCGAAGTAAAAATTAAAGAGGATCCCATTTTGGGAGATTGAGATGAAAGGTGGTGCTTGAACCTAAAGAAGCTGAAACCCCCTGCCCTTGCTCCCCAACCAGTTTTGTAATACTTCCCCCTTCTCTTTTTCTGTGACCCAGAAAACCAGGAGAGATATTTTGACATTAGCATTAATCCAGATCACATTTCTAAATGTATGCTAACCCAGCAGGCATAACAAGCCAATGTTTCATGCTGCCATACTTTTAAAGCTAAAGCAGAACCTCCAAATCTTTCTTTATAAATTCTGATCCAGGACATATGTTTATTATGCAGGAAAAAAACAGCTAAGGTCTGTTTTTTTATTTCTCCATTTTTCACATTTTTATGCCAATCTTCCTGCAAAGTGCTCAGGGGGTTGTACATGGTTCCTTCCTTTTGTCCTCACAATAACCTTGCGAGGTAGGTCAGATCGAGAGATGAGATAGTGACTCACCCAAGGTCACCCAGGAAGCTTCATGGCTGAGCAGGGATCTGAACCTGGCTCTTCCAAGTCTAAGTCCAAATCCTGAACCACTGACTACTCCAGTGGTTCCCATTCCCAGTGCTTTTACCAGGACCCACTGTTTAAGTATGACAAACTGTCGGGACACCCCAGACTGAAAGTGATGTAATTAAGCAGGAAGTGACATCACTGTCCCTGTAAAAACATGTACATAGACTACCACAGGCTACCAAATGCAACAGCTGTTTTCAGTATGTGGAAACCAGAAATTTTTTCTAAAAACATATTTCTCTGTTTGGAGGTTAACATAAGAACATAAGAAGAGCCCTGCTGGATCAGGCCAAAGGCCCATCTAGTCCAGCTTCCTGTATCTCACAGCGGCCCACCAGGTGCCCCAGGAAGGCATGAGACTACAAGATGCTTGCATCCTGTTGCCACTCCCTTGCACCCGGTACCAGTAGCCCACCACCTTTGTAAGGAGGTTGCACAATCCATCATTGCCTATAGCCCACAATGGACCTTTCCTCCAGAAATCTGTCCAATCCCCTCTTGTCCAATCCCATCAAGACCAGATGCCATCACCACCTCCTGTGGCAAGGAGTTCCACAGATTAACTACCCGCTGGGTAAAAAAGTACTTCCTTTTATCTGTTTTAACTCTCCCAACCCTCAGTTTTAGCGGATGCCCCCTGGTTCTGGTGTTTTGAGAGAGGGAAAAGAACATCCCTCTATCGACTCTATCCCTTCCATGCATAATTTTGTATGTCTCAATTCCTTGAAAATGTTCCTTGAAAATGTTGCAAAAATGCAACTTATTAAAAATGCTGCGCAAACGCATCTGTGGTAGAAAATGGGCTTTCTGCAACCCCCAGAACATCAGTTCGTGACACACACACCCCAGGTTGAGAACAACTGGATTACACCATCCAGGCCTGCTTGGAAAACAGCCAGCTTGATGACTCTTTTGGGAGCAGAAAGCTAGGGTAAAAGAAATCCCCAAACAAATACATATTTATTTATTTATTAGAATCCAGCTATCTGGAAGCTCAGGTTTAGCAAACGTTATCTTGGTTAAATTTAAAAGGAGACATATGTGGGAGAGTGGGAAGAGTATTGCAAGGAACTCTAGTTCAATCTAATCACTTCCCCAGGATGGGTGAGTGAGTGAGTGAGTGAGCGAGCGAGCGAGCGAGCGCACTTATTTTAATTTGCAGAATAACTGAGAACCTGCATAGCACTTTCCTTTGATCTAGTAAGCCAGCTCTTGCAAAGCTTGCCTCAAATTGCCAATGAAATTGTTTTGGGCAAAGATGGAACTGCCCTAGACAAAATTCAGCAGACCAAACACTGAAAGAGGGAGATAGATTTGCCTCAAATGTTCGTATTCCCCATTCAAAGTATGGGGGGGGGGTTGGGGAGGCTGGCAGAGCTGCCACGTTCCTTGAATACCATTACACTGGCCCTGGGTACAGTGATGTCATTCAGGGGGAACGGACCAGAACGGGCGTTCCGGATCCTAACGGGCTCTGTGGCTGGTTCCGGGTTCCCGACAAGTGCCAATCAAAAGTGAGTTCCTGTTCCTAAATCATTTGAATGACATCACTGCCTGGGTACCTATTCTTACGTTTAAGCCTTCCTTTTCTTGTAACGCTCAGTGGCTGAATCCCCAAGCCTTGTCTTCAATCTCAACTTTGACTCCTCAGTTCAGGTCAATCCCAAATAGCCACCCCAACCTCTCACCTAGTTTGTGTGTGTTTGTGTGTTGGCAGGGTATGGGGCAGATCAGTCCCACTGCTCCATCACAACCACACAACTGAGAATGGCAAAATACATCGTTCTTTGGACGGCAGAAAGGTGTCATGTGCTCTCTCGACACCTTTGTTACAGCAAAACGGATGCACCTCAACAGATGTCAGCAGCCATGCAACAGTGCAGCTTTCTCCCCCGCCCCACATCCACCAGGTACTTCTTGTAGAACTTCCTGGACAAATGCCCGAGTTGTCTAACAGGATTGCCGGCTCTGCTGTGTCACCGAAGAACAGCAATCTATTAAGAAGTTGGAAGCAGTCCTTGCCATGCAACCATTAGAGAGAATCTGTGCATACCATCTGGCTCCACAAAACAGCTTGGAGTCTGCTCTCTCCCCCCCCCCCCAAGCTAAGAGCTCGGCACAATGCCCTGAAAATAGCGAGGGGGTGAAATTGGGAAGAGTTTTCTAGGATTCACTTACCGGACTTCCTCCTTTTTCTCCTCTTCCTTTGCCGCTGCCAGATTCTTTTCTCACTCTCGTATCCAACTGATGCTTCTGGATCTCTTCCCCAGAACTCTGCCCCACCAGCCTGGTGGGATAGGTGATTTCGGGAACACCCCATTTTTTGCGCCAGCTGGCATTCGGGATCCACCTCCGCAAATCACCAGGCTGTGTGTCTGCCTTAACAAAACCTGCTCCAAGAAAGAACAGAAGAAGAATGGCAATTCAGGTGGAAGGGAGGGAGGGAGGGAGGAGCTGACGAACAGGGCTTACAGCATAATCCTATGCTTGTCTCACTGAATTCAGTGGGACTTACTCCCTGGAAAGAATGTATAGGATTGCATCCTTAATTTCTGAGATGAGGTGGTCACTCAGTAGTAAGGAAAAATATTCTGAAGGTGCTCAGAGGCGCTCTATTCAGGACTTTAGATGTTCCAGGGCTACGTCCCGGCACTAAAAACAGATCAGGGCGTAACATCTGGTGAGACCCGGGTCACACATTAAGTCCCCAGAGGTTACCAAAAGGATCTCGCTCATGGAGGGAATGGCAGCATAAAGAAGGAATAAGGGGAATGCACATGACCAATACAGAGAACTTAGGTGGCGCGCCTTCAACAATCTCCGTGTCTACCTATGTGCTCTCCATATTTTCAAGGGCAAGATCTTTTCTTGAGCCCTTTTAGCTTTGTTTGAGCGTGCTCCCTGTAGGTTCTTTTGAGCTGTGGCTTGCTTAATTTCTAAATACAAAAGTTGCTGGGGCTCAGATTGTCCTAGAATTCATAGGCCTGAAACTAGAAGCCCTGCCCTCTCCATCCTGGATGGAGGGAGCTGCTACGGTGGGCCAGTGCACTCTGCACATGTTCAGGGACTCACTCCTTTTTGCCATGACTTCACTTGTTTGTGGGCTGAGCCATACAAAGACATGCAAGCATTTCTGTAGCGAGATTCCCAGCCGCCTCAGCCAGCACTCCACAATTCATTCGTGGCCCTCTCCAAAAAGTAAGCCATAGCAACCTTTCGGCTGGGGGGGGGGGGAGGTGAGAATTGCCAATCCCCGCTACTATTCATTCCCAGGCACATCTGCCAGGAGATGTTTCAGCCATCCATCCCAGCTGTTGCTCCACCATCTCCACCCTAGGGCTGGGAGGAACTGCAGAAAAATGTGTCTATGCAGCAGGAAAGACTGCAGTCACAGTACTGGCCGGGTGGGTGGGTGGGTGGATGGATGGATGGGTGGTGGGCATTGAAACGTGTGCCTGAGGAGAGGGTGGATTTCCACCCAAGGAGATGTTTACCAAAGCAGCAAATTGCAGCCCACCAAATGCCCCATTCAGAAAGGGAATGTGGAGTAACCAGGCATTATGGGGGGGGGGAGGGACATGATGCTCCCTAAGGATGCATGCATTTTACTCCCCTTCCTCTGTCAGCCCTGCATTCCCACCCCAAAGGATGCCCCCCCTCAGTGGGTTGCCAGAAGAGACTGGAGGAAAGGAGCAAAGTTGGGGGGGGGCAAAGGACAGGGAGGCGCCCCTCACCTGAATGACAAAGCAGCAGCGAGAGCAACGCTGTCAACACCCAGTTCTGCAGCGGGCAGCTCATAATGCGTTCATAATCGGACTCAGCCCCGGCCCCGGTTGGTACGGCATGCGTGGAAGACGGATCTCGGTGCCCTTTCTGCGTTTGCGTTTGCTTTGCATTGAAAAACTGGGATCCTCTCGGGTCTTTTCCTCGCTTTCTTCCCCTTCTTCTTCGTTTCTTTCCGGACTGTTGCTGCGGGAGAAGAAGAGTAGAGAGACAGAGAATCAATGGGAGCAAGAGCAGGGTGTTTTCCAAGGCAAGTCAAAACCACTGAAGAGTTGGGGACGGGCAGGAGAGTAAGTGAAATTTCTCCATCCTGGTTTTGCAGTGAGGGATATAAGAGCCCAACATGATGTGAGGGGGAGAGAGATGTGGAGAGCGGGGCGGGGGGGGGAGCAGAAAAAGAACACGTGAGCTGCAGAGATCCCTCCTCCTGCCTTTTTAGCATGGAAGGGCTGTCTCTCGCCCCCCCTTCTCTCTCTCTCTCTCTCTCTCACACACACACACACACACTCACACACACACACACAGCGCCTGTCTTTCCGTATGGACAGGGATCAGAAAAGGCAACAGCAGGCACCAGCAAAACTAGGGGACAGAGTGTGCATAAATCAGCCTTTTTTTCCCCATGCAAATCAGACCTCTTTACTCCAGACAAATCACGCTAGAACAAATCTGCTATTTGATTATGGAAAGCAAAAGAAAAAAGAAAAAAAAAGAATCTCTCACTGATATAAGGAACGTCTAATTGTTGCCCTGGAAGATTGGGCCAAGGGCTCAGTCTGATGGATTCAAATTCCAGATTCAGCCCTGGAGCATGAGCGAGTAAGAGTGTATCTGAGTATATGCAGAGGACCTACTATTATTACAGGGTAACCATCGCTGATAATCAAATCCACGCTGCTTGTCAAACACATGTGGGATTGAGACACAGCGCTGAGCCCAAGGAAAAGAAATTAAGCACCATGTAGTGGTTATTCCAGATCAGTCATTCAAGTGCGAGCTTGTGTAGATTCTATTTATGTAAAAACTGGGATGCCAAACCAGGGAGGGAGGGCTGCCTGTGTTTATTTCCCCCCCCCAGTTGCTCCACTACACCCAACTTCAGAACTTTCTCTGCTCAAAACAGGGGTATCTGAAGCTTCAACCAACCTGAAGAGGTTGGTTATCTACATCCAAAGCAAAAGCAAGGCCCAACAAGACTCGGGCATCTTATGAGCAAGCCCTTGCCTTGGAACCAGAGCACAGAGAATCCAGGGCAGAGAGAGGCCGGGAGAACGTGCGCTGCCTTGAGCCAAATTGCAGCACAGTGGCATAGCAAAAGGGGGGTGGTGCGGCAAGTACTGCACGTGTCTCCAGGCGCTATGTAAGCGGCGCCTCCCACTCGCCATCAGAGCCATTCTGGGCAGCAATGGCAACGAGCAGGCTTGCCACCCGCAATGGCTCTGACAGTGAGTGGGAGGGACCGCTTCCATGACACTTTGCAGCGCTTGCAGCACTTATTGCTCCACCCCCCTGTAGCTACACCGCTGGCCCTCCAACCATGCAGTAATTGACTGAATTTGAAGCTACAGGCACAGAAATTGTCAGTCATTCATGAGGCAAACCACCCTACATGGACAAGTTAAAGCCCCTCCCCGATGCAGCAGTACCACAATCTTTCTCTCTTAGGTGCTCATGCTATCAGTAGCGCCAACTCCATGGGTGCTGGTATGCTGACAGCACCCACAATATTTTTGAGGGGTGCTCTGCACCCCTAATTTTGGGCACCCCCAAACAGCACGGCACCCCCCCCCCATGTTTGGTGCTGGGCTGGGAGCACGCCTATTCGTCAGAGCGGTCAGGCGAGCTCTGCTAGGCCCAGCAGCAAACAGGCCGAGCCGAGGGCAGTGTGAGCATGCTCAGTAGTTGAGTTGCGATCAAACCAATGAGCTCCTTCCCAAGGCGTCGCTGGCCGCAATGCAAGGCAGCCCCTTCCAAGACCAGGGCGGGCAGGTGAGCCTTGATCGCCGCAGTCCAGGCTCAGAAGAGGCTGCCTTGCGTCACAGCACCCCCATGTTTGGCGCTGGCCCGGGAGCACGCCTGTTCGTTGGAGAAGTCAGGCCGAGCAGTGGTGTCATCTAAATGATTTAAGAACTGGTACTCACTTTTGATTGGCACGTGTTGGGACCCGCCCACCAGAAGTGACGTCATAAGCCGGAAGTGAGGTCGTGGCGGGAAGTGACATGAAAAAAGCCCTTTTTGAGGCCTCAGACAATTTTAAACTGACCCAACAGTTGCAACAGTATTCCACAGCACCCCCAGAACATGTTAAGGAGGCCTGGCATCATGTTAAAGTGACCCAGCAGTTCCAAAACCCCAGAGCAGCTCATTTTTCCGTGGCAAGGCAAGGCTCCGCTCGCTGCCTGCCTGCCTGGCTGGCTCTGAGAACATGCAGGCAACTCAAACATGCTGGAAATTCAAACGTTGCAGGGGGCAGAGTCGACGAGTGGGCGGGCGAATGGACGGGGCCAGCCATAATCCTAGAAACCGGTACTCGCGTACCCCCACGTACCCCCTGCATGACATCACTGAGGCCGAGCTGAGGGCAGCGCGAGCATGCGCAGAGACCACTGATGGACGAGCGCGGGCTCGGAAGAGGCTGCCTTGCATCGCGGAACTCCCATGTTCGGCGCTGGGCTGGGCGCTTGGCACTGCGGGACCACCCAAGATGGTTGCGCTGCCCTCGGCTTGGCCTGACCGCTCTGATGTACAGGCATGCGACTGGCCCAGTGCTGAACGTGGGGGTGCCATGATGCAAGGCACTGCAGATGAGCGCATGGGCAGGCGGGGGATTGTGGGCGGGCACTGTCTTGGGAGGTCCCGCAGTGCCAAGCGCCTGGCCGCGGCCGACAGGGGGGCCTTGGGCGCTGTGCTCGCTCCTGCCTGCCCTGCACCCCGGAGCCCCATCCTGCGATGGTGCAGGAGGATCGGAGCTGTGCGCAGAGACCCCATGGGGCACGGGCAGGTGGCGGGCTGAACAGCCGCCCTCTGGGGTACCCAGCCCTGTCCTGCCTGGAGATGTGGGCGCCGAACCATGACCCAGCCGCGTGCGAAGCAAGCACTCCAGGAACATCGATGCACGTTCCCTACAGTCCTCAAAAGGCTGCTTGCTTTGCATGAGGCAGGATTAGCCGGCGGGACTCGCTGCCACAAGAGGTTGCCATGGCTGCCAGCATAAGCAGCCTAGTTGGAGGGGAGAGAACCAAGGCAGCCGTGCAGTCCAGAGAGTGGTGCTTCACTGGCACACTGTGCTTGGGGACCTCATGGAGGAAGCAGGTGGCCAAAGAAGGCAGAGTTTGATGGACTGGAGGGGGAAACAGGCAGGCAGGCAGCCTCTTCTGAGCCCGGACCACAGCGATCGAGCCCGGGCTCGGAAGAGGCTGCCTTGCATCGCAGCCCAGGCTGTGATGTGGGCGTAGTCACATCAGGGGGCGTGGCTACATTGGACGTGGTTCCATCAGGGGGTGTGGCTACTCAGCATCCCCAATGTTGGCACCCCTGCATGCTATTTAGCAAACTAAGAGCGCAATCCGAACCTGATGTTGCAGCACTCTTGCACCAGGCAGTGCTGTCGCACTGGTAAGTAAGGCTAATCTGCATCGCCGATTCAGTTGTTGGGCCAGATAGGCAGCAGCACCGGCTCATGCCCTGCAGCTGCGCTGGCCATGCGTCAGTTTAGTCCTGCCACTGCAAGCCTGTGCTGAAAGCGGGCAGGAGGCAATACAGGGCGGAGGGAGGACAGACAGGTGGAGATGGGATTTAGGCCATATGCAAACCCCTGTTCCCGGGCTGAGTAGCGCCACTCCTGGCAGTGTAGACTTGTGCCTGCTATTTTGCAGGTGCAGATCTGAGCAGCCCCTTAGGACTGGCTAAGCTTACCCTGGGGCAAGGCGAACATATTATATCTCCTTCTCAACCTGTGCCTCCTGGCCTCCGTTAGGATACAGCACAGGTCAGCCGGCTTGCCTGCTCCAGTGCAGGTTAGGATTGTGCTTTTAGATGGCATGCATCAGAGCCAATGGCATGTTTCATGTATCATGTTGTCTGGTCCTCTGACAGGGTTTCCTACAGTTCCTATTTTTGGTACCAGGCTACAGTGGTGGAACATGTGGAAAAAAACTGCATTCCCTGACTCACACTCTGTCACTCTCTGTGCATCCCCTCCCCACTACAGAAAACCTTTCACACTAGTCCTTTAGATAATATGGAATTGCCATCCTTTGCTCAGTTTCCCCCCATAAAGAATATCATTCCTAACTCTCACAATCTGACATTTTCTGTGTTGTCTTTAAGTGATTCCCCCCCTTAAGGTACAATTATAGCAACAGCCATCCAGTGCAGAGAGGTAAAAAAGTGTGGAGTGTGTTCAGGAAAGCTGTACCTTTAGATACTGCTTCTATCCCTGTAATTGTTTCATGCTGCCTGGAAAAACATCTTCAATTCCACCTACTGCTGATTGCAGAAAATCAGGATAAGATGGAACACACACACACACCAAACACGCACAAGGAATCTTCTTGGGTCAGGCTGAAAAACTGTTGTGGCCAACAGGCTACCGGGGTCACATCATACATTTTATACACTTCTGCAGGCCAAATCGGTTTCATAAATGAATGAATCAGTATAACTTCAATCGTTGTTGTAATCAGCATAATATGATTCAGAACAAAAGAGAGAGGACCAGTAGTGAAATTCAGGGGGTTCGCCCAGGTTCTATAGAACCGGTTGTTAAATGGCTGGGCCCCACCCACTCGCTTTGTTGTTGTTTGCTCCGGCTATGATGTCATAGAACCGGTTGTTAATTCATTTGAATTGCACCACTGGAGAGGACCATTACAAAGAAATGATGCTAGCAGGGAGGGAAGATGCTAGCTCCACCTCTTTGCTCATATAAACCACACCTTCTATAGCCAAAGCTTCTACCCCTGCCCAGAGGGAATGGAGGTGGCTCCAATTTCTGACCACCACAAGCCCTGAGGTGCTGTGAGCAGACAGAACATACTGTACAAGTCAATATTTCTTCTTTATGCCCCTAGCATCATTTGTGACAGTTCTACAATGGAAATGATGCTTGGTGCAAAAAAAGCCAAACACCTTTTTGAATATAGCTACCTGTCCAGGTCAGATATGGATGGTCAATACTGGTATGTTTGAAAATGGGGTGGGAAGAAGACTACAAAATCTTGTTCAACTACCCAATTAATGGGGCATCAGCCAATAAACTCTTAAAATTATTTTTTAAGTACTGTACAAGTACTTCTAAAAACCAGCATTCGCTTTTCTCTGAAATGTAAAAGGAGGAGTGCTTCTTCTAAGATGCCAGCATGTTGCCCATGAACCAGCGCATGCATTTTTTTTCCTTTCAACAACCATAGGAAACATCTCTTTCATGAGAGTTTAGCAAGGGGCATTTGAAATGACCAGCATCCTTTTCTTCAATATGATGTCCGACCTTGGGGATTGTGTTTGCTACCCGGGGGTATCATGCTCAGGCCCACAAATGGTCAGGGCTGGCCGTCAACACAGGTGGCTCCCCCTTTATAAGTCCAAGACCTCAGACAGGCTACAAGGAAGAGGGTTGTGTTCTCCTGCTCCCCCTTGTGGCTCCCTGTAGGCTCACAGGCCATCCAGCTTCCTCACAAGCCAGCCTCACCACCACTGACCTTCACCCCCGGCCTGCTCCTCCCTTATAAAGGATTAGCCCTATGATAAGCCTTCCCTGGTATGATAAGGTCAGTTGCAGGATCCTGCCCTACCTCTGGCTCCCTTGGTGCCCCTTGCTCCTTCAGTGACCCTATTCCTCCTTGTACACCCCTATTGCTCCTGTTCTACACAGCCAGAGGCCGGGTGGAGTGGCCTGCTGCCTCTGACTGCTTGCTTGGCGACCAAGGCAGAAGGAGTGGGCCACCTAATTCCTCAGCCAGAGGAAGCTGCACTGGTGAGCTCCACCGTAGGGCAGTTACCCCCAAGCTCTCACTGCTACTGAAACTGCAAACACTACAGCCTCTCCCCTGCATCTGGTACAGCCAGCCCCACATGCTCCAGCTGTTGCTCCTTTGCTGAGTTTAGCCACTCCAGGCCGCAGGTCCCGTCGTGAGGGTTCTGTGAGGGGTTGGGTGTCCATGCCCCAGCGTGGTTCCAGTAGTGCAGTAGTAGCGGGACCAGTGGTGTCATCCAAATGATTTAGGAACAGGTACTCACTTTTGATTGGCACTTGTTGAGGTCCGCCCACCAGAAGTGACATCATAAGCCGGACGTGATGTCGTGGCAGGAAGTGAGGTCATAGCGATGTCATGATGCCGCCGCCTGCCTGCCTCCTCACAGAAAGTGCAGGCAATGGCTGCGGGCATGCAGTACGCATGCGCAGCTGCTGAGCCAACCAGCCGACAGGGCCAGCTTCGAGTGGGCAGGGCCACCTCAACTTCTAGGAACCGGTATGCACATAGTGGTGCGTAGTGGGTGCATGACATCACTGAGCGGGACCCAGACAGTGTACATCACACTCTCTCCTCGTTCATGGGGATGCCCAATTGCAATGAGCCAGTCATCTGAATGGAAACACTGGTCACAGTGCGAAATGTACGTGCAAGCACGCAATTGTAACTAAATGGCTTCCACTTGCTGTGGGCATAGAAGCCTGGCGTGATGTTGTAGGATTAAAGTGAAAGTGCATGAGAGGACAAAAGAAAAAGGAAAGTGCTCTCATCCCCACCACCAACTCCCCAGTCACAGATAGTTAACACATTTATGGAACATGTTCAGAGATTAGATTTATTCAAACATGTACAAAGGGAAGGTAAAGTAAGTGCATATATAGTACTTATATTCCACACATAGTGGAGACCAAGAGGGTGCTGAGAGAAAAACCAAGTTCAGAGCACAGCAAAATACGTAAGGTGGCAAGTTTTCTCTACCCCCAACCCTCTATTAGGTAAAACAAAGGTCCAGCCTGCAGTTGTCGGGGGGGAAGGACAGGCAGCTAGAGGCACAGACTCCCTCAGCCAACACATTTTGTGACAGCTCAGAGACCCTGCCCCTTGCTTTACCGCTCTCGTGCTGGTTTGACCCTCTCCCACCCGAGCCTGCTTCTGGGGAGTGGGGAGAAGAAGAAAGACAGGAAATGTTAGTGTGACAAGGGCTTCTTCAGGACACAGGGTCATGCTGCTCACTTTTGCCACGATGAACCCCACAATTTCAAAGTGTAGCATGGGATACTTTACATAGATGGCAGAAGCAGGTAGGGCTGTGGAAGTTCAGAGGAAAGGCCTCACTTGTTCAGTTTTTCAGGCAGGTCCCAATCACAGGAGAGGAAAGTGCGCCTAGCTCAGCATGGCTGTTACCATCAGTCCAAGTCCTCCTTGCAGGCCCAATCTAGCTCTGGTGTTTTCCAGAGCGCAGAGCAGAGATGGGATGCGTAGCTACTGTCTTGCATGCTAACACAAGTCCCCAGCAGTTCGGCATCAACTGGACACCTGAAGGGGAGGCGGGATGCACCTGCCAGCACACATAAAAGAGGCCCATCCCACTCTGTCTCCGAGGAAGAACTTGATGCTTCTGTAGGAAGAGGCTGGCAAGAGATGGGGCCTAGGCCTGGTTGCTGCGGCAACACATCCTGAGCTAGCTCCAAGATGCCCATGCAAGGATACCAATGTTGGGCCATAGCATTTGGCAACTTGGGGCTTATGCAACTTCCCACAGGGGAGCTAGGCACGCTTTTCGATTCAATAATGGAGCTTGTAAAATTGCAAGGGACCCGAGTGTCTCGTTCCTTATGCAAACGGAAGGCAGACACTTGTTTCTTGTCTAGCTGCTGCACTGGACTGGCGTCTATGGCAACAGGCTTGCAAGAGTTGCAGGTGAGGTCCCCCTGAGAGAATTGTAGAGAGACACAAAGAGGGTTGGAGGTGTCCAGTGGAATTGCGGGCAAGCCAAGGTGTCCAAGAGTTGTCTGGCCATCACCCAAATCAGTGGCACCCTGCTGGTCCCCAGAGAGCAGCCTCTCATTCACAGGCTTCTCAGCCAACACCTGTCTCTTTTTAGCTTGCCCAGATGGAGAGCAGGAGAGCTTGCGTTTGCAAGAGAGCACACTAGGCTGCACCAAGGGCCATGCCCACTGGGGGGCAGCACCATGGTCTGCTTCACTGCAGGCTACGGCATTTACTATCGCTGCCCCTGCTTTGTCAGGCCCACTGTAGATGCTACCACCAGCCTGGTCAAATGGTGACCTTGGGGATTGCAGGGCTAAAGGCACAGGGGTATCTAATGCCCCCAGGGGAAGCTCTGTTAGCTGGAGAAAGTCTTGGTCCACAAGCAAGTGAGCAAAACCCTCTGGGCTGAGAGAGCATCCCATCGATTCCTCTGCAGGTGCTGCTTGACCAGAAGGTAGAACAGTGGTTTCCTTTGCGGCCTCCCTTTGAAGTCCAGAAGATACCTTGTCACAGGTAGCAGCAGGAGGCACCCTGAGTGGATGGAGATGGAGATATTTGTATCGTTTAGCATTTTCAAGTGTCCCATATAGAGGCATGCCCCAGTATCCACTGATTCAGTATCCACCGTTTCAGTTATCCAAGGAGACGATGGATACTGCAACACCTATTAAAAAGATAGATGAGGTGGTAAAAGTGCAAATGGTCAAATGGACAATTAATATAAATAGAGATATAACGATGTCTACGTGGGAATATTTATGGAAGGAATCTTTAAGGATATCAGTGTGTAATAATATAAATCAAAATTGTTATAAGATGATCTATAGATGGTATTTAACTCCAAAGAAGTTGTCAAATATGAAAAATATGTTATCTAACAAATGCTGGAAGTGTAAGGAGCAAGAAGGCTCTTTCTTTCACATGTGGTGGACATGCAGGAAAGCAAGAACTTTTTGGACAGAGATACATAAAGAAATGTCGAAAGTATTAGGTTATAACAGAGAAAAATCCAGAATTATTCCTGATAGGTTTAAACCTAGAAATAATGAAAGTTAATGATAGAACCCTGATATGGTATATGGTAACTGCAGCAAGGATGGTCTATGCAAGATATTGGAGACAAGAGAAGATGCCTGGAAAAGAAGAATGGATTCAAAAGATGTTATATATCATGGAAATGGACAGACTAACAAAAAGTTTAAAGGACGAAATGGTAGAGAAGTATCAGCAGGATTGGCAAAAATTTAAAATTTATCTAGGAAGAAGGGAAGGTAAAACAAATTTAATATGGTTATTTGATGATTGAGGGAAAACATCAAGGTTAAGAGGGAGAGACTGCGGGAAGTCAAAATTACAATGTGTGGTTATTGTTTGTATGTTGTTATATTGGTTTTGTGATTAGGAAATTATGAATAAAAAAAAAGATAGGGGAACAACAGTGATTTTGCTGCAACAAGGTAAAAACAGAGATTTGTTTCCCTCTCTTTAAAAAGGCATCCCCAGTATCCATGATTTCACGAATGCACGGTGGGGTGCAGAACGGAACCCCAGGGGATACCCGGGGCATGCCTGTACTTAATTTTGTTGCAATCCTTACAAACAATCCTATTAGGTTAGCTTCCTCCTCAATATCACAGATGAGAGGGAGAGCCTAAGGCCACCCAATGAGTTCAAGGCAGAGAAGAGATTTGAATCAGTTTCCCCCAAATTCATAGCTGTTTCTTCACCACTACATCACCATTTGCATTCCTTTACAGAATCTCTTCATTCAGGGTTTGAACCAAGTATCATAATCATCCACCGCATCAATGCCTGCAGTCTTGTTCACTGCAAGTTGTTCACCACACTTTGAAACTCTCGTGCACTAGTGACAATAAGGTTTAGCAAACAAAAGACTCCATTACTTTTTACTGGGTATTCCAAAACCTCCATGAGACATACAGTATGTGCAAGTGTGTGTTCACATGTTTTTAAGACATGCTCACCTTCATAGTGCTGACTATTACAAGGTGTTAATTTGTTGGACGGGTGGGGAGGGACAGGTTGGGGCTTTTTCTGTTGGATGCCCAAGGGAGGAAATGCATTTGGGAGACCTGGGCTGAAAAGTAAAGGGAAGGAGGTACTGATGACACCTCTTGCTTCTTCCAATCCTTTGCAATCCTGCAGCTGCCATGCTAGGAACCCACTGGGGGAACAAACAAGATGCCCAAGGTGGAGCTGCTGCTTACAGAGTTCCCCAGACAACAGAGGTCCTCTCGCCTTGCTACTTGGAACTCCACACTGGATACTTGCACTCCTCTCCACTCTCCCTAAAATCACACTTTGTTACCTCAGTGGTGAAGTCCAGGAAAATGCTGCAAAATCATTGGTCAGTTGGGAGATGAGGGCATCCACAAGAAAATAGTGGGAGGGATCCAGTGCAAACTCCTTATGCTGCGGGCTCCGAAGGTGCTGTGAAGGCAAGACGGCCACGTTAGAGGGCACCAGGCAAAGAGAGACAAGGCTTGAAGATGGGAAAAGGGCAGAAACACTGAGCCTGTAAACGCTTCTTTACTTCAAGGATCCAGACCGCTCCTTCCCCCCACCCCCCCCAGGAAAAGGTACATTATCCTGTCCTAGGAGCCGAGAGCTCAGGTAAGGAGATGGAAAAGGAGGCGAGGGCTGCCTGCAAGCCATGATTTTCTAAGAAGAAAATTTACACCGCCCAATTGAATTTGGTCATGTCACCATCCAAGAAACAGGCCAGACTTTCAGGCTGAATGCTGCCACCATGGGGTCAAAGCAACTTGCTCTGCCCAAAGACGTCCAAGGAAGCTGCCCGGCTCTACAGTCTGTGGAGGGGCAAAGCTGGTCACAGGACTCTCCATCCACACAGCACTGAATATAGTGGCACCTTTGTGCCTCCCACCCATAGGACTCGGTGACTGAGGGCAGGGCTTGGTTCTCTGTCCAGCTCCCACAACTAGCAAAGCCAGAATTAGACTAGTTCGAATAATCTATGCCAAATTGGATTTTTCTTGGTACAGAATTTCAAATTGTTATTTTGTTTAAAAAAAAGAGCAAACACTCCTATCACAGTGGAGGACAGTAGCGTAGCTGGGGGTCAGGTACCCAGGGCCTTGTGATGCAATGACACCCCCCTGCATCATTGAGCCCCCCCCCACACCTGCACTGTCACTACCCTCCACTGTGCATGTGCGGCCAGGGGCCCTAGAAACGGCTCCTTTAGAGCTGTACAGGCACGATAGCGGGCAGGCCAATTTCACAGTCTTTGCTGCACGCCCTTGTTAAGCCCCATCAGGCCACCATAGCAGAGATGGCAGAAAACCACCAGTCTGCCATGGGGGGCAACGTAGCCCCCCTTCCCCAGTTTAGCTATGCCACTGATAGAGGAAACATTGGCTTCTTCAGGGCTCCAGCACCCGGGTTGGGCTTAGCTGCTCGGAATTAGAGTAGGTGGCCAAGTACGGGCCGGAAGGGCCTCACTCTCTCAGGGAAGGCCAGGCACTGAAAGGCTGCCTTCCTTACCGCCGGCAACTCTGTGAAGGCTTCTTGACAACACTCACAGTAGCCTCTCTTCTTTTGGGGCACAACATGACAGAGGGAGGGAGAATTTGGCTGATCTTCAGGTGCTCTGCAGAAGGAGGGAGGGAAGAGAAGAGAGCATAAGCCACGTACCTCTCCCTCCTCCCAGAAATCCACTGCTTTAGTCTCCCAACACAACTTCCACATTTTGTTCCTCGGCTCCCAAGAGCCCCACTCAGGTCCTCTCTTGATTCTGAACTTCTTAAAATACAGGGACTCGGAATATCTGGGGCTTTCCTTACAAACTTGCCAAGAGAACAAATGCTGCCATTGGTTTAGTCTTCCATATTTATGGGCAGAGCTATCCTAACTTCAGAGCTCTCCCTCCCCCAATATTGTTAACTACAATACACCCCCTTACTTTGAGCAGGGAGAGACTTGCGGGGATTCAAAAGGGCTATGCTTTCTCAGAGCCAGGAAACATGGTTCAGGAAAGTTCTTGAACTGCCGCAGGAGGGGACGGAGTTGCCTAGAATGGAGGAGAAAGAGGTCTGGATTAGCCCTGGGATGGTGACTAGGAGCAGTGGGGACATATCCCTTCCTGCAGAGCTTCTGGTGAGGAACAGCCAGGGTCTCCGTTTCAAGTCTCCGTTTTCACTCTAAAAGCTGAGCTTTGTCACAAAGCCATAAAAGCAGTGCTTCCCACAAGGTGTGGGTTGCAAACCCACCATAGGGAAGCAAAATTGGGCCACTCCCCCTTAAGGAGAGCAGCCCAGTTTTGGATGCCCCAATGACGCTGGTGTGATCGCAGTGCCACAGACACCCAGGGACTTTTAAATATACCAGGCCTTCTAACCATAGCTCCTTCGCCTCCCATGAGACAACACCATCTGACCCTTACCGGCTCTCATCTTCAATCTTTAAGAATGGTGGTTTCAGTTGTGCCACTAGGAAGAAAGCAGAGAGAGAAGAGCTACTAGTGGCAACTCTCACTATGCAAAGAAAGAGAGTAACCCTCATCACCCGCTACCTTGCAGCCAAGCAGCCTTGCCCTTAGCATCTTCCTGCAGAAATTTAGCACTGGATTGAGGACAGCTGGGGGTGGGGGTGGCTGTGAAAGCAGCCAGCTCTGGAGGAAAATTGCTGAGCAAGCTGCTGCAGGTGACTGTTGCTTAAGTACCGTGCAGCAAGGCGATTATTATATTAAAACAACAACAGGCCGCCTCGTGGGCAGGCAGGATGCCAGCACGGGGGCCAAAGCTGCATTGTTAGCAAATGGGACGCGGTCCAGGGAACAGGAGACAGGGCTGGGCCTTGCTGCCGGCCACACAAAGGAAGCCCATCAGCAGTTTCAAATGCCAAGGGAATGTTTAGGATTTCCCTGGAAGGGGAGGCTGCAAGAAGGAGGAGGAGGAGAGACACACACAACATTGAGCACAGAAGACGGGCGCTAAAGGGCTATCCTAATCCCACAGATACACAAAGAGGCGGCAGGCGAGAAGGGATAGGACTGAACTCTACAAAATAGCCTCACCCCTAGCAATCAAAAGGAGACACACAAGCAACTTCCGTGCAAGGATTCCCTTGCTGAATTGAGGATCCCCTGCAGCCTGGCTCTAGACACGCACCTGCACGGTTCTGCGCATTTTAATGTGATGGAGCTACTGCAGTTCCCATGCGTGGCACAGAGCATGAGCAGAGATGCACTTTCCATAGGCAAAAATACATCTCTCTAAATAGTGACCTCCACCTGTATTGACTGTGCACAACTAGCCCAGAAGTGGGGTGGGGCAGGGGTTGGATTTAACAGGCACATAAGCAGTTGCTGCTCTGCAGGAACCTTTTGTGCAGTTCCCCTGCCCGTGACCCAATGTGATCCCATTTGATCGGCAGCAGGAAAGCGCCAACAGGATATTGGGCAGTGGTGTCATCTACTCTCTCGCAAGCCGGAACGCTGGGCGGGACTTGAGTGATTGACAGGCCGTCGTTTGACTTCCGGTTTCTTCGCGCGCCCCGCGCGGCTTTCCCTCGCCTCGGAGGGAGCGCCTGCTCGCCAGGGGGGATGGGTGGGGGGCGCGCCGGGTGCCTGGGCGAGCAGGCGCCCCCTCCGAGGCGAGGGAAAGCCACGCGGGGCGCGCGAAGAAACCGGAAGTCAAACAACGGCCTGTCAATC